>KB669725.1:783558-1048699 GCA_000349105.1 Anopheles epiroticus
TGGTGTAATAAGCTTCGGTTCCAACCATCGGTATCGTCAATGCCTATCCCAGGGAAGGCTAGGAGAACCTTCAAGCATTGGAAAAAGCGACAGTTTGTGTCAATTGGGTTTATTTTCCGCAGCAATTTGAATAGCAAATTGTCTTCCCGGCTGTTTTCCAACAGCTTTATTATATCAACATCATTTAGTTTCAGAAACAAACAATTCAACAATTCAAAATTGCCTACTTTACAACACAGTGTGAGTATTTTGGAGTGTAATATTTCTAGTGGTATGTTAGTGGTGCTTGCTGCTGTGTAATGACGATATATTATCTCTTTCTGGTCCCGATGGATCGCTGCCTTGGTCAAACGGTATTTTACATGGTTAGGGTTTTTTGTTATTTCATTAGCAACGACCACGTCCATTTGTTCGTCTTGGTTAGTGTTTTTTGTTTTAATTTCCGTAGTGACGGCCTGGCAATCTTGCTCGGAGTAATTGCTACTCGAATTATCTTTTGAGGTAGTGTCGTGATGTATGCTTGGTACAAGCCTATCAAACATTTGTTCTGCGTTAGCATTAACGTTGCCGTCAATAATTTTCAAGAACTTGTCATCAAGCTTTGTTATATGAGCAAACTTTAAAATACTATTTGTGAAACTGGCTTTTCTAATACTGGCATAATATTCCAGTAGCTTTTCAACACACTCAGCGACTTTTTTGTTGTGCTCATTGTTGCCATCGGTTAATTGCTCACAGAGCATATCCATTGCACTTTTATGCTCCGTTGACCATTGGTCAATGTTCACATCTGGACTGAGCAATATTTGCGCGAGATTTTCGACGTCGTGCGATTTTGCGGCGATATGTATTGGGTATTCTTTTCCTTCCTCTGTTGGCTGCAATTTCAATCATAGAACCAGACAATCAAACAGCTGCGTGAATAAACTTTTTTTCTGGTTAAATATTCACTTTCACTGACCTTATTGGCGCTTGCACCGTAGTCTAGACACAGTCGAATGAATTCTTTGCTTTTTTCTATGCTCAATACATGCTCAAAAACAGATTGCACAACTTTTAGCCTGATGTTCTCTGGATCCCCCTTCATTTGATTTAGAGTTTGTTTGAAATCCGCCAGATTGTTGCGTTTAAAACTGACAAGCAAAGCTCTCTGGGTGGGAAATAAAGAAAAATTACTACACACGCTTAATACTCAACAATTGAAAATAGTACTAACTTCATAAAACTTGTAGACGCTTTCCATCTTCTGGATTGAGCTTTCTCACTTCAGGATTGAATATCGTCTGTCTGAACTGAGCTCGTTGACTCGACTTCAATGAACTGTGGTATGAAATGGACTGCTGATAGCGAATAGCAAGGCTTAGGTCTATTTGACTCACAAACGGGGGTTTCCAAGATAACATCATGGCTTGCAAGCGGATCGACGTTGCGAAAGGATCGAGCAGAGTGCCGAGTGCCTTGACCTGTAGATTAGCGAACAGATGTACACGAAATGTTCTACAAATTCTTCACAAACATCACCTATCTCGGTTCTAAAGTCAGTCACTGAGTTGCGCCCTGGAGTTCTACAGTCTCATGCAACAATAATTACACACAAATAATTTGTCGTGACGAATATAGCTGAGACTATGCCGCATTTTTTACGTTCCATTACTCACTTGTGTCTCTGAGTCATGGGCAGATCACAATGGAGGAGCCGCTATAATAATGAGTTGCTCAAGCTGTACACCGCACGCTTTCGGATCTGGTGAGTTGGCTATACCATTCGCATGGAACAGAACGATCCACCTTGCAAACTCATCTTGGTAAGTTTTATAAGTAAGAAAACATAAAATACGATTGTACATTGCCAGATTTATGAGCTTCCAACGCGTAATATGCAGTTAGTCTTTACTCATTTCATTCTTTTCATTTCATCATACATTTTATTAATATGTTATATATTAATATTATTATTGATACATATTATTACTAATGTTAGAAGGATTTAATAAGAATAATTTTGGTTTTTATCATTTTTTCCATCTTGCCATAGTGAAGCGCGTTTTCCAGTAAAATATCAATTTAATCTATCCGCCAATGTAACTCTCCTTATTCTGGTTAAGTCTAGCTAGTTTTGTGTAACCTTCCACATCGGTGTAATTTACGGTAATCGAAATAACTGCAACAGTGACATAACCTCGTAATTTGTTTCTAATAAAGATCCACCGCACATCAACATTTGGATGATGATTGGATCAAGATAATTTCTTTAATTGTTCATCAGACCAAGATAATTTCCTTAATTGTTCAACAACATGGAAAGGGCAGCTTAAACTAATCGCCTCTGAATGATCCGATTCTCTAGTCACATACTTGAGTTCGAACGAAATTTGTGCTGCTGGAAAAAACGGACCTCAAATTGACTCTTAGAGTACGCTGGAAGTGTTCATGCTCAGTTTAATGTTAGAGCTTTTAAAGATACGCCGTTGGGAGTTTTATCGGACCAATATCGACCAACATCGACCAACCAACATGCACAACTATGTGTTTCGCTAATGGAGCAAGAATAACGAAAAATATGAATGTTTTCTAAGGAAACAAATGGTTCGGCACTCACCATTACGTTGTAAAATCTTAATTATCCCATTGGGATGGAAGAATCATGGATGCGAGGCATCAAGTTTAAGTTCATCCCACGTCATTCACCCATCATTGGCGCACTTTTTGTAAAGGTGATTTTAAAACCACTTTTCAAACCTATAAGCTAAACGCGAATTATTCTAAGTCACATTGAAAGATAACTGACCTTAATATCGCTTTCTTGAACATGCATGACGGTTTGGACGATTTTACGATGTTGAGAAACTGTGTTACGATACTGAGCTGGCTTGAAAACCCCTGTATCATATAATCTCATCTGATAATACAGTCGTGGAAAGCATTGCCTACAAGAAGCTGGTATTTGTTGTTCTTATTTTTAACAATTTCTTATCTTGAAGGTTTAGAGTCGTTAGAATCGATGTGTACAAACACGTTTGTTACGGCCATTTGCGGCCTAGAAAAGGGATACAGAAGAGAGAAGAAAAAAAGAAAGAGTTTCTGTTTGTTTTCGTTTGCCTATTCCTTCTTCCCCTTTCTTAGCTCTCCTTTGAATTTGTTTTGCACATTCTTTTGTCCCCTATCCTAGCGCTATTGTCCTTCTACGGGTAGAAATTTGCCTTTGAGATCTTTCCCTGTCCTTAGCGCTATTGTCCTACTTTCTGTATCTATTTCGCTATAAGTTCTCCCCATATCCTTAGACCTACTGAGCACAGGTAATAAAAATAATTTTCTGCGAAGTATTGAAGTATGTAGGCGCAAGCAACTTGCATAATAACAAAGAACGACAAGGTGGTCTCTTTCTCTCTTTTGGGCACGGCAACCCCATTACAGCTATATAAGGACAAATTTTCCCGACGGACCCTAAGTCTAACTTCTTCTGCGATAAAGAGAACATCGGTGCGAACAATTGTGCGATTGAACCAACTTGCTTTTACAAACTACTTTAAGAAATTTTTGAAATAAAGATTCTCAGTACTACTTAACAACGTTTTTACAAGATCATTATGTTGTAGGACATTTTTAGTTGTCAAGGCGACGCGCCTACAGTCGAGCCTGCTCTTCCGCAGATGTATTTGTATGGTTTGAAGGTAGTGCAAATCAAAGACATGTGATTTAATCCATGCGTCATGTAATTATGGCATTCCATTCTCTCGTTTTCGGCAAGACTACTCAAGACCTTTTAGGAAAGAATCCTATTTTTATTTCCTTCTTTCCTGCCTTCTCGGGTTGGAATTGGAGCGGTCTTCCTTCCTTCACTCTTGGTTGTGGATTGAAGGCGGTCTTCCTTCCTTTCTTTACGGTTGTCCTTCGAGAGATGGTAAACTCTTCGAGGATCGGACGATAGTTAGTTAGTTTGTTTGACTGTTTACACATCAATGACAGGCAGCTAGCTTGACGAAAGCTCGCTTCGTTAAGTGAGAAATGAGAACGAGAGAGGAGAGGAGTGCGTGCGTGAGATGCCAGTCTAGTCAGTAGCACTCATACTGAAGTTATAAAAAGGGCAAATCGAATTAAATATAGCTATCTTACATTTTGGATTCCACAAAACACGGTATTTATAACTGAATTTGAATAAACGATCCAAAAAACTTTTCCGCGATTGTTCATTGGCTTATAGAGACTTTGAATCAATGATTACATTCGTTTCTTCAGGGATCAAACGATACTGTCTGTCTGACAGTAAATGATAGTGACTTTGCTCAGAATGAGACATTTGTCACTATCAGACAATACTGATACTGGTTCGGGAACGGCACCGTTTATATACCCTGCTGCCCGCATCCAGAACCTTCTGCAGCTTTCTTCCCTCCTACTTGTAGTGGTTTCTAAATTTACAAGTCGGAAATACTAGTAAAATATTTTGTAACGAACCTTCTGGTTGCGATACTTCTAGAAACCCGTACTTTGTGCGTTTCATCATGGATGGCGTTCTTCACATGTTTGTGTCCTGGCTATTTTCCGTTGATGGTTTTTAGCCTAGTACGCTCTGTCGCCAGAACCTTAAAGGTCTCAAGAACTCACGCGCTGGTCTGGCCAATAACGATTGTTTCATACGAGAGACGATCGCGTACAAGTCACTCATGTTTATCGTAGTGTGCCTGTATTTGCTCCTGCTCAAAGGCAGCTTGTATTAGAGTTTCGGCAAAATTTCTATCGGTACGCCTCAATAATTCCAGCATGCCCTCCAAGCTGTGTAACGATATTTCATAACATCTCCCGGTGTGCCTAGATATAAAAAGACAATTAAAATAACCTAGTAGCGCACTTCATGCGTTGCATTTGTACATTGAACTTACATTTGGATATAATGGACATCATTGCGCGTCCTGGAAGGGTAATACCTTTTGAGGATTCATACAAAGTATAACGGCTCATTTAAATTGTTACGGTACATTATGAAGATTGTTATTTGAAAAACACAACTCACCCATTCAAAAGTTTTTGGTAAAACTTAGAGTCACGCAATAAAATATCTTTAACTCTCAACCAAATACGCAAGCGCCTTAACTCGTCCGTGATATCCTTAGAGAATGAAGAGATGAGGTATTATTTCACTGTACTTCGATTGTGCTTCCTGCTTGCTGATGAATTCGTGCTTACCGAAATATTTGCAACAGCTATATGAACCATTAACAGAGACGAAATAATGAGCATTGCTCCAACAATGATTGTTATTAAAATAGATGACTGGTCGTAGAACAACACGTCGAAGAAATTGAGCCGTCCTGAATCAAAGCGGGAAGATTCGTAAGGTTATTCATAACTGGATGACTGCACTAGCAAGCGAAACGGCCTGGCCGTTGCTACCGAATAAAAAACTGAATTGCTGCACTAACAACTAAAGGCTTACCGGCGGAGGGTTCAAAATGAACTGCGTCATATACACCAGCTACCGAATGACCTTCAGAAGCGTTCGTTTGATATAGGAATAGCTTATTTAATTTAACAAAATTCATCGCAATATCAGATTGCGCAGATGCGTACAGCATGAGAACAAATATGACTATTGCCATTGAATTGAAGAAAAAAATGTTTAGAACCCGCTGCCAACATAGCTCTAGAAAGTTTACGTGCTTAGCCATTGAGTCCCAGCTAGTGATAAATTTTTTCAACGCAAGTCCTGCTAGTAGAATCGAGCAACTATGATGAACATTGTTGGAGCTAATTATTAAACCAATTATTAAACAAAGTTCAATTAACGTTGTGCACAGAAAGTATCGATTAGGCGTTGAAAAGAACGAATGTCTTTCAATGTGCTTGAAGTAAGAAATTTGTTCAATGCAATCCACCACAGAAGGAATAAGCGGTGAATATCGGGCGAGTGAATCGAATAGAACATTGCCTTGCATGTTCAGCGACACGCACAATCTGATAGATAACAAGATGATTGGAAATATTCTTATACATTTTAAGCCTACCGTAACTGCTAAAGCTGGTTGTTCGCGTATGTAAAGAAAGGTATCTATGACTGGATGTTCAATGAGCTGCTGGCGAGCTTTCTTGTTCGTCGCAGGAAGTTTAGAGCTATAGGACAGATTTATGAGGTTCAGCAAAGCAGGTAAGATGTTCTTTTGGTTTATGTTGTCCTTTTCTACCAACCGCGTGGTACTGTTGGTCTTCAACGTCGGTGGCACGAAATTCATCAACGTAACGAAAACCAAATACGAGTCTCTACTGTTCTCGTCTGTTTCTTTGCTGTTAGTGTACACACAAGCATCAAAGTGGCGCTTCAGTACTTGCGGGTCAATTGCACAAATCGTGTAGTTACCAAACACATCTTTTTCTCCTATGTATGCACCCTTCTGAAGGAGCAGCTCCTGCACGTGCGAGAGCTTGTACAAAGCTGCGTGGTGTAATAAGCTTCGGTTCCAACCATCGGTATCGTCAATGCCTATCCCAGGGAAGGCTAGGAGAACCTTCAAGCATTGGAAAAAGCGACAGTTGGTGTCAGTGGAACTTATTTTTCGCAGCAATATGAACAGTAGTTTTTCCTTGTAGTCTGAGTTCAAAATGTTTGCTACGACCTCATTGGGAAGCGTTTGAAACATGTTATCTAATATCTCATAGTTTCCCACTTTACAGCAGTTTTCGAGTAACGTTTTGAATTTTTGTGAGTTGACTATTTTTAGCAAGTCTTGTCTATCATCGTTGTTCATGGTTTCACTGTTCCAACTTCTCAACAAATCATCGATATTATGTCCAATGTGGTTTGTAAGTAGGGACATTTCAATAAGACTAATGAAATTCAGTGGTGGCTCGGGTTGTTGCTTCAATTCCTTCAAACGAGCTTCAAGTTTAGCGCTGCTTACACTGGCACCGTTGTTTAATAAAATTTGCAAACAATTAAAACTATTATTATTCATTACTTGTTCCCAGAGCAAATCGAGCGCACTTTTTCCATCGGTTGATAGTATGTCAATGTTCGTTTCCCTGCAGGACAGCAAAAGTTTCAGATTATCTGGATCTTGTGCGATTGCAGCAAGATGAAGTGGGTAGAGTCCTTCTTCAGTTTGCTGCAAAAAGCCCACACGAGCTAGTTATTAACAGAATTTTATTCACATGAAAATAAAGCATGATTCAATCTACTGACCTTATCAGTGCGAGCTCCATTCGCTAAACACTCTATAATAAATTGTTTACTGTTTGATTCCGTTAAAATATGTTCAAACACAGATTGCACGTCTTTTAACCGGCTGTTTTGTAAATTTGGATTCTTTTTACTCCCGCTAAGGTGTTGTATGAAAACAGCCACATCTTTACGACGATAGCTTGCGAGCAAATCGTCCTGTAAAAAAAAGGAAAGGTTACTGCGCACTTGGGCAAAAGTAAAGAACGCCTGTAACGTTTCGCGAAGGTAACGCCTGGCGGTGGTCGGTCATGATGGTCACGCTCCACTGTCTCCAAAGTATGACTGTATGACCACACTCATTGTAAATAATACATACGTACATGAAGTGTATGTATACATCTACATATTGATTCTCTATAAATTTTGTAAGCTACAATCGCAGAATTAAATAAAACTACTTACATTACATTAAATTAAATTATGATAGCGTGACCTCAGTTTCCTGTCCACCGTGAGGCGTTACACTCGCGGCGTGTAACTGTGTGGCTACACTAGCTCAATCCGGTACGACGAACTGGAGCTACTCGGTTCCCGCAAGAGGAGGAAGACCCATCGTCGAGTCCTTCGAACCTTCAAGTCCCATACAATTTTGACAGAAGTTCGAAAGGGGGTCCTAGCTCAGTTGAGTGTGTGTAGACACGTAGTAACAGACCCATTCTTTAGTTTTGCTCGCACTTGTTAACCACTTTAACGTTCTGATTGTAACTACCTTTAAAACACTGCTTTCGTAGCTCATTTTAGAAAATAACAAAGAAACTGACAAGAGGTTTAATGGTAAACAGCAATTTGTGATACGTGGACTAGCAACGCTTGCTAGCTCACTAGCAACGTTTTCTCGCGCGCTCTCCGTTCTAACTGAAAGCGATTAATACTTGATTTCTCGTTTAATGGGGCTGCATAAGATTGCACCAGACGGGCTTGGACACATACACAGGCGTACACTGTTTTACGGTTGTCTGTGTAGCGTGCACGTATCAGTTGAACTCACTTCAGATTTCGAGCAGAGGACCGAACTTGCAACTTCCAGTTTTGTTTGAAACCTTCCAGCAAATGTACACACATTTTTAAATGGTTGTAGAATATTAACAGTGAAACATGTCCTAAGATTCCGTTTGAAAGGATTCAACATTGCTGAGTTGTTTGACCGTAGTGCAAGCTTATAACATATAAGCAATAACATATCATACGTAGACCATGCAATTCAAATATCTCATCATGAGCCTTATGTGAACGAAAGAAAAGAATTGTGATACTGGCATTGGTTTCGGCGTAGGAGTGTGCCCTAGTGTATGGTTTGTAAATAAATATCAAGCGAATGATGAATGAATTCCAGCGAAATTTGATTTCTTATGCCACCACAACGGAAGGTGAACCTTTCCCGAAACGGGATGAAATGGAACGACCCTTTTTAGTGTCTGCAATAGGGCGAAGATTTATTCGGGCCGTTGCGAACGAATGCTTCGTTGCGTGGAGCAATTTGTATGCTTTTTTTCCTGCTCCATTTCAGAACGAAAAGAAATTGACATGTTCAGCACAGGTCGTGTAGAGCTGAACGAATGCGCAGGCACAGAATGAGGACGCGATATGGAAAGGAAAGAAGACTAAACAATAAAGCGAAATTAATATACATTAATATACATTAATATTTATCGATACAAACGATGGAGCTTGTGGATTGCGAGCAGATGACAGTCGTCAATTCTAAAGGCAAAGAGAAAATGTCACATGTTAAATGGAAATGGTGGTCTAAAGGCACACGTGTGTAGCAATTCCTACTGCGCGATATTTATTCCATCCTAAAGTCGAATGACAAGTCAATGCTAGAAAAAAAAGATTAAAGCACATTGCAAACGTGTTGACTACGGGGAAGTTCCGGGGCTGTTGTTATGTACTTAATTAGCTCATGTGATTGTCTGGAAATTATTCATGTCGTGAGTCATGTCATGAGATTTTGACTGTAATTGTTATCAAATTACCGTTATATTTAATGAAACAAATGCAAAAGATTGATAATGCACGTCTCGTCCGCGAGAAAAGTGAAGATTTTATGTCAACTGGACAAAAACCATCAATAAGTTTGACATCGCTGCTCTAAATACGTTTAGAGGTGAATATTAGCCTGACGACTAAAGTTTCCATAAAAAAACTGCTCTACACACTCTCCTTTAGAAGGCCGTGTAGCCGTTCGAACAAAATAAAGCAAACATATTTTTTCTTTGTATATGAGATAAGGCAAAGACGTATAACGTGGTTTTATTCCGTAGGAAAGAACCAAAGGTTATTTTTAACTGATTAGAATTTAGAAATTAGTGGGGACTTGAAACGAACTGAAACAAAGTTTTAAAAACTGAATGGTAGTTATTTCTCAACACGATTGATTAAATTTGTTTGTTTTTTCTTCTTCTATTTTAATTGAGAACATCAACTGTAAAGAAAACTATGTTCTCATTTCTATGAGGGGAATAATGAAAGATGTGGATTGTTTTCTTCAGCCAATTATAATCAAAGTAAATATATTGTCAAAACAACACTGGACAAGTTTTTAACGGGAACGAGTAACTCGGAAGGAAACTATTCATAGCAGAAAAGTTTTTCGCTCATAATGCTGCAATGTAGTAATTATACATGTAGAAACATAAAGCGAACGAAGATTATTGGATCAGGTTTTAATCTTTCCTTCTTTGGTGATGCTTATACTTAAGTTTTGTAGATAATTGAATAAAGCTTGATATTACTTATTAAAAGGTTTTAATTTAATGCTGAAAAACAGATTTTACTTCAGATGGCCCCTTAACAGGTAAAGGAGTGTAAAATATATGCTTAGTAATCTGGTATCTTCCTACAATTTTAGGCAATTCTGAAAATTTGGAAAAAAAAATGGTAAACTTCTACACCATACCAAACTGCACGGTAATTTTTCGTACAATTTCGGACGATTTCAAAATTTCCAAACGAATCCGGTGATTAAGAAGGCTTCCATTTATTTCCCTATTAATTCGGATGATTGTAACAGAGGCTTATCGCTTTCGTTTCTTTTTTGTGTCAGAATCGAAATCGCTCTAGAATAGTCTGGATCGGAATAATGGGTTCACTTCGCAGAGCACATCTGAATTTACAGATGAAATAAAGAAACTACCCAATTGGCAAAAGGTAACTCAAAATACCCTGAATAAGACCCTGAATAGGACTCTGAATAGGCGAAAATTATTCCGGGTCTCTTCCAAGAGAGCAGGAACCAAATGCTCGGCTCTCTCTCACTCTCCCTCTTTCGAATGCTGTTCACAGGGGAAACGCTCTGAACCATTGGCAGCTATGGAAGCAGGATTGGATTGCTTTATTCTTTACCTACACGCAATAACAAAATTGGGTACACTCTTTGAAGGGTTTGATATTTTCGCGTAATAATAGCTTTAAACCGCCGATGGCCAGTATTCTGCATACCGTGCCGAAACTGCTCAGATCTTTAACCACCAAGTAAGTTTTGCCGTCCTGTACACGGGATGTTTCGCGTCTTGTAACTCCGCTACTCCGAGTGGAAACACTTGTGGAAGGTCCCTAATGGTTCGAATATCAACCAAGACGTCTATTCTGTCCACCGGATGATTTTTCATTGCCGCAATTCGCATCACAAAGCCACTGTTACACTTAATTTACAACGCAGAGAGCACATTCAACATGCCAACTTCACGCTTTGGTTACACAGGTTACTTTGATGGTCCACAAAACAACACACTACTATACTTCCACAGCGTACGATGCATAGAAGGGATCTCTTTTTCTACTAACACATTCACATCGCAGAGCATGCAAGGGAAAAAATCCTCTCAAATGTCAGCTGGGATATAAAGGCTTTGAGAATGCTTTTCAAATTGCATAACGTTAGGCGTTTATTAGCTTGGAAAAATAATTTACTTTGAAACCACATTCCAGACTGATAACCAAATTCATGCGAGTGCCGATAGAATCCCTTTAACGGTTCAGTTCTTCGTCAATCGTAGTCTTTTCCCTACCCACTGATAGTGTTTTTTGGTGTACGCCATTATCCCAGCCTATGCGTTTCCTACCTGTCAATGAATGGCATAGGATGGAATAGCGATTGAACGATCCGCAGAAACCTGGCCGAAAGCACTAACTGGGATTGAATTTTGCAAATCGTCGATGCTCGAGGCCACCGGGTTGGCAATCGATGCTAGTGACAGGCCTGTGTTTCCTACCTAGGGAAAGTAAATCGTGTGTAAATTGTTTAAAATTGTAGATTGCACCTTCACCACAATTACGTGCGAATGCATGGAGCCTTGAGGTACATGAAAACGTTTCGATGTTCCTTCCAGCCCTTCTCCCGTCCAAAGCAACTGTCAGGTTACGGCGCCATACAGCTAGAGGAATCACCGTATGGGGTGACATTTGAATATTCAATGTAATCACAACCGAATCACCGGCAACGTTCTCAAAGTCGGTCGGCCAAAAACATTTTACTGCAGCTGGAAGAGATTGCCTATCGTAATCCTGCAATGAAGGGAAGGAAATAATGTATTTTGAAAATTTTCACAACCTAATCCGGCAAACAGCAGTCGAAAGGGAGATCAAGGACGGTCTTCATTAGAGCTAAATCGATAACAAGGCTCATCTCGCTTCCATCACTTATTTCGCTACAAGTGGATTTGATGATCTCTGGAACTTTTGGCGTAACGATGGAACGTGCCCAGCACATCTCCAGCACGGGTATGAAAGCCGGAAGGCGTCAAGAATGTACCGAGTAGTGGAGTAGAAAATTGCACAAAGAAAAGGAACTGTATGTTTATGCATGAGCAGAACGAGGATTCATAAAACTTCATAAATAAACATACATTCCAGTTGCTAGCTTCGGCTAGGCGCATTCCCGTCACCATTGTCCTCGGATCTCGGCGGTGTGCTGGGGCCGGCTGTTTTTCTTTCATTCCCTTTGTGCTCTCTCGAAACAAGCCATCTACTGACATGAGGTGCGCTCCGAAGTAATGAAACGGCGGCGAAACGAGTCAGATCGTTACGGTATTTATCAATTTTTTCATTTTATTCATTTATTCAACCTAATAGTACTTAAAACATTCCCACTTTACACATCTGTCTCATTTGCTATGCTTTTCTTCGTTTTACGTTTATTTTCGCTTGTTTTTTTCCTCTGCTTGTGTGTATTGACTATTATGTTGCATATTTTTCACCATATAAAATTCTTGTTAAACCGTACGCCTTCCCTGGAGGGAGCGAAGGTAGCCGGCTGGTTGACATTATTTTGCTCTGTTCGAACGTCTTTCTCTTGCACTCCCGCGGCCCTGCTAAGCTACACGTGTTTCTTGCACGATCAGACATTGGATAAGTGTCCTCATCGTCACACGGGGGGCACCGTTTCGCTTTCCTGCTGTGGCGTTCCTGTGTAGGAGCTGTTGTATTTACATCGTTATTTACAGTGCTTGTTGAAGGGGTGAGGGATGATGAGGGGAGGAGAGGTAGGGATGGTAATGTCAGTGAGCCAAGGGCACAAGCTGCTGGATGATGAGCGTTGTGGCTCGCGGTGGACTTCACTCGCAATGAAGCATAATTCCTACCAAACTGCCTTTTGTTACGTTTCGTTTTGCACTTTGCCTTCTTTTCCCGAGCGCGCTTTGTTCGGCGAGAAAAGAAAAGCGTTTTTCACGGCGACCGCAGCCAATTTCATTGAATTCGAGTGTAGATGTAGCGACCCTTTGCCGACGGTGAAAGTTTACCAACCGGGGCACCCCTTTTTCGTGCGTCGGCAACCGGGGCGAACGAAGAAGTACCGAGCGAAAACTTCCGACCGAACGATTTCGTCTTTTGTTACGACTTTTATTATGGACTTTCGAGCAAAAGCTGCTTTCCGGTGCGATATGTTGGTGGGTAAATAACACATACGCCCTTGCTGCCACGCGGTCCTGCCCGGCACCATTGTCCATGATTTATTCGCGTGCCCTCAGCGCGCACGGCTGTGCGTTTTGCGCACAGGTAAGCCGATTTCAAACGCCGTCGGCACGGAGCCGTCGACTGGGGAGCTTGGCGGACCCGGAGGAACCTGAGCGAAAACTGTTATTTATTTTATGTGCTGTGTACTTTTTTGTGCATTTCC
Organism: Anopheles epiroticus; assembly: GCA_000349105.1. Taxonomy (NCBI): domain Eukaryota; kingdom Metazoa; phylum Arthropoda; class Insecta; order Diptera; family Culicidae; genus Anopheles; species Anopheles epiroticus. Next base: position 796,890 of record KB669725.1, read on the forward strand.
ACCAGCAGCTGTGGGCCTGCTCCCCCCCCTTCCTCCCCCCCCCCCATAAAGGAAGAAATATTTGCACCCATGTGGTTTGATTCATTTCAGAAGAAAAGGAAGAGCGCACAAGAGTGATGGAGTGGCTTTACCCTTACCGAGCAATGCAAGAAAGTTTGGCCCGCGTGAGCGATGTAAAAAGTTAGCAGGTTTGATTTAAATTTATCGATCCTTATTTTAACTTTGTACCGCTTTGCTTCACCAACGGCACTCGAAGCGCTTGTGAGCGACGTACCCGGTTGCGTGAACCGGGTGGAAGGATTTGTGTTGTTAATGTTATGTTAAGCTATTCCCTGCAGCGGGGCAGAGCGGCGCAGGCAAGTAAGCGAAATACCCATTAGGTGAAAAAAAAAACTTTCACCGATCCTACTGCCGCTGCGCGCTCGGGAAGGATTTTGGAAGTCGTCGACCGTGTGGGAAAAACTGTCCCAAAGCTTTCGCCATGCACCGGAGGGGTGTAAGACAAAGTTTTGTTCGAGCTTAAACGCAGGAGAAGGAGCACGCGTGTCTCTGGTGGGATCAACAAAGCCCTCGAAAGCGTCGGGCATCGTCTAGTGGAGAGAACACATGCACACATGTAAGCTCGCGCAGCGGATCTTGCCGCTTTTCGTGTCATTTTACGTGAGGCTCGTGTGGTGCATACGCCACTGTTCAAAGGAACAAAAACAAAACGTACGTGTGTGGGGCTCCTCTGCTGACTGTGGAAACGGCACGGAAAAGACTTCAGCGGCCTTGAAGATGATCCAAGATGTCGCCTTTTTTCTCTGGGAAAAGAGGGAAGTGTGGGAGCGGGAGGGGACAGATGGAGGTATACAAGGACACGCGCAAGGTGCCAGTGTCAGTATGTCATACTCAGTGCCGGGTTGCTTCTTCAGGTGTTTCGGTTTTCTTTTCATGTTTATCTTTTTATCAGGTCTGCAGGCGAAAGGATGCTTTCATCATCGCCGCGTGAGGCTTAGTCGTGGCAGCCGTCGAGGACGTGCACACTCTACACGATTCACTGCGGCCAATACCCAAGGACAGGGATGACAGGTGAGTGTGTGTGTGTGTGTGTACGTATTACGCGCGCGGAGGATATTATTATCTCAGCTTTGACACGGTAGAATTTAGTTGTCTCTGCGCTCGAATCGATGACGCCCTACACCGCTAGTACACGAAGGACGAGTCACGTCACCTTTTCTCCCTCTCTCTCTTGCTCTTTCTCGCGCTATCTCGCACCGTTCCACCTCAAAACGAGCCCCTAACTACATCCGGATGTCCTCCGCACCTGTACGTGTGCGTCTTTCTAGCTCGATTTGTCTTTGTCGTCATGTTCGTTGCTTCATTCATTCGATGCTTTTGATCCCCGCGCTCACCCACCCTTCCTCGGGTGTATTCGAGCCACCACACGGTCGACGGGTCATCTTTTGACGTATGCGGATGAAGATGGATTCCAGTGTCACGGTAGACAAACGCACGGGATGGCGACCGCCTTCTGCCCCGTCGGCATTGCCACCGAGTCCCGAAATAGAAGGTGGGTGGGATATGAGATGGGGAGCTCATGGGGTGGGTCGGTGCTCTATCGTCTTTCGCTTGCCGATGTTACTGGATACTTTGTAGATGGTTTCGCGTTTCCTCTTAGCTTATCTGAAATTAAACGTAACGGAATAGAAGCGATAAGTTTGTTCATTACGTGTCGTGTCGTGTGTGTGTGTGTGTGTGTGTGTGTGCGTGTTTGTGTGTGGCACATTCTTCAATTCTTCGTCAATTCCAATGTACGGCATTCGATATGGCGTATAAAAGGACTTGGGGACGGAGATTCATTAGCAAAATCCCAGTAAATAGAAAAGAAGCAAGGAGGAGTCGGGCGTCCCACTCAGATTGGCTCTCTGGAACTTCCTCCCGCAGCAGAAGCAACATCCACGGATGGCGTGTTGTATCGTGATTTCCTGGTGGTGCAATTGCTGGAAATTGGACGCTGCTTACCACCCTCCACCCTTGCACTGTAGCGCGCGTCCCGGTTAGCGGCGACAAAATGGAATCATTCTGATCGAATTCGGGCATTAAGCCTCTGCCAGCTTTAAGCCGAGCTTAAAGCATGCCTACGTGGAGTTAGTGGTCGTGTAAGTTGGTTGCTTTTAATATTTGTCTGCTTATTGTTGCATACAAGCATTTGGTCGTTGCGCGTCTAAGCTGAGTGTATTAATTTCACGAACTAACAGACCCGTTGTCCACACCGCTCCCGACGCTCCATTCCTCCGGCTCCCGCTCCTCCAAACCCTCCACTCAATCAGACTGGCGTGTTTGCCAACTGTCTGAACGAACTGGGTGGGTGTTTTCGCTATTTCCCCTTTGAACAATCTATTTTCTTTGGCTGGTTAGAAGGCAATTTATCTTAGCAAAGCATTGAGGCTTGCCCGGGTTAGTTAAATTCCAACCGGTTAATCAATCTTTAGCCAAACACAACTTTTTGCACTCCTCGCCGCCGCTCGCCACTGTCGAACGCTGCAGCAAACGGCGCACAGTTTAAATAAATGAGTTTCAGCCCACTTGCCGCCTGCCGCTGCCGGCCATACTTTGTTTGGAAGGAAAACATACTCCGAGCGAGTGGTGAGTAGTTTGTATAGCAGCGTCGGTGCACGGCGAGCCCGGCCGGTCGCTTGTTGATATTAGCTCGGCAAAGCAACAAATCCAATAAGCCTCGAGAACGCCAAAGTGGGGAGTCTGTTTCCGGTTCGATACAGCTTCCAAAGCGCCGGACGGCTGCACAGAGTCCTCCCTGCTCCCGCCAGGTGCTAAATGGTCTATATATGTGACGCCACGGCTTAATTCGCTTCCAGCCCACCGGCAATGTACGGAGCGTACGAGCGATAACCGATGTAAATTAATCACATTATGCTGACCCCGGAACCCCGGAAGGATCCGGCCGTCCTAGCATGGCTCGGGAATGCTTACCTATCGTCCGGCTGTCCACGCCGGTGATGCACTCCGGTGCGGTTCGGGTCGTACGAGCAGCAGAAGCTGGACGCAGACCGATACGATCGCCAGAACTATCTGCTTTTCCATCCGTCCAACCGTCCGTTCGTCCGTTCGTTGAGCGTTGCGAGACGATCCGGTAACGAAGGCAGCAACGCAAAATGAAGGAGAAGAAAGGAGAAGCGTGAAAATTTTAAAAAGTATGTCATTTAAGCGGGAACATGACAGTTCTGCCATCTGACCCGCACCCGACCTGAGCTAGCTGAGTCGGGAGAAAAGAGGAAAAGGGGTAGGAAATAAATTAATTAAGTGACCCTCCAGCACGGGGACATATTGGGCGACAATTAGGGCGGGAAAAAGGGGTAGCGACAGGCGGTGAAATAGAGTCGTTTAAACTGATAATTACATATGTTGATGAATGTGCCACGTTAGCGCCATTTATTCCGTGTTGCATCGCGGCCGGATGCTCCCCTTTGATGACGTGCACCACAACGCTGGCGGAGTCTGAAAGCACAGAAGAAGAGCAGAAACAGAGCATTGTATGAGGGTTGCTGAGGTTGGGCTGGGGGCTTCGTTGCATCAAACAATGGGAGGTCAAACAAGTTTCGCTAAACAATTGGCTTGGCACGGCTGGGGTCACGGCTTGGGGGAGTACCGAAGCTTTTCATTAATTATGATGCGCATACTATTAGTGTCATTAGTGTGCTGCTGGCAGTGGAACCGGTTGGCCCGCATCGAGGAGTGAACTTTTTGCGATTACGACTTGAAAAATGGATGAAAGAGTGGCCGCTCGTTCGTACTCGCTAAGCACGGGCGGATGCGTTCAATATCGCGTAATTCAAAGGCGATCATTATGGGATAATGTTGCGGTGTGATGCGAGTTTGTCGCGACGGGCGGGGTGGATGGATGGATTAGTGTCTGGTAAAATCTGTGCCAGTAATGGTGAAAGCGGGTGCCGAAACGATGCTGAAACAACTTCATTAAATTCATTGGCTCGTGGTGTATAGTTTCTTTTGGCGTTTTATCACCTGCCGAGCTTACGGTGGATTTAAAGCGCACATCTTGCCACGGACAAGATCGCTCCCTGCCATCCGCTTCTCCACCCGCTCGCCATCGTCGTTGGGAACACCCGTTGCCACCAAGGCGTCATAGCATAAAGCAGAGTGCCAAATGCACTATAAACCGTCAAACAATGGCGAGGGCGGGGAGGGGTGGGCGAGGTAGGATGGAGAAGGGAAGACGAGCTTCGTGGTGGGTTGAGCACAGTTCGTAATCTTTACGATCGGCCACACCGTGATGCTACTACGCCAGAGAAAGCATCCGAAAAAGGGGTTGTAGTTCATGTATGGCAGGAAGATTATAGCCATTTGCTGGAAGCAGCAGCAGCTCGGTTATTTGCCATCGGGGTACGCCCTCAAGGGAGCTTTTCTGGGATGGAGGCGCCCGGTTCTTCTTTTTGCCATTTGCCACTGTGGTGGCGACCGGGCGGCTTGCAATGGCCGAGCGAGTGTAGTGCTTGGAAATGATACGATAAATTGGGTTTGGCTCACTAGTTTCTTGATGCGATCGTTACCCGCCGCCTCCCGCCAGAAAGACTTGGTCCATTCTTGGTGTCGTTGTCAGAAGGCAGCAACCAACGACAAATTCCTGCACACACCGAAATAGAAAGAGAGAGCGAGAACAGCGTGCTGCCGATGCTAAAACAACGAACCGTCCCGCACGAGAGCTGACGTCGGTATAAACTGCATTTAATGTTGTGCATAAAATTTTTAAACGAACCGTAATATATATCCCCAACCTGCCCAACCACTCGGTGGGCGAATCGTGTGCATCAGAAAGAGGTGATTATATGGTGCACAGAACGGCACACCGTGCGTCCCTATAAGGTGCTCTCCCGTTCTGGCCACAACAATGTCGCTTTGTCGCTGCGCAACGAAGGCAAAGGCAAACGAAGCGAATTATGTCGTGTGTCAGATGCACCCGAACGCGGGCAAGCAGTCCGGTGGAATGGGCCTTTTGATACGTTGCCAACAATTGTCAATCGGCATCGGTGATGTGGCAACAAAAGTGAACCTAGGGTACCGTTCATGCGCAATTTCCAACCCGTACGATACGCACCTCGGTCGCAGAAGCTTACTTACCGGAGTTGCTCGGGGCGCAGGTATAATTCCCGGAGTCGGACGGCGAAGCGCGCGATATGACCAGTCGGCTGGTGCGGGTCTGTTGCTCCGTCAGGACGCTAATGCCGCCACGCTGCGAGTAGTTGATGACTCGGCCGCCCTTGTACCAGTAGATGAAGGACGGCGGTTGCGGCGATTGTAGCGCCTCGCAGGTCAGGTTGATGTCGCTGCCGCTCTTTACGAACAGCTCCGAGTTGCCCAGGATGTTCGCTTTCGACACTGCCAAGTACATGGGACGGCATTCGTTAATTGGAAAGTGTATAGCTGTGTGTGTGTGTGTGTGTGAGTTTTGTTTTGTTTTTTTTTGCAAACCACATTGGCTTACAGCAAGCCTACCTACCGACAACGTTCACGCGAAATGCTTGACTGATCTTTGGCTCAGTTGACACCTGACACTCGTACACGCCCGAGTCCCGGGCCTGGGGTGACGTTATCCGCAGCGTCCACTCGTCGCTGCCGTCCGTGTGCAGCGACTGGAAGCGCTGGTCATTGGTGTAGGTAAGAATGCCCACCGTCAGTATGTGCAGATCTCGCTTCCGGATCCACGACACCTGCGAACGAAGCACACGACACCAGAGACCATGAGGCTACGCGGTTCGGTAGCACACACGCCGTTCACACTTACCGCCCGGTCGCCGAGGCTCTTCACGCGGCAGTGCAGCTGGCAGGTCTGGCCAGCGATGGCCGTCACTTCGCGCTTGGTCGTGTTATCGAAGTACGGCTGCACCATGTGGTTTTCCCAGTACATTTGCATCTCGGGGCTGAGTGTGTCTGAGGAAGAGGAAGTGCGGTTGAACGCAGTGATGTGGACAAAGTTAGTGCCGGTCGGATCATGTGGGGCAAGGACAATATCCGTTATTAACATTCATGTGGAGCTTATGGTGAGTGGAGTTCCGGGCGCTTTTTTTACCGCGCTTCGCTTTTACGCTGGCTGCACAGCGCTGTACAACACCGTTCTGACACCTGTTTCAGAAGTAAGTGGTTCGTGACGTGCAAATGAACGCTTGCGATATGAATTGGTTAGGCATGCATGGAGTCGTGTTTCTGTATAGCTTTTTTCGCCAGGATTGCTTCATTCGAAACGCGCGGGCCGTCAATGGAAGGTGATGGGTAGCATTGTGAATATTTTAGAAGCGTTAATGGTGGTGTGATTGTGACACTGTAATTGTGTGATTTCGGGATGAGGATAAATACTCATCTCAGAGATTCTTAAATGAATGATTCGCATGAATGATGAGTGAATGAAGGAATGATCCTGCTTGTGTATTTTTTTGTAAAAAAATGGCTGAATATGGTACTAACTATTTCCCCTCCCCACCATGACTATGGTCTACATGCTCATACTAGCAACAAAGGAAACATCCACTTACCTGCAAAACAAATGATGATAAAATTGATAAACGCTACAACAAGCGGCAGATTTACATTCATGGTGTTGCATTTGCACCTCCGATGGGCTGTCCTAGCTACGACTCGGGTCATTCCACGCCACCCCGAGCGCTGTAGATGCCGGCGTCCGTGGTTTTGCTAATTTCCGCCAACGGAGGTTTCTTCCGGCCGGATTGGTGCCGGTGTTTGCGCAAATCTATTCATTCACCGTTCACTCCGTCCTGCCTTACACTTTTCTCACAAAACCCACCGCTTCACCACGAAAGGAGATTGTTTTCCGGTCCGTTGTAAACCTGGTTCGGTGTCGGTTTCTGTTTGTCTTTGGCGCTGCTGTTCCTTTTTTTAAGGGAAAATACTTTCCACTTGACACTAGAGTGCCCACCGTCACCAAAGGTATGCGTCGGTAGCCTTCTGAGGACAGTTGCCACGGTTACGACGACACGGGTGCTTGTTCACGGTTGGAACGCGACTGGAATTTATTTTACAACGCTCACACACACTCTGACTGTTTCGGGACACACACACACACAAACGGAAGAAACTGATCTCGGAGTTTTTTTTTTCACTAGCTCTCCTTCTCTCTCTCTCACTCTTCGGTTCCCAATACTCGGATGGTGGTTGATTAACGGTCAATTTCTTCCCAACACGTTCGGCATCCGGAGAACTGGAAATCAGTTCCGAGAACAGTGCACCGGCTCTTATCGTCCATGCCGGACATCGCTTTGATGTTTTTAAGGAGATTCACCGACTCACGACGCACCGATCTTCACTTTCACCGTCTCACATTCACTCTGGTCGTGTTTCTTTGTCCACTCAGCGCTGGGACGAGCGTTGGAGTTGATCCGTTTGGGCTGATAGCACCGGAACCACTTCACTCGGTAAGCGTTGTCGCCGCCATCGTTTTTGGGAAGCTGGAATTATTTATCGTTTCAGTTGGTTGAATTCATTTCCTTTCCCTCCAACAGCCCACAACCCGGTTGGGTAGTCGCACTAGTGCGGCAGAAGTTCGACCAAGGCGTGACCATGTGTTCCACAGAACATGACCCGGCCGCACAATGGCAACAGGAAAAGGGTTTTTTCGCGGGAACGGAACGAAACGCGCTCGATTGCATTACGGACCCAGCAGGTTTTTCAATTCGAGCACCAATAAATGTCAAATCAATTCTATCAGGATGCTGTAATTGAGTCACGTTTCTCCACGGGAGGAAGCGTGTTGGGTCGCTACTTGCGTACGCGCGTGGGCCCATGGTGCGGCGACCGGGGCCAATATGGGCCCTTGGAGGACGTGCGATAGTTTCAGCTCAATGTATGCGAACGTGTTTTTATGGTAACAAAATTCTTCCGAACGACTTCCGACCGTTCTTGCGTCTGCAGATTGCAGAACCACTGTGCGTTGCGTACCGGATGAAGGTCATTCGGGCAATATTCCTCACAAACACAACACACACACACACACAACACACACACACAGGCAGCGTACCATGCGACGGTTGATTGGCAATCGGCAGCGGCCCAAATGGGGGATTAGTGTCGTTGATGAGACTGTGACTGTGTACGAAGTGGCTGTGTTTGATGCGTGGGCCTGCGAGCCTATGATGCAATCTCCTTCCACATTTCCGGTGCCACCAGCCCACCCCCCTTGGGGCTAGCCACCAACGCAACACACGACCAGCAGCACACGACAGATCGAAAAATCAACCGAAAAACATCCGAGCGTCGAGAGAAAATGAACATGTCTTTTCGACCTTTCCTTGCTGGCTCTTCTGGCAGCTGATGGACACGCTCCAGCATTATTGGCAGGGCATGGGGCAACATCGAGCTCCAGGTCCTATTACGTGCCTGATATCGAATATCGCCTGTCAACATTTTATTACCTACACTCACACTGGTACGAACGGTGCCGGTCAGGCTCCTTTTTTGTGCTGTTTGTTGGGGGATATTATTTGACCCGCCACCGCTCTGACCGGGGTGTACCAACGGTGCCCCAGTATCGGACTAATTTTCCCTCCCTACCGGCCCACTTCACTAGCCTTCCCCCTCTTCGATGCCACCTCACCCTTTCCAAATCTTTACTTTTATACGTTGTTTTAATGTGTTAATCCAGTGATTGATGGCCCTAACGTGTGAAACGTGGTTCTTGCTCTACGGACCACTCACACGAACACCGAACCGGTTGTTACCGTTCTGCACCTAGCCCCCAAACGGCTGCGGCTGTATGTTTGTGTGTATGTTATCAATCAGAGGTAATTTATGCCATCATAAAAAGGCGACGTGTTTGAGTTATCGATTGTGCTACACGCGCACGTCCTTTAAGCCCGAAGGCGGCAGAAATAGCGACACCACCGGGAGACGTGTCTAAGGCTTGATGGTTTTGGGGGACTGGAAAGAAGGGTGACAAAGATCGCTACCCTTGAACGGGTGTGGGTGTGAGAGGGGAACGAGGAGGGCGGTGAAATCCTATTTCGTTAATTAGAGTTTTTAGTACCGTTTCCCATGACCCCCTCCCCGTTTAGTGCATCGGTGGATGGTTGACCTTTCCATTTCATCCGGATTACAGGCGCGCACACGGGCACACCGGAACGATCGAGAGTGGGGCTGTCGATCCACGGTGAGATCTTTCCATTACGTTGGCTTTCACCGGCGCCGAAGACCCTCGTTGTTGTTTTTTTTTCTTCTTTGAGGGCGTGGGTGGCATTACCGTCCTCTACGGTTCGCAAAGGCCACGAAACGGGGAGCGGGAATTGATCCGTTGATGTGCAATTAATTAGAGCGAAGGAGCGAACGAACAAACTGGCCCGAGACTGTGATTGTGGATTGCGTCGCGTTGAGATTTGGGTCCTTCAGTTCGGGGTGGATATTGAACCATGGGCCCGGATCGCCCTTTCCAAAACCCGATACCTTCCCAGAAGGGAATGGCGTGACGAGTGTTGGTAGCTGGTTGTTTTTTGCTTCGCTGTGGTGAAAGGTACACTTTTTCTGGACACGAGACATCATTTCCCCCGTCGAAAGATCTATCGATTGTACGGAAAGTCGATGAAAGTGTGTACCTTTCCCTTTTTTCCGTTAATTTAGTGCCGAAGTATCCCTTTTTTCCTGGGGTCCGTTTCCCCGGGACGACCGTGTACCTTTAATGAATCCGTGAGCCTTCTCCATTTTCGATGGACTGGAAAATGGGAAAGTAAAACAATCGCACCCAAAGTTTTGCGTGTGCAGCGTGTACAAAAGAAATAAAAGGAGGATGATTTTTTTCGAGGAGTGTTTTGCTTCCTCTGCTCCTAGCACCCGACTCTCAACGGGGCTGTGCGGGAAGCCAAAAGAAACCTCGACAAGGGCAAGATTTAAATCGCAAGCAATCGGAACCTCCAATAGACAACAGAAGCCTCTGTAACGCTTTTGAAACTGTCGTAGCGGGAGAAAGCAAACAGGAACGGGAAAAAAGGGACGAAACAGGCCACCGAAAAAACAAACCTACAAAAGAAAAACGAACAGTTTACACAGTTGCTTTCCGGCCGGATTTTAGGGAAAGACGGGTCAATTGGTCCCACGAGACGGGCGTCGGACGAAGGGCGTCGGGCAGTTAATTAAAATCGCACACAATCACACAGCAGCGCAATCGTTCACACTTTGCCTCAGCTTGGAGACACGTCGAGTGGACAGAATAACACTTAAGGAAAAACATCGCCTGCTAAACGCCAGTGAAGTGGAGAGGCAATGGGCTGGGAATGGCCACAGGGCGTGTTCCGAGGGCATCGCTCAAATTCTGGAGCGCGGCAAGCCTCCATGCTTTGTGGGATTCTCCTTAAAGAAAACCCAAGTTTGCGTTCGAGATGGGTTTGGCACGGGCTGTAAGTGACGGAATCCAAGCCCCTCCAACACCTCCCATCATCATCATTATCATCATTCGTAACGTGACGAAGAAGAGTCGACGCAGTTTGGGAAATGGTGGGAAGTTTTGTTTTGCTGCCATTTTGCCTTGATGACGCATTCCCGCCTCTCTGCCGCTACTGCTGCTGCTGCTAAATATCAACACACAAGTGGAGGAAGATTAATGTGTTCAGACGCAGGAATCATCTCCGATGTAGACCAACAAAAAAAAGTCTCCCAACACAGTCTTCCCCTGTGGGATACTGATGGATTCATTGTCGTAAAGTTTTTTCTTCCCTCTGGATTGCGGTCCGGGCGTAAGTAAGGACGAAAACATGGAGCTGAAAGGACAGAACAAAACTCTCAGATTTCCATTTCCCCGGGCTCGAACCCGGCGCGTTTCGGGCGAGTGATGAAAGCTGCGGAGAAAAAGATTGTAGCAATGGTGCACCTCCCAAGAGATGTGTGTATGTCTGTGTAGGTGTCAGCAGTTGGGCTTGAGGCCGGAGTGTTCAGGTGCAACACAACAAGCTACAAAAAGCGGTACGTCGATTGTGCATATGAGGAGGGAGGGTGAGAGAGAGAAAGAGAAAAAGGGAGGGAGGGAGGGAGAAAAGGAAAGTCGAGTGCCGGCGCTCGTTCCAAATCGGATAACACACACTCCCATGCGGATGTCCGCATCGCTCTCGCTTGTAAGCGTGGTCAGTGAAGCGACAGTAAGTACAGCAAACGAGGAAAAAAGGGCATCACCGGGCAAGCACATTGCCGAGCGCAGACCAACGCCTACGGACGGCGTTGGGTTTGATTTGGTTCTAGTTGGTTTTTCCGGTGAAGCGGTTCCCGCAGTTCCCAATTGTGGCCCGACAAAAACCCCAAAGCAACAACCGACCGACGCACAAAAAAAGGTTCAATTTCCCCACCCGAGCCGGCGAAAGTGCGAGTTTATGTTTAGTTCGTGATAATTGGAGGCCCGGGAGACACGATAAGGGAATTCTGCCCGGTGGCCCTCCGCATCCGCTGCCCGAAAAGCTGTAACCGGTAACTGAGAGGACAGTAAATTTTAAGCCGATTTCAGGCACGGATGAAATTGATGTTCTCCCTTTTTCATTGCAGCAGTAGCAGCAACATGGTCCGCTTTAGACACGCCATGTCGATCATTAATCTTTGTCCATTCAATTTCTTCCATGGAGAGGATTTTTCCAGCAAGAAGTTTGCCCGGTCGGGCTTTTCTTTTCACTTTCTGTCGACCATCCTCGCTTCAGAGTTGGCGTGTCCACGGTCGTCAAAGAAGGGCAAGAACACAGAAAGGCGTGGCACCACCGTTGGAGCTGGAAATAGGTTTTTCGTGGTAAAGGTGTGAAAAATGAAGAGAGAAAAATTGCTCAATGTAATCGATAACCGAAAATCAATAGCAAGGACTGGCAAATCGATCTCTTTCGCCTGCTCATCAAAGCAAAATGTATAAGGTATTGCGTAGCGTTCGTGGAGGTGCGAAACTCAAAAACAATCCATTAGATTGCGAGCAGCAACGCTTGTTACAGCTTATGTTAGCTGACAGACGCTTGGTTTTGATGTATGTAAATGCGTTCGATGGCTCGGATTAATTAAATAATGTACCAACAAGCGTTTTTAATTAAGGTTCTGATTAATTTCTACAAGTGTAAATGAATTTTTAATCGTTAAAGAGGTGTTGGAACTGGTTGCCTTTGCTTTGCATTCTAGATCAGAGGGTTATTTTGGGATATGCTGATCCCTCCCTAACAGGAAACTCCCTAACATGGTAGTATTTTTCCCGAACCGCACAGCACTTTGTTACTGTTGGGGAATGCACAAACGTTTTAGTTTAACGGCAAATGGTAATGGTTCGCCACCTCCTCGAAAAAAGTTTCCATCTCGTAGGAAGACTCTTCAACGTAAGAAGCCTTTTCCAGCCCGTGACGGATAGGAATGTGCACCGCACCAGTCAACGGGCGCGGACGAAAAATGGCACACCGGAACCATTGCTTGGAGTGCGAAACCATTCGGAAATGAACGAAGCTGACCTCAACCAGCTGTGAAATTGTGGCACGGTGGACGAGGAGCGGGTTGCGGTGTTGTTGGAGCTCTTTTAGCTTGGTTGGCTTCTTTCCAGCCACTGGTCGAGAAGGGCAGAAGCAACTGAGGCGTTAAATAAGTCGAAACCGGTTTACTATGGGCGGGGAGTTTGCAGCGTGTGAAGCGCGAATCCTTGCCAGTGCCAGTTGGGCCTGGGAACAAAGTCGGTGACTTGGTGACGGTTGCAAAAGTTCCGTCGGCCTTGGGGTTTTGTGTAGCGCGACAAATGCAACAAAGAGGGAACAATTTAAATATATTCCTTTCGCAAAAACCGAGCAACTGCAGCCTCAAGAACTAGGCCAAACAGAAAGAAGAAGTAGAAGAGAGTCTCTACCAAAATGGAAATGCTTTAATTGTTTTAAAACGTTCCCTCTCTTTGCATTGCTTCACTTCTTCCTTCGCCACCGCACGCCACCAGCATGTCGAGCACCGGCAACCGTCAATTTCGTTAATTATGAAGAGTAAATGGAGTGTGACTTTCATCATCGACAGTCGTAGAATTTCTTTCCCTTTGGCAACCGATTGAACCGGCCTGTCAAATCGTTTCCCGCGAGCTCGCCGATTTTCCGATTCCCATTTCCTGTAGTTAATCCATTGCCGGCTTCCGAGAAGCCACATTAAAGGGCTGCTGCTGTGGGCCTTCTTTAAAGCCACTCTGTGGATGGCCTGGGAGACGTTCTTTCAACCCGAACAGCCTTGGCCTGGTAGATAAATTTCACCCATTCAATCACATCCGCAGTTTCAGAGACGCAGTTCGGGTAGTCCGGGAACTTCATCCATTACTTTCGACGGTGACTCGTGTGTGACTTTAGTGTCAGTGGTCAGTGGCATCTGGTGCCTCGGATTGAGCTGTGCTTGCCTGGCGTGTGCCGGGGTGTGATTGTTTGATTAATGGTTTGCCGTATGCTTGATGCAGACACAGTTTTCGTTCAGCCCTGAACGGGATGGGCTCTTTCGTTTGCCGGCGAACCAGCCGCATGCCATCCGAGGATGTCCGATTCCTTCTCTTCGTCGTCGTTCGGACAGACGTTCCGTTGTAACAAATGGATCTGTTTACTGTTCTGTTTCGGCTGAGTTGATAAATTGGATGGTTAAATATATGCAAATTGCTCCTTCGCCTACGGTAACCGTGTGGGGATGGTGGCCGGGACGTAAAAATACCAGCACGGACAGTGCCGGGGAAGATGGTATGTAGGAAAATTGTTGTTGTTATGCTCCTGGTGCCGTTCAGCAAACTCAGCTGTAGCCTGCCGATAGCGATCACGGCCTTGAAGCAATGAGAAACTTTACCTTCTGCTACTGCTGCTTGCTGCTGCTGCTGCTTGGAGATACCTGACCGAGCGGAGGGAAGCCAAAATTGTCAAAAGGAGCAAGATTCTTGAGTGATCATCATTAGGAAATTTAAATTTAGATTGGTTTTTGATGGCACGCGATAACAAGGAACGTAAGGCTGCAAGGAAAGAGCACTCGACCTATTTGCTTTTCTTAGCGGCTGCTACTGGAAGAAGCTAATAGGTTTAGGGCAGCGCGCTCGTGGGCACTTGTTTCTGAATATGTGTTCGTTAATTTGAAGGACGAAAACTACACGTCCCGTGGGAACCGGATAGGTCGACATAATACGACCTTGAGTTGATTTTGAAGGATAATATTTATGCCTCCAGAGTCAGCGAGAGATTGAGTTTTTCTTTCCCATGGATAGCGTGACACCAAAGCCTCTCTTTAAGCTTGTATAATCACTCAGAAACTCCTTCAGCGGTCCAAACATGTATGTTTTTCTCCGTTTTGAGTAATGTTGTACCTTGGAGAGCGGAGTAGAGCGAGCAACAATATCATACTCGAAACAATATCATCAATCATGGGATGAATTTACATTTTCATTTTGAAGGAAACTAGCTCTCCACTCTCGGTCAGCCACCGGGGTCCCTGTTAAGCGCACCATATTACCGGCTGTGTGACCACCCCGGCTGGAACAAAGCATAGCTCAAAGCCTCCCAGAACCAGGTAGACGAGGTGAATAATAAATTGTACACCGTCAACTGTTTGGAACTTGGCGGTGGCCCATTGACCGGTCCGTCCGTCACCGATCCCCAAATGGATGACGGTCCGGTTCGGGCTGCCCAGGTGTTGCGAACCTTGTCCGTGTGTGTCGGTTGAGCCGTGCCTTTCAATCTCAGTCAACGTGGCCAAACACACAGAAACAAGGTTCGCAGTGGTCGTCGAGGTAGTCGTTCCAGTTCCGCTTGGAAACATTAACACACCCCGCATTTAGTGGAGCGTCCTGCTCGCAACAATAGCAGTACAATAGGTCGGATGTTCGTCGCAAGATTTTATTTGTTCCACCCGTTTCGCTCGTCCACGTGCTTCTATTTTGGACAGATTTCCGGAACTTTTTCAATAACATTTGTTCGTACTCTCGTGCGTTTTTTTTTTCCACATCGTCCGGGGGTTTCATTCAGTCACGTAAGACTGACTGACTGGTGGCGGTTCCTTCCCGCTCCACTGCCCTGGACCTCACCGGAAGTTGGTGGGAAATTGTCGCACAAAACAATGGCTGCGTGCTTCTGAGGACTCGTGCGAGCCGTGTGTTGCGGACAATGTACCACACCTTCCGGTTGGGATGAATGTAAAGAGGGAGAGGGCTCGCGTGTTTCGGGCACGTTATCGTTCGTGCGATGTTCGTGTGCCTTGCATGGGCCAGGTGTGGGTGGAGTGGTTATTTTTTGTTCTATTCCTTTATCTGCGTCACAAAAACAGACTAAAACAGAACGATTTGTGCGTTCCGAAAAACAAAGCGAATCGAGCGGCAGAGGACGGATGGAGAAAATCAACAATTCAGCGGTAAATGCAACTCATGCAACTCCCTCCAGAGGTAACAATCCTTAAATCGTGCGATTGTTCGCACAAAAGCGATTCTTTTAGCATCGAGCAATAAAACCAGCGAGTCACCTTTAAAGCTACAACGCCAAATTGATGCAAAGTCGGGAGTGTTTTCCTCGAGCAGGAATTCGTTCCAATGGCGCTGGTCTAATTTAATGTGTTTTTTTTTGTGGGTTGCTGCAAAGGAATGAAACGAGCAGCACAGCTGTAACGGATGGCTATTAGACGATGAAAACGGAAATAAAATTTGAGTGTCCGAATTAGCGTCCCAGGGTGGTGAGGTGGACAACGTCCTTCGCTACTTTTTCTGCACCAAGCGCCAAGAACGTTCGCGCTGCAAGCCTCTGTCCATCAAGGGGCGCAGCAGCGGCACAGGAGACGGGCGAAAACGGACGGACTCATCCATCCGAGCCCATATCGGACAAGTGCTTAAATTTTATGTTGCCTTCGTCTCATCCCAAAGCTCTTGCGTCGGCAGCATTCGGTGGCAATTTTTCTGCGATTGCATTTCTCCAGCCCGTCTTTCATCTTGCGACTTAAGCACAGGAAGCGACGGCTTGGCTAGAATTTGCCTAATGCGCTCGAAATAAAATAATTAAAGACGAGCGGTGGTGACTCTTATCGGGAGGCGCAGGACGCCTAAAGCCGCATCCAGTACTCCGAGTAGCGCCAGCGTCAGCGCGAGTGAAAATGTAATTAAAAGTGGACACGGAAAATTAACTGAAAAGCGGACTTACCAATTCTCACGGCTGCGCAAAGGTGGCAGAATCATCATTAGCGAACGGCGGTAGCGGCTTTCCCGTCAAAGGCGGTGCGCAGAAAGGAGAAGATTAAAAAGGAGAGGACAGCGAACCGAAGCAACAAAACGTCATCACAATTTTAAAAGATTATTCGTTGATGAGGCCTTTCTTGCAAGATTCAAACTCTCGTGTAATTGCAAACAAACGGAATTGTGATGTAACGGAGTATATAACCAACCAGCCACTCCAGAAGCCTGTACCACGATAAGCATCTCCCGTTACCGTGTGTATGGTATCAATCCCTCCTCTTTCCCTCCTCCGTATTCCCCTCCAGTGTCAGCAATTTCTCGGAGGGCTGCTTGTATCGTCCGGGAGAATTGGAAAAATCAGTATACCCAAACGCCAGCCATTTGCCGTTTTCCCCAACCAAAACCCTCAATGACTTGCAACCATGCGAAGCTTCCCTGCCCAGAACGGTGCTGGAAGTGGCAACGAGGAGGGTTGTATTTGTATTTGCTTCGCGCACCAGAACATCTCACCTACCCCGTTTTCCCCTCCCGCCTGCCCACCCCTCTCTCCAGACTAATGATGCATCGTAGTGCGATGGAAATACCTCATACATAATTTATGAGTCAACGTCGGCGAAAAATATTGCCCTTGCCCGGTGTGCACCTTTTTTTTGCCTTCCCCTTTTTACGCTTCCTCCAGTTTGCGTCAGGCTGTTCCGTCGGGGCTTAGCTTGGAGGAAAAGCGCAGGTTTTTTTTTCGGTATCGTAGGATAAACTACATCCTAAGGACAGCTCTAACCACGCCGGTGCATAACACGCTCTGGCCAGCCTGTGTTCATCGTTTTCCAACATCGATCTGAAAAGCCAGAAGGAAGAGAACACCTGCCGTGCCTGGACACACACACACACACACACACGCGTACACACACGTACAGCTCAGTATATCGACAACATTGTCATCGTTATCCTTGTGGAATGACGTGAAAAAGGTTTTTGCTTTTCCGCTCCGTCTTTTTTTTGGCCATCGTTCCATTCAATCACCGCTTTTCTTACTTGGAATGGATCTCCCACCCTCTCTCTTTCGCTTAATTTATTTTGATCTCTCTCTATATCTCTCGTTCTATCGTCCACATTCCACATTCCACAGAGAGTAGGGAATGGAATGATTTTTACTCTTTTTATTTGCGGAATGTAAGCTCTTCAACGATGTAATGATAATGATCGACATCAATATTTTTTTATCTGCCTCTCCCCCTCCGGATCCCTCGGCCTTTTTATCCATTCCACATTAGATGGCCCTCCGCCCGAAAGGCGCCCGGACCGGTGCTTTTTGTATATCAACACATCTCACCTTGGAAAGTCCCGGGGACCTCATGCAAGTCAGCGCCCAGGTGCACGGTGCCGTCGGTACCAGCAGACCCTCGACGGTGATAGTCGACGAGCGCTTTTGTTTCGCCCCGTATTGCAGCAATTTCTGCATGGCTGGCCAAACGATAATTTCTTCCATTTCTTGCTGCCTAACGCACTCGAGACTCGTGTGGAGGTGGCTGCGTAGTACCTTTGGGTGCAACGCCGTCGAGTACGCTGAAAGGCTTTTTAGCCGGGACGTGTACTAGTCGTACATTCACGGCCTAATGGTGCTTCACTAGGGGGCGAAGAGCACAACCGCAGCACCAAAGCAGCGCCTGCCGTTGTCATTTTCTTCAAGCGGGACGATAAACAAATATCGGCCGCCTTGCCATGCTTGACGTTTCGAGTCTTTCAGGCTGTGGAGACGGCCCTCGCTTTTGTGCGGTACAACGATTTGTGTGTGAGTGTGTGTGCGCGCTTTTCCTCCTCCTCCTTCGTCTCTTCTTCGCTTATTTAAAGCGGTCGTATGCCATTTAGAACGTGCTTCGATCGCACGCTTCGAGGCTGAGCATGTTTGGCGCAAGAAAGCGTCGTATTTTTTTGCAGCTTCGCGCTGCACGTGGGCCAAGAATGTTTCCCCTGACGACGAACGACGACGTTGGTCCGCACACAAAATGGCTACCGGGTCATCCAAGGAGGCGCGAATGATGGTAAAGCTGGGAAGGAAAATGCCTAAACTTTGGACTCAATGAACAATGGACAACACAAAATAGTCTGTTGGGGATGGTGAAGAGAGGGGAGTAGGAGGGGTCAGGGGTGAGGAAGAGGGGCAGGAGTAAGGTGGCCTTTGTGGGAGGCGAGAAAAATTGTGCTGACGGGCTTTTTCGCACCGTGTGCGATGGAACGCACCCGACCGTAAGGTAACAACTTATGGCGAAGGAAACAACATTTTGATGAGGACGAGCTGCGAAATTTGACACTCCGTCGCGTCATCGAGCGTTCGGTCCAGTGGGTTACCCCAGGCTCTGGCCCGCCCGATTCACTATCTTGATTTTCTTCGCACGCATTTTCGCGATGGTGATCGTGATGGAGATGGCGTGCCCGGGGATAAAAATGTCACCATTTCCCGGGGTCGAACCGAGGAATAGACGGACGGATGGAGGACAATTGGGTGACAAGGATGTATTCTGATGCGGCTTTAAATGAGGTGATGATAGATCTAAAGATAGCAGGGAGGTTTTTTCTCCCCTTCTCGTCTCGTCCACATCACCTTACCATAATTTACTGATCCTGCACAGGACCGGTCTCGTTTCACCGTGAGACAAACGCTCTCTATTAGCCGTCTTATTGTGCTGTAACGTGACGAGAACGGAGCAGGCGAGCAAAAAATAAAAAAGCACGAAGGAATGTGAAATACAATCTTCAGGCGGTCTCGCATTTTTGCTCGGTTCGTTTACGTCGCTCAGCGTGCGATGGATGGAAACGGGATGGGGACGGAGAAGAGGGCGGTTAAAATACCGGAAGCCCTTCTAACTGACATTTGACAGTTTGTGAGCGTTTTCCTCGACATTCTGCTGCCGTTTTTCATTTTGGTAAGACGTCCCGTGACCCAATCCAAGTGGGAGGAGGGGGGAGGAGGATGGACACGGGAAAATGTTTTGAATAAAGAAGCGAAATACCCGGACAAAAGTTTCCTGCCATCACCGGCCTAATTGAAAGCGTTCCATCAAACGCAATGTCGAAAAATCATTTCCTAATGACTTAATGGCCGTATCCGATTCGTCGTCCTTCCCACTCCCACCAGAAAACCCTTTTTCCGTGAACTTTTCCCGTCGGGAGATTATCCAACTCCATCTCAGGGCGGCGAATAAGTTATGCAGGCCGAAATCTAAACTCTCTCGAAAGAAGAAGCCCTTTAGCCGGGGAAATGCATTGCCTGTCGTTGATCGCTGTTAAATATTTCAACGATTTGGAGTGTTTTGTAACCGGGGAAGAAACAAGTTGTGCGCCTAGATAATGAAAATGGCGCATAGTTTGTATCACTTTTGCTAAGTGGCTTTCCAACTCGCTTTCCTGGCAAGCTATTCAGAGTGCTCTGTTAACTCTTACATCAATTTCAACCAGAGAATTGGTGTCCAAAGTTAGGCGAAAAATCGTGGTCTTTCGGCGCCGAGTCGGGGGTGATATTTACACCCTACGACGAGCAAGAATAGTGAGAAAGAGCATTAAATTACCATCAAACCTGCTCCCTGGGGGGAGTTTTGCGAGTGTTTTCCGTGATTCCATGGACATTAACTCCCCTTTCTTTTTATAACAGTGTTTTGAGTGGGAACAAAAACTCAGCTCTTCCCATTGATACGGCCTTCTTCGGTTAGCCGGGTCTGGCCGAGTTGCAGGTGCTTTTTGTCTTCACCTCACCGACGGTAGCAGTTTTAATCCACTTAAGACACATGCACACGCTAGCAGAGGCCCACCGTTGGGTTGCAAACACTCAAACAATATCTAATAAAAGTTTTGCCACTAGCTCTGTCGAGCACCGAACAGTTACTGACCTCGGTTCCGTTTTTAAGGTCTCGCGCCGTTGGAAAATCGGTTGTCTCGGTTAACTTTCCCGCCGGGCGTCTGCCTGCACTAATGTGTGCGAACATTCATTTCCTCGTACGACACGCTGCCCACGATGCATTCCTTTGCAAACTCTCGCCCTAATCATTCATTTTCCTGACCCAACTTTACACTGCCGGCTGACAAACGGCTTCGCGTAACAACTTCATGAATTATTCCACGTACAGCACAGTACCGACGGCACACGACCGTCGATGTGACGATGATTATGATGATGGCGGCAGGTGAAACTTTTGCCGTACGAAAGAGGTTGCTTCGACCACCACACACAATCACACACAAAAGCAAACAAACACACGCTAACCACACGCACGCACAAACACAGCCACTCGCAAGACGATGGCGTATATCCTTGAAAGCCTTTCGTCGTTCTCCTTCAAACCAACCCACCCAGCCAGGAGTGGGCGTAAAAGTGCGTCGTAAAAATATTCTTACCGTGAAGTAATGCACGAACACAGGCAATACACTTGTCGCACGCTAATCCGGTTCGGTCACAACTTTTATGCTTCCTTCCCCGCCCTTCTACTGTGGGTGGTTCGATGAGGAAGGTCACACGCATTACACCGCCACAAAACAACCTGGCCTGGATGCCGTCGGGCGGGCCCTTGCCAAAGCGGAACTTACTTTTCGCTCACGCTTTCCACCATGCGAAAAAAAACGACGGCAGGAGCAGCCTGATTGAAAGCTGATTCACTTTGGGTTCGATTGGTTCGACAAGGCGGGATGCCGCCACAAAACGCGACGCACGCCACACGCACACACGAGCCTCCGTAACCGAGCCAGCCCAGTTCCGCACCGTTACTAACCTTGCCCGGGTGGAAAACTGGACGGCACGCTACACCGTCCCTTCGGTTTGCTCGCTACACCGACTGGAATGGAGATGGCGTTGATGGAAGCATGTCGAACGTTACCATGTCCAGCCCGCAACCAAGTCCGCTGCTGCCGGTGACGAACGATGCAGAAGGACGTGTCCTGTGCGTATGTCCTGCGCAGCAGCTTCGTGCATCGCGCTTCGGCTTTTTTCTCCTCCACGCACTGGAAGCGTGGGGAAAGCGTCGGTGAGTGACCGGTGAGTGACTCAGTCGCATTCGCCTTCCTTTTCTTTGCTGTTTGTGTTGTGTTTGCCTTTTTAAAGAAGATGTTTTGCTGCAGATCACCGTGCAGGAGAGGTGCTATTGGGCCGTGGGAGGGAAAAGCGAAAATGCGAACATGATTTAGCTGCTGGAATCTAGCCTTTCTCACGTGATATTACAATCACTCGTTTGCACACACGCGGTTCCATTCCCACGGGCGCTCACCCTTTCCTTGCGAGAGATGAGTCGCGAGGAATGACGTGCGGGTTGACTGAATGACGTGATAGGTCAGTGCCGTCAAGTGTTACCGTCCCTACCTCACGCAGGTGCTCCCCGGTCCGCGTTCAAGAACGTTCTTGTTGCTCGTACTACAGATAAAATAAATTAAAACCAGATAAAGTGGAAATCACAATGGAAGATGGAAGACCGTCACACATTAAACCAACACATTACTCTTCATACCGAGCGATGAGAATGTGGATTTCCGATGTCGTTTAGTCAACACCTAATTTTAAAATTTGTTCCACTCTGCCCTTCCAGCACCCTCCGCCCAGTTCGCGGCAATGATTGTGTAAAAAGCAACATTCGGGACGGCTACAAATGGCCCTCGGTTTATCATGGCACTGTGGTAATTGACGTAATTAATTTTATTTATTTTCTTCAGTCCACAGTCTTAGTTCGCACTCCGGTGGCTTCTTACGGAGCTGCAGATTGTCCGCACTACACTTGCTCTCCCAGCATCTGGTACGGGTTTTGTCGGTGATAATGCTGGTGGTCGCTGGCATTATTATTCCTCACCCACCTACCCATTTGCGAAGAAAGTTCTATAACAACTTTATCACTTTTTCACGTGTATGTGTGTGTGTGTGTGTGTGAAACAAACTATTTTGCTGCACCGAACGCGCGATGGACTCGGACAAGTCCGTTTTCGTAGCATTACGTTGTGATTTTTCTTTTGTCGCGCTAAGCTCATGGGAGACGTACGATCGTCTTGCGTGCGATTCGTTGCCGTTGTCATGATTGTTTCATGAAATGCTGACACTGTACCAAGCCCTTACCCCCCCCCCTGCCTTTCTCTCTCTCTCTCTCACGGTGCGACTGTCCCCATTAGCTACAGCGCTGATGACAGTGCTTGAGAAGAATTCCTTGTCACACGAACAGCAGGGAGGCAGAGCTCTGTAAATTGTGTAACTGGTACGGTACGAGCAGAAGAAGATGGTGGATAAAAATGTGGAAAAATAATTCCTCCCAATGCCAACCAGCTCTCCAAAGAGGCGACAAATTTGTAGGGCAAAAAAAATAATGGAAAAGCGTTCCTTGCAAGTGTGTCTTTAATTTCTCGCTGGAACGAACGCCCACCTGCCCGCCCCTCCTCAACACAGCAAGAGCCGGCCGTTGGTTTTGGCTGAGCAGGGTGCGCAGATCCGAAGGATTAAGTGAAAATTAGAGTGGAAAATGTGTGCGCTGATTTAATTGAATTCAATTCAATTTTCCCTCTAAGCCTCGACTCGACTGTTGACAATAACTGACTGGTGCGCGTCTGCAAACATGGACGATGTACGCAAACGAACGAATAACAAACAGTGGCGAATAAAAAAGGGCGTCCCTCCGCCACGAGCACGAGTAAACAAAACCGTCACACAGACATGCCGGCAACAATGGCAAGATTGTGATGAGCTCGATCGCCGGGATGAGACGGACACGAAATCCACACTGGCAGCGCACTGTATAAATATCCATATTTTTTATTCCATCAGCTCACCGCCTCATCCATTCTCCCATCACGCGAACGGGGCTGGATTTTTGTGTTATAAAGCGTGTGGAGTATAATTTTGCTTCCCAGAACGCGCATACACCGTACCTGAACTAATGAAAGAAGTCCATCCGCCAGAAAACTACCAAACGCGCTCATGCGTAACGCTTTTCCGCTGCGTGGTGGCGTGGAGGAGGCGCTTATCGTTGGCAGATTTATGAAACTTTTCGGTTCAGGTGGCGATTTGGTGGATTTGCATAAAATGGTTACATTTTGCTCCCTCTCTCGCGTCCTGTTCTGGCGCTCTGGCGTTCTCAGTGTGCGACACCACAAAAAACATCATCACTAGGTCGCATCGAAACTGCTGACATATGCTTTTAAGGTCGTCGCCGTTGCAGGAATTAATTTCTAAATGTAGCTTGTAATTGGAAAGAATTATAGCCTGCCACGCCGGAGCTCAACGGGCTGTATAATAAGTGACCTTTGGGGTGAGAACCTGGCCAAATGGGACGGTGTTTCAGATCAAACAAATCACGCACCCAAGCATCCGGACATCCGTACGTATTAACGACGTCAGGGATTTCAAATGCTATAAATTGTACTGATTATTAATTTATTTTTTGCAATGTGTCCTCGTTGTCATTGTGTTGCGATATAGCTGCAAATTAATTTTAGAGGAGCGACTTATCCCACGCTTCTCAAACTACTTCAAAGTAAATTAAAAGTTTAATAACACCGGCAAAAAGAATAAATATGCAGGCCCCCGTGTCTTAAAGCACCCGAGCGCATCGCTTTAAACTTGTCCACTCGTGGGATGGGCGAGCTTTATCGACGTCTGTTCCATCCGTCCAGTTTTCGTTCCACGCCCTTCACGAGTGAAGCAATTTCCTTCAATTCCGTCGCGGGCAGCTGCGGCCAATCATAAACTAATTAACTTTTTCGATATTCATTATTTATTGTGTCGGGACAGGTTTCGCCTCCGCGCGATCGTTGAGTTCATGGTGGAACTCGCTTGACATTTCGCACATGAAATTAACGGACAAAAATGTCTGTTCACATTCCCCCCCCTCCAAAATCCCTTTTTCCACAGACCTCGAAGAGTGGAATTCATTTATGAGCCCAATCGAGGCAACGCTGTTGTCCGAACCCGTCGGATTGCACCGGCTGACCGGTTGCTGTCGTCGTTCTGTTGCCTCCATCGTGCACCGCGGCCTGTTCGATGCATCAAATCGTAATCGATGACTTCCATTAATTTTGCCCAACGCATTGACACACTGGCTTCGGCTACGGTTCACCACTCGTCACCACAGCGCCGCGCAACCGGAAACACACCGGATACGCTTCTTTCGGTGCGCGCGCGTGTACATTTCGGCAGCCGCGACGGTCAATGATGGCACCCCCACGGGCACGTCCGGCATTGAACAACGCGGGTGTCAATACTGGGGCAACAAATGGACGAAATGAGATTGTTCTGAAAGGATTTTGGGTCCGCTTTTCAACCGTTTTTAGCCGTTGCCTCTCTTTTGTTTGCCTCCATTTTCGATCGCTCGAGGAACGTTTGTTCGCCGGCGGATTCAATCCTTGACTACGGCTCAAAAAACTGTGCGACCGTTTCGCTTCGTTTTAGTTGGTGATAAAAAAACAAGGCTCAAGCAGACGGTAAGGAGAGGCGATGAGTGAAAGCGGACATCGGTGAATGTGCAGTGGTTCCATTTCCCGTGTGACATTCGCAAATATTAATTGCATCAATTTTGAACATCACTCACACGTGGCCGGTCGCGTGAGGTTCCCCACCAAGCCTTCCTGCGAAGCGTGTGCCCCAGACCGAGGCGACGATGATAATTAATGTAATTTTAATTAAATTTGCAAATTTGAAAATGTACTGTCGAGGATAAATATATTCATGAGATGCGATTGATATGCATTTTTGAAGCGTGTTGCTCCGATCGTTGCTGCTGGGTAAAGCGGGACGGTGGGAACTCCACAATAGAAGGATGGTTAATTTTTGCAATACTGCGTACCATGTGCTCACCTCCGCGTGTCACACCAAGCACCACCATTAATCGATAGTTTGGCAGGTGTCGTGAAGAGTGTCCGCCCGTCCACCCGCTTCGCCGGTGTCATTTATCAACGTCCGTCTAACCTGCCATTAATTTTTATCGATCAAAGCCACTGCAACCGTTGGTCAGTGGGCAAAAGAATATGATGGATAGTGTGGACAGGCTGGCGCGTTCTACTGCCACACCACTGTTAGACAGCGTTCTTGGCGAGGATGTCCTTGCCTTGACACGGTGCCACGGTGCCAAAAAGTGATTACTTTTGCTCTTTCTTCTGATGAGCAGCGCGACTACCCGTGCTGACCGATGAAGAAACTATCACTGAAAGGTCACCAAAGATGGGACGAACGATGATGATGAGCATGACGACGAAAGGCGAGTCAAAGCTATCCATCGACAATGCGAAAAAGGAGTTATCTTCTAATGGATTTCCGAAAAAACCGACTACACCCTGCAGCAACTTTCGTGAGTGAAGGAAAGCTTAGTTTGGAATTTGCTAAATATTCTCCCATAAACATTCTATAAACCGACCACCACAGCAGTGATTTTAACGATGAATATTTTTATGCTCGGTGCGCCATTATCGATTCACATCAGTGCGATCTCTGCTCGACGATGGAGACGCATGGTACGTCACGCCGGTCGGGTGATTTATTGATTTTCTCTAATTATGTAGCGGTAAATTTCATTGCTGGCTTGTTGATAACTTAATTATGTGATACGTCAAGCAGACTCGGGTAACGGAAAAGGGGCGAAAAAAAATACGGCGACAGCATTGGTGGCAGCAATCGGTCGCACCGACGGAAGACAAACGGGCTGACCTGCCGACCTGCGGACCGACCGGCCGGTGCGAGCGATTGTTGTGCGCTCCCGACCGCACGCATCCATAACTCACCGAGTGGTTTTATGGCGGTGGCCACACGCTCAAATTTAAGCCTCCGAAAGTCAATGAATACGACACCGAGGCGGAAGGATGCTGGCGTTCGCCTTTTTTCCCGCCCCTTCTTATCGGTCACGGGCACGGACGCATCCACACAACACGACGGTGCGCATAATGGGTTCATCCTGGCCGCGGCCCTGGCAGAAAACAATCGATTTCGATTTCGTTCCAGACCGCTGAGATAAGGAAATTTATTGAATTTATCAATATAATTTTTACTGATCAAATTTATTACAGCCCATCCATTGTTTCGCAGGCGGCGAGTACCGGTGCTTAAACAGTCGGAGGGGAGGGAAGTTGTGAACATTGGCATTCCCAAAAAAAAAAAAAAAACGATACCCCACTGTACAAGATAATAATGGTACGAGCCTCCATTTTTTTTATTCCCTTTGCGCGCTCCATCGCCATCAATTTTGGCTGACTAGGGGAAAAACTGGGATCCTCATAGGCTACGAGGGGTGGAGGGGAGGACCGGTGGCAGTCGAAAAGTATTTGTGATAGAGTTTGTGCGTCGATGCTCCATGTCCAGTACCGAAACATTCACTCCCCACCGATAGCCGAAAGTTAAACAAAAACAAATTTTAATCGATATTAAATGTGAAAACTTTTTCGATCGTGTTATTTTCGGGGCCGCCTTTTCGGGGGAGACCGTACCCGCTCGATATTGTCCCGCCTTTACCCTGCCTCTTCCTCCCTCTGTTTCCTCCCATCTTTTTCTCACTTTTACTCACAACGGCACATATTTTTATACAATTCTGTTTGAATAGATTGGAAGCACGCTTTTCTTCCGGTGTGTGTTGCTGCCACTTCCGGGAAAGCGCTGTGCTTTCCCGCAGTTTGCCCCACTCGTTCAATGTGTGATGAGGGATTTCCCCTCCCCTTCTTGTTCTGGGTGTCGATGATTGTCATCTCCCCTCCTCTGCCAACGAAACGAAAACCGAAAGGAAAGATAGCTCTTTCCCACGCCGGAAACGTACCGAAAGAGTCAAAACACGATAACGCGGGCAAACGTGTGAGCGAGGGTGAAAGAAAACAGCAAAGCAGAAATGAAACCATCACACTAACTTACTTCCTCCCGGCTCGGTACCTCCCCCGGAACGCCGGATGTTGCGTCGTGCTCCCGCGTCGCTTCGGGCAGTGCCCGCAAAGAGTTTGGCGCATAAATCAACATATCTGATCGAACAAATTTGACCAACATGAACGCCCAAACACAATCGACTCCATCGATGGATCGTAAAGAAAACAGTTGAGTGTGATGTGGGAGGGAGGGTGTGGGGAAGGGTATCGGTGGAAGAAAGGTACAAACAACATTGAAGTAAAACAAGAGCACTGGAGCATGAGCTAACGGGGAAAATTTCATTAAAATAAAAACGCTTCAGTGTGAGTGGTGTGTGCATGCTGCTAATTCCATTGTTTATCTGTTCTATCGATGGTACTTTCAAAAGATAATACAGGACAGGTGCCGGTTTTTTTTAAGTTTTTTGCACATGTTATTGAAAGGGATAAATGATATTTAATTACAGGCAGTTTGTTGTGAATTTTTAAATTCTTTTAACAAAAAATGCACAATGTCATGGAATAAAATCACAAAAACTTGGATTGCACAAAACTCGTAAATAAAGAGAAAATTTAAGAGTGTAACATATTTTCGTTTCATTTTTTTCCAGCGAAAGGCAAACATTCCATCAATCGATATGTTTGATATTTTCATACACGGAAAGTCAGCAACATTCCATTAGTTTTCAACAAATCAATAGCATTGTGGATAAGTGATGGATACGACAATTTACGCTCCCGCTCGATATTAAATCTTTCACCAGCCTCAACTATCAATCACTCCATCATTCGTGCCTGAGTAATGGGCACATATTTAGCCGTACCGTTTACAAAGTGCATCCGTCACTACTGACCGTCACTTCCCTTAACCCCCTCCCCCCGTCCTCCCCAGAATTTCGATGCGATGCAGCGTATTCCGCCTGGTCGCAAGTACATCAAAAATACATCAGATGCTTTAACGAAACGGATAATTTAGATTTTCGTGTACGGCTACCCCATTTCTTGAAAGCTTACGTTCGCCATCGCCCGTGCCTAATGGTGGTCCAGCCAGTAATAAACAAAGCAACGGAGTGGAATGAAAACAAAAAGAAAACGGTCGAACGAAGCTCAGGTAAAAGCACAGCAGGTGAAAGGTAATTGGATTGAAAACGAATTGGACAGCCGCCCATGACGATGATTAATGCTTTTGTTGCTGGGTTTCGAATGACTGGCTGGGCGTAAAAAGCCTTCCCCGACCCTTTGCTGTTACCTTTTACAGTCCATTTGGGTTGGTGGTGAAAGTGGCCGCGAAAGCGTTTCACAATTGAAGTCGAAATGGCGTGTGACCGGGACGAAGGGTGGAAGCGCTGGCTGCAATTGGCGTGATTTCGTAATACATTAATGATAGACCCGTTCATTCGAAGCACGATGATGGCCGGGTTGCGAATCGCGTTCTGTTGGATTGTGGTCACCCTCCAGTCATTACAATGAGTGCAATCGTGTGCGGAACCGTGCTCACGAGTAGCTGAGTAACTGGAGCTTCTGTAGCAGCTGGCCAACGTTCCATTGTAGCAGGGCGGGCGTTTTCGCCAGCACTTTGCGTGACGGTTCCTCCAGACTGTCCTTTAGCAGTCCGTAGCAGTCTGCATTGTACTGGGGAGGGAGGCAAAGACAGATAAGTGGCGGGTACATTCGAATGCTTCCGGATACTCACGCTTTGCTCCTCCGGATGTGGATGGTACGCAAGCAGGATCTCCTCCAGTGTGTCCGAACAGAGCTCCTCCACCTCGACAAACTGTGACTTAAGTGGCGTTATCATGATGGTGCCCAATTCCGGCTCGTTACGGCCCTCGATGAGCTCGCGACTAAGCACGAGGGCGCGGCGTCGATCCGCGTACCGGTTCCACAGGTTCCGCTGAAAGTTGTGCGTCAGACAGAACACGGCGAGACAGCGCAGGTTGTGCGATTCCATGGCGGGATGCTTCGGACTGGCCGCACGCTCCAGCGCGGAGACGTAAAAGCAAGTGTCCACTTGTGGGAACAGGTGCACATTCAGTCGCTGCAGGCACTTCTCGAGCTCGTCGAGCGAAAATGTGCCCTCGACGGGGAACACATCCGGTGGCGGTGGTTCGTCGCTAAACTTTTTCGTTTGCTTGCGACCGTGCTCCAGCAGCTCCACCCGGTAGCCCTGCGCCGTAACGATGAAGACGATCTGCAGCGCCTCGGTGGAGAGTGTGACGGCCGTGGTAAGGTTGGCGCTGGAAGTGGGTTAGGAAAAAGTGCAAATTGAAACAGCAGGTCCGGCGAGCTTTTCATTCTCTCGGCACCCATTCACACTTAC
This sequence comes from Anopheles epiroticus, assembly GCA_000349105.1. Taxonomy (NCBI): domain Eukaryota; kingdom Metazoa; phylum Arthropoda; class Insecta; order Diptera; family Culicidae; genus Anopheles; species Anopheles epiroticus. The sequence goes on from KB669725.1 coordinate 826,208, forward strand.
ACCCTGCCGTGGCGTCGCATGTCCCAGTGTAGAAAGGGCAGGTTGCGGTACTTCCGCGCGGCCAGTCCGTACACTCCCAGCCGATCGGTGAGGAAGGTGAGCAGGCGTCGGTCCGGATCGTACGATTGGCTGTGAATTGGCATCGTTGACCATCGACCCGGTTCGTGCTCGATCAGCGACATCGTCTCCTCCCCTTCCTCCTCCGAGCTCCTCGGTTCCTTCTCCACCGATGCGCGACACTCCCGCTGAGCTTTTCCACTGTCGGCGGACTTTCTTTGTTTGCGTTTCCTTTTCTCCACCAGTACCTGGGACGCCTCACCTAGCCCGGACAGTGTGCGTGTTTGTCTGCCGAGACCGTGCGGATGCTTTTTCGTCGTGCGAATCTCCAGCCAGCGACTCTTTGGTTGTTTGTCCGTCGCCTGCCGGATGGCCGAAACATCTGGTTCATCCTCCACCGGTTGGGGAGTTGGAGGAAAGTGAGGCTTTTCCCGCTCCCGCAGATACTCCAGAAGCAGTAGAAAAGTGGAAAACATTTTGCACAACCGCTCATTGGAATCGTGGTCCAGCATTGCGTCCGTCGATTCCATTCTCTGCACGAGCGCCTTCATGTCCTGTTCCACCTGCTCGGCGCTCGCTTCCGTCCCATCGAACCAGCCCACTATCAGCGGCTGACAGAGCGGCACGGGCGGATGCAGGTAGCGGGCCTCATCCGTAGCCGCCAATGAAAATTGTTGCAATTTTTCATCCATTTCCTGCAGCTCCGACACCTGCGAGTCGGCCCGTTCCGCTTCGCTTTCCTCCCCCTCGATGTCGATATCCGAATCGATCGGAAGGCGCATTTCCGACAGCAACAACGCTGGCGGACGGCCCCCGTCCTGGAGAAATTGTTCGTACTTCTGTATCATCCCGTTCCGTGCCAGCTGCTCGCGTTCGCGTGCCTTCCGACGCTCGGCCCGGTCCGTCAGGACGGTGTACAAGCGTTTCAGCTCCGCCCGGAATCGATATCCTTCCGGCACGCGCGGCAGCAGGTGCTCGCGGATGAGGTAGTGCAGTCGCACCTCCACCGGAATCTCCATCAGATGAAAGTCTTCCAGTGTCTTCGGTTTGGCCGTGGCCCGTTGAGAAGGCCTGGATGCCGGGGCGGACGCAAACAGGAGCGTCTCCTTGTGGGCCTTGATTTCTTCGTACCTTAGGTGAAACTGTTGAGCTTCCGGGGTGAGTTCGGCAAACTGTTCTCCATCCTCCCACCGTTCCCACCAGCAAACGGTCGGCTCCTCCCACCAGTGGCAGTGGGCGGGAAGCTGGAGCTCAATTTTAATCAACTCTTCGGGCTCGCACGCTCGGTACCCTTTTTCTGTCAACTGCAAACCATCCGGAACGTTGGTGAAGATGAAATCGGGCCAGAGCTCCACCGGCTGCGGGAGCTTGTCGAAGCGCGCTAGGTGGAACACGCCACCGACGATGCCATACTCCCGCAGGTTGATGTAACCCGGGCGGAGAGGCAGAGCGACCGGCGATACGACGGCCAGAGTGTCCCAAAATCGATCCGCTTCCTGCCGCTCGAACTCGCCGTCAATGTCAACCTCGGTATCATCCGTAATCACTGCAGGAACGGACTCGGGGACGGGTGGCTGTTTTAGAGACTTGCCCTTTTTGCCCGCGGACTTGGCTTTGCCAACAACGGGCTTTTTGGCGTCCTTTCCACCTCCGGCGCCACCCTTCTGAGCTTCGGTCTGTGCTTCCGCTTCGGCCTGCTTGCGCCGTTCCTCGGCATCGTAATCTTCCCGAAGCTTCCGTAGCGCTGTCAGACGCTTCCGCTTCACTTCCTGCCGTTCGTTCCACTCTGTTTCCTGTGTCGGGATCAGCGCCGGCACGGGGTCGAGCGGAGCGATGGTGTGCGTTGGGTCCATATTGCTGTAGTGATCGAACTCTAGCCACAGGCCCCGGATTAGACCGCCCTTCAGATCCAGCGCCGGAGGTCGATGCAGCACAAGGCCCAGCGGTACCATGTTGACGACTTTCATAAGCAGATTACTGGGCACGGAGACACGTATACGAAGACGAATGAGGTCGTTGGTTCAAAAGCGGGCCCTACTCGAGATACTTACTAATCGGGCGCAAGTGGAACCGGACGAAAGCTCCAAAGATACATTGCAAGTACATCGCTCTCCTGGAAATGGAAGTCACTCATCACGGGATCCAGTGTCCTTTCCGAGAGCGCAACAACGACAACAAGAACAACAAAGGCAACAAGAACAAGGGTTTTAGACGGAATGGCACAGAAGTCTAGCAGGATCTACTCACTCCATGTCCCGTGCAATGTTACTGCCAATGCGTAAGGTCATCCTGTTCAGCGAATCACTAATGAACTTCCGGATCTCATCCCGAACGACCGCAACCTCGCCAAGCATTTCGTGCGTCCCGACACTGTCTTGGATCAATGCCAGCACAACCAGTGCCTCCCGGATTGTGGGCACATAAATGCCACCGATGTGCCGGAAGATTTCCCTCAGATCTTTTCTCGTAGTTCGCTTCCGGTTCGGGTCTTGCGTCAGAGGGCTGCGCTCGTCCGCCGCCAGCGTCCAGCTGATCGAACTCTTTTCCAGCGCTTCCTGCTGAAAGGCCCACCGGAACAGACACTCTCGCAGCATTGGTGGACTGGTGGGGTCGGGTGTAGTACGGCAGGCCAAAAAATCGGTCCACTCTTTCCGGTCTGCCAGCAGCCGTTCGTGGTCGAGCGCCGCCTTCTCGAGTCCTGTTTATGTGACAGTGATTTAGCCGCGAAAATAGGCCCCTTTTTTCTGCTGACCACGATATTCCCATCAGAACTGCTTTACTCACTGCGAAAGAACTTAACCGTCTCGACGAGCAGCATTCGGCGCTGGTTGTATTCTTTCAGCTCCTGGGCAACCTTCCCCTGCAGTCGCTTCTGCTCATCCGCATAGCGTTGCTCCTCCTCCAGTCGAGCAGCCTCCCTGCCACACCCAAAACACAAACACAAAAGCAGAATCGGTGATAATTCAAATCATAACAAACATGGCCGTAGGCCAAAATGTATCGCGAGAAATAATTACAGCAATTCTTCCGGCGAAACTTTCGGACTTTTGGCTTTCTAGAAGGGCGAACGAAGCGAGAGCGAGAGAGAACGAGAAGGAAGGAAGAAAGGTCGTAAAAGTGTTGGGGCAGGAGCAATGCCGGCACCTCGGCCGGATTAGGATTTATGATGGAAAGTTTCTCACTCACCTTCGGCATTTTCGGGACCCAACACCCAACGCACAAGAACGGAGCAAATAAAGAAGCAAACAACTGCCGCTTCCCGCCTACTTTGATTGGAAGTAACAATGCAATCTGAACGGAGCGTTGAGAAACTTGTTCGGGGGTAGCACAGAACAGAGAAGAACATCTATGTGATGCTTTCCATGGAAATGGTAGATTTCCTGGAAGAAGCGATTGCTCGAATTCTGCAATAATAGAGAAGTTTGCGATAAGCGAAACAATTGACAACTTCATCCAGTTGTGCGGGAAACGGCAACGTTTTCGATTACTCCTGGCAGGTACGGTCGCTTCCCACGGAGAACGATGGATAAATTAGACATACAAATAGCCTGTCCTGGCCGGTTCAGTCTTCGATTGGCCTTCGTTGCTTGCACTCGTCAATAACATCCGTTTCCGTTCGAACGTGACTTGACTGCCCAAAATGGTTTCCGATGGTTCCCCTGCACCGATTATTACCGAAAAAATGTGTGTCTACGTCCAGGGTGGATACAATGCGTAGCATATGTGTGTTTGTATTGCGATTTGAAGCCGAAGGTCGCGCCGTGTTTTAATGCGATCGATAAAAAGCGAGCCCTCAGGCCTTCGGGCTGTTACGAACATAAACCCCGGTGCGCAATTTGATGCACTTGGTCTCTCGGGACATCTCACCCGCGTTCGAGACGCGTGGAGATCCAATCGCACTAAATGTGCTTTAGATCGAAGCAAACCCTTAATCCTTCCAATAGCTCCAAGGGAAAGTAGGTGCGCTGGAAAGAAACCCACCCGGGAACGGTCAGCCCAGCGTGCGTTCAGCGGCCAAGATGATTTCATAAATGATTCATAGAAAGCACATAAATATAATCCAATCAGTGTCCGGCGACCCCTCGCTTTACGAGTGCGTGTACTTTTTAGGTCAACTCGACGAACCGCACTGACCGGAATGCTCTCACATTCTAAAGTGAAGCATTATGGAGTTTAAGCGGAGCTGGGTGTTTGGACGTCTGCGTCTACCTGACCGACGCCGACTGTGTACGCGGTATAATTGCAAATAGAATGATTCGACCAGCCCGATGTGGCTACGCGAGGCACGAAATCGTGGTCTATTTTCTGCAGGGAGCCAAAGCGGATTATGGCCACAAGCTCAGAAGAGGGTGCGTATTTTTGGGTATTAATAATTAAACCAGCCTCTCACCGTTTGCAATCGATTTCGGGTTTAATGGAGTTAGAAGCGAAAACCAGGCAACGCAAGTGTCATAAATTGAAAATTACTCGACTTTAACAAAATTATCCGTAAAATTGCAATCGATTGTTTTAATTGCATGTTAAAGCATCACGATTTCCGTTTGCACTTTATACAACAGCATTTCGCGTTTAAAAGCAAACGTTTAACAATAAAAAGCAAGCCTGCTGCTTGATTACGATCTTGTTCTGATTTGGCGTTTATGACATTGGCGCTTGTTTTGTCTAACAACAGCATACCGGTGCAAAGGCAGATAAAATTTATTTGTTTAGCCATCACCTCGACGCTCTTTAACGCCTCTCCCTGCACAGCAGGAAGTACCCCATCGTCAGCCGGGTACGGGTGCGGCACTGTAAGCAGTGAGAGATTTATTCCCATCCGAAAAGGCTTTTATCGAGCGTATAATTTTAGCAGGCCCATAAATTGGAAGTAAAACTCGAGCGGGAAAGCGAAGACCCTTCGAAGATAGAGAGAGAGAGAGAGCGAGCATACGAGACAACGTGAGGGAAGCAGGCAAAGTAAAGAAGATTGAGATAGCTTTGCTTTCAGCACGTGCACTCCAGATAGGGGAGTTTAAATTTACCAAATCGTCTTACATCTTTACATGCCGTTTGGGGGAACTGCCGTGTGCGCAAAGGTGCATCCGGTTGCAACCACAGAGCTTTATTTAAAGAACCCCTCCTTCAATGAGGCTTCGAATTTGGGGTTTGGGTAGCATGAGTGTGTGCGTGTGAGAGAGTTATTTTTAAAGCTGGTTACAGTTTTGGGTTCCAGCCCGTTCCTTAGCAAATAAAGTAATTTCTAGAGCATAGCTTCCGTCGGATATGAAAGAGGACACTTTTTGGTTGCTGAACAGACCGACACATACAGATAGAGAGAGAGAGAGAGAGAGAGAGAGAGAGAGAGAGAGAGAAAGAGTTCTTAATGGAATACAGTTTTTTCTGTCTTTCCAGGGGCAACTAACCCCTTTTGGCGGGGCACGACGGGAAGCCAGCGGTACGCGTCGCTCGCTGTGGTTATTTATTGTACAATAAATTACTTCCAGTATGAAATAAATGAGAATTATAATCGAAAACAAGCGAATTGCGAATTGTTAGTGACGGTGGTGGCAGCAGCAGAAGCATAAAAACCTCACCTCCACCCGCGACTAGTCGCTAGTCAAGGGGAAGCTTCACTCTGTGGTCATTTGCTCCCTGTGTCGCACCAGTTTTTGCGCGTACGTATTTGCCGTGGCGCGGTCGGTTGTGTGCAGCGTTTAATTTGTGTTATGTTATCCTCAAAACAGCGGGCAACACCCACCCAGCATCAGGCTACAGGCAGCACAAAGTCAACAGCGAAATTCATTTATTACAATCGTGCTGATTAGTGTCGTCCGATCGGGATGAAAGGGTTGCATGGGGGCGGGTGGGGGTGAACCTACATGGAATACATTTATTTCCCGTCGCCGTAGGTTATTAATCACACCACGATGAGGCCGTTCGGTTTAGTGTTGGGGTTTGGGGTTTGCATTACGATCAAATGAAAATATTTCCTCTAATGTGGTTTTGACGTTACTCAACTAACCAAACATTAAATTGAAGTTGAGGTTCAATGGGGCGGTGAAAAAGCATGAAAGGCACATCGTTCTGCATGGTATTTGAAGCGCATCGAGTCAATTTCATTGCAAATTCCTGTGTATTCAATGTAACTGTTTTAATCCAAAGTGGAAAAAACGAAACTATTTTAAAAAGTCGCACATTTTTCCGCTGAAAACTATTGCCAATTGCAACCCTCATTGATGATAGAGTAGAAGAACAAACCAAAAAAAAAAACACACACACACACACCCAAAGCGATGCATTTTTCAACATAAATTAAGCAAAAAGTCGGCGAATAAGGCACCATGTAACAGCATCCATATTTACAACGCTTCCGTGAGAATGTCGGCGCACAATTAAAGCTCTTTTGTGTTGCATTCGCTTGCTGCACCCGGCTGCAATCATTACAATTCGCCGACCACATCACCCCCTTTCCGCCCTTCACTCTTCTGTTTCGGCGTCAACTAAGCTCTTTTTAAATGCATACACACAAATAACAGCGCGCGCATCGTTAGTAAAACAAAGAGTGTAATAAAATGCACTGGGCAAACAAAGCAAAAAAACAAGGATAACCACGTCAAACAGAGGACGGAAAAAAGTGGAAAAACATTTCCACCGATCCCTCAATTGCATCATGCATTAAAAATGAAGCTGCTGCACTTTGGCACTTGCAAACCGATGCACTGCACCTTTGACCAGGGTGGACGTGCGGGCGGACTTACAGAATAAGGTCGAAGCACGGAGCAGCATTTTCATCAATCAACCAACCGACCGACCTTGCCCGGCAGGCGTTCCCGGCACCCTACTCGCCAAAAAGCCCAATCACCACTCCAACTCATTGGCGCGCACAGTTTTGTTGCAACAAAATGCACTTTGCACATTGCACTGCGCTTTCCCTTCGTCCCTCCTTTTCACTCTCCATGTTCTGGGTTGAACAAAATATTTGGCCAATTTTTCCTTCTCCACGCAAAGGGAAGGAACTTGAAGCCCCTTCACAGCACTGTGGACCCGAGAGGTTTGGGAGGTTTGGAAAATGGAATCAGCTTTTCATTTCCGAGTAAAACATTTCGTAAGGAGTGGTAGTAAAGCGGGGAAAGTGGGGATGGAGGAGGGGAGAGCGCATATGCTCCACAGCCGGAAAATCGACCGTTCGAGTTCGAGTTTGAGTTTGGTTGCACACTAAATGGAGGCGAAAATGGTCAGGTCCGGCGAAATGCTCCGCCGCTGTGTTGTGTGGTGGAAAACATATTTTCGTGGTCGATTACGCTTTCCCGCGGACGGTAGCGACGAGCCGACATTTCGCTGCGGTGCATTTGTAGCAATTTGGCGTGAAATAATAAAATTACTCGCAACTAATCGGAAGCGGTGTTTGCCATTTCCGAGCGCCTTTTTCTGCAGCTGCACCCCTACCCATCCCTTTTTCCTTCCACACTAGTTAGTGGGCTGATTTTGATACAATTTCAGCCACCAGTGGCATCGAACGGTCCGAGTTCGATGATGATAGAATCGATACACACTCGATTGAGCCCTTTTTTCGGGGGTGCTGGTGGTTGTGCCGCTCAAGACATGGTCGATTGAGCTGACCATAAATTCGGAATTTTTCCCAACCCTTCGATGAGGAGGGGGAGGTGTTGAAAAGTTGAAATGATGTTACACAAACACGGTTCTACACGTTCCCATTGATGGATGGGATGATGTCGAAGCTGGGAGCCTGTACTACATGTCGGGCTGGGCTGAATGAAATATGGGCACTTTTCACGAGGAAACAGAATCAATCGCCTCGAATGCGAACCCACACACACATCAGTTACCACACTATTCTTCCTCTCAAAAGTTTCCCCATCCAACGGAAAGGTTTAAAATTATTTATCAAACTGTTGATACGGAAGCTACAGGCGTAAGGCAACAAGCGAGGGGGAGTCCATTTTTTTTTGCACAAGCGCGAATAATTGACGCCCGCCAAAAACTCGCTAGCAGAGGCAAAGTGATCGATGGCCCACCAGCACGACCGGGCTTACCGCGGCAGCGCGATAATGGAGCGTAACCGTTGGTGGATTAGCAAATTATGGTGTGATTAATGCATGAGCCGGTTTGGCAAAACAGCAATCGTAATGGGCGCAATGAAAAAGGGCAAAACTAATTGCAAATGACAGCCCGCTTATGACGACGAGCATTAGGCGTGACGTTTACAGTATGGAGCGGCGGTTCTGGAGGGATAGACGTCAGGAACCATGATTTATAATGAAGATGACTATTTTTATTACGTGGAAAACGCGTGCAGGAATGGCATAAGAAAGCGATTAATTCTCTTTCGGTCTGTTGCATTGGGTTTCCGAGACATAATTCTCTCTATTTTGCCCGTTTGCATCAACATTCCCATCAACGTTTTGCTCATCTTCAAATCGACTGTTGTTGTTGAAAGTTATTTTCAATTTGGAAGAACATTTTTAACCACATCTCTTCCTCATTCCTCTGCAAAATGTTGGAAACAAACAACAACAGACCGGTGAATTGTGGTGCAGCCATTGGGAAAAATTGCTCAAGTTGTACAACAACAGCAACCGCATCAACACAACTTATCTCATCATTCTCAATCACGGCCAGATTCCAAATGTTGCACCAACACACAAACTACTGTTCCATCCTCTCGCATCTGCCCCTGCTTTTAAAGGGGTTTTGATCGGGAAATCATAATTTACATATTCCTGCCCATAACTCGTGCCGAAGCGCAGCGAAACACTCGGTGGCGATGACCATAGACCTTCCCCTAATCCAGTCTAATCGAGCAGATCGAAAGTTTTACTCTGTTCGATCACTATTTCGGCAGTCGCATAATTTATTTGCCCTTATAAATCCACCCGCAGGGCAACTGGTATCACTGCTGCCGATCCACTCTCCCGGTGGAGCCGTTTCTGTAGTCAGATTCCAGGCCAGAGCGGTATTTTCATTCCCCTACCCTCCGCTGTCCGTCGGAACGGTCGCAACAACATTCCGATATTTCAGCTCGGTGGGTTGTGTCGGTAGGGGCCATAATTTCACTGCAAATCTCCATCTATCTCCATCAGCGTGGCCTTTTTCCGGGGCCTGGCAGCGGAGGCTTTGGTTCCTCTAGAAGGACGAAACACACTGGCGAAAAAAGTGCTCCGAGACCAATTTAGAGCACGAACACAGGATGGGTGGAGTTTTCAAAACCGTTGCTCCCTTGCCAGAACACACCCAGCCAGCCAGCGATTTTATTTACAACCCGTTCCTTCTCCGTACCGTCGCGAAAGGGTTGCTGCCGCTTGCCGAGGGTCATGTCAACGCGGATCGCCGTAGGAAACTTTTTAATAAACCCATAACAGATCGATAAATTGTCCCTCTCGCTCATGCAGCAAGCTTCTCTCCGTGGTATGTCATTTAGACGGTACAGCGTCGCCTTTCGAGCCCATGATGGACGCTTAGCAAGGGTGAATGGGTTAGTCTGCATTTTTATGGAAGAACATGGAGCGGAGTGCCAAACAGTGAATAGAAGGCCAAAACAATCAAATGGAATTTAATTTGAGAATGTCTTAATATAATGATTATACCGCATTTTTTTACTGCCTTAATTCTTTCCAAAGCATTTGAAAACTTTGTTAAGCTGCAAAAAAAAATGTGTTAAACTCTCTTTTTCTCTCCCATGGTGAGCGATTTATTTTCATCGCTTTTCACCTATGTCACACACGACAACGGGCGATGGTTATCGTCATTGTGAGCCACACATAAAAACACTCTATTTCGTCTAGGCTAGAACCCCTCCGGTCCTTTCTTTTTTCGCTTGTTTTCCAACACCAGAGCTGGGCGATAGCCAGGGTATTCCACTCCACAAACGAACTAGCATTCGCCGCGAGCGAAAACCAAAAAGCATGTGAACAATGACGGATGCCTCGGCGCCGACAACTCATACGATACAGGCAGCTCCACCGTCAGATTGATGAAGCACTGGAGCAACCGCCCCGGAATATAAGCAGTGCCACAAAAATCTGCACGAAAAGTCTGTTGCAATTTGGCTGTCTTTTTGCGGGCCGTCCGTTCGGGCAGTGGTTGGTGGCCAAAGTGTTCAAACGACCATGCGTCTCCATTTCATCGTCGCGGGTAACAGGAGACAGTGGCTGGCTTACTAGTGGCACCAGCAGCAAATTCCGTGTAGGTGTCAAGTATGAGGCTTCATCGTCCTGATTTTCCTGCTCTGCACGGGAATTACTAGTAGCAAGTACCGGAAGTGCGCGCAACGGGATTTAAGTGATTAAAATTGAGCACGTTGTTGAGATTTGTCGACCTGTCGCGATGCTGGATTCGCCATACCGCCTGTTGAGTCGCCGATTGGTCGTGACCGATTAATGGTGAGCTCGTTAAGGCCTCGCGTTACTAATGTGCTATTGCACTTGAACGAGACCGATGCAACAAAACCATCGCTTTGTGGCAACGCTTAAACTGGTGCACATTGAATGTTGATCGATGCGCTCTATTATACTCACTCAGGGAACAATCTTCCATCCATCCATTATCTCCATGATTATAATTACTGCATAAATAATGATAAATCGCTTTGTAGTCGTTGTTTCTTTGCATCACGCAAACATTAAGCGTTAACATTTTGAAACCATCAACTATATAATGGTTTCCAAACAATCACACCACACGCCTATCCATTTATTGATTAAAGCGTGTGCTGAACTGTGCTGATCAATGTTGCAAACTATGCTGCACCCTTTTCACTATCGCCGAGATGATGAACTATTGGAATGCCGTAAAGCCATTTCCAAAGCACCCTCCGACGGCAGTTGGTAAATTGTTGCATATCATCCCGATTCCCACCCGGCTCGCCCTTCCGTCAACGCCATTCGAGGGCTAAAATTATTCACCTGCAGTTTATTATTGAATTGTACCGACAGAACGTGCCTGAACGTGCTATTGAAAGTGTGAAAAAGCCGTACAAAGTGCCATCGGTTTGTAGAACAATCCAGTGGCCCGCAGTGCTTGTGCAATGCGTTTCCAAGTTTGAGAAGGGGGAGGGAGGGGAGGGGGGCACACGACCCGATGCGGTTCGATGATTCGCCATGCCGAGACCGCAATTCGAGCGTACAGGGACGACAACGGGAGAGGAGGCGAGGAGGCAAACGGCAAATGAAACAAGCGAACAATAGATTCCGGCCGACAGCACTTCCGGAAAAAGTCTTGAAAAGTGCCAACAATAAAGCTGAAAGGAGCGGGGGATGGAAGACGGGGCAATGAAACTTAAACGTAATGGCATGATGCAACAACGCTCTCCGGCTGCCCAGGTTGTCCGGGATGGAAGAAATATTTCTATACCTTCTTTCAGGGTGGCACAGAAAAACAAATCGCCTCGGAGCTCGGAAATATGAGTGCCTACCCTTAGACGGGCTGTACCCCAGGTGTGTCGAAGGGGGTGTATGAAGGGCGGGTGGGTGAGAATGTAGAAGAATGGAATTTCCATTCGTGCAGTCGTGCACGTTTCGCAACTAGCTCCGAGGGGCATACTACTCACCGTTCACCAACATTCTTCGGACCGGGAGAAAACGATGGAAGCGATAGAAAGGCTAGTCGAAAGCCTAAAACATCGTGCCGCCTTTTTTTGCAGGCCTGCTCCGGCCGGTTGGGAAAAGGAACAGGGAACAACAGGGTAACGAGCAGACGAACGGGACGATGGAAAAGAAACGAAGTACAAGTTATTCTCGCACCGGTGTAGTTTATCCCGAAGGCATCGTGTGAAGTATTATCGTACGATCGTATTTATTCACGGAGTTTGTACTCCTTCCCACCAAAAGCCTTCCAAAGCCGTCTGGTTCATTCAACTGGCCGTAGATTGAAAGTGCATTTAAGTTCAAGTGTTTCTCCCCCTTTGCATCGGAGGAGCTTTCTCCCCCCTATTCATTTCGGTTTTTTGTTGAAACATGAATGATACATTGATTCATTTCTTTAACCATCTTTTCACAACCGAGCCAATGACGGTTTGACGAGGCACAGTGCGTCTTACGGTGACGGTTTTCTATTCGATTGCTTGTTTCCGGCTGCTTGTCTTCTCACAAGACCGATGTGCTCATCCACTATGCTCTGGCACAAAAACCAATCCTACCGGAGGGTACATAACTCCATTTTCTGAACAAAGTTAACAGTTTTTGTGGGACGATGTTTGGCAATCAATCCCCTTTTTGCTCGCAACAAACAAAGCACAAGCCAATGGTCACCGCACGAGAATTGATTTCTTGTGTGTTTTCGCTCCAATTACTCCCAACACAGCATCATGACAAGTCAATTGTGATAATTTAAACGTTATTTACTTTAAAGCACAAACGGCGGTGGTTCAACCGGTGGCAAAAGAATCCGCACACAAATCATGTGCAGTTGGAAACGGGCTCGCGCACTCACTAGCTCGCTAAACAATTAGTCATTCAGTCGACTTCCGGTATGTTTATGCAAATAGCTCTGTCTGTCTGTCGGATCGTCAGAAACCGGTACAAGCCGTTCAATTCTTCCACTCACCGCTCTTCCCTCTTACCTCTTTCGAGCATGAGTACACAAAATTCCAGCGGCAGACTGGCCGGAAGCCGGAAATCGCTACTCGTTGACAGCAGCGCGAAACAAACGATCCTCCCTGTCGGCCAGATGGATGGATAGATCGATTGGACTGCGATGAGAGAAAAATCGCTCAACAAATTATCGCTATTAATGGGCCGGGGAACGGCCTCTCCTACAACCCCCTCCAGGATTCCCCAGGTCCGGTCATCGTCTCTCATAACCATAAATCAATCCGGGATTCCGTTCCGGGCCCGGCTCGGGTTTTGAGCTTCAGCCGATCCCAACAGCTCAAGCAAAGGGAGCTCGCTCGGGCAAGCGAAACACTTTTGCTAATGACAGCGATGTCATCCAAAGTGTCCATAAATCGTATTTAATGAGCTCGAACATCACTCACTTTTGCAAAAGGCGACAACTCTTCTCGGTCGCTATCAAACACCACCCCCCCCCCCCCCCCCCCCCGCGCCCTCCATTCACCCCCGAGGGCGGTGCGGTCGAGCGGTGACAAATCAATAACCGGAAGGAAGGAAGCGGGTTATGTGTGTATCCTTCTTATCTCGCACCGTAGAAAGCGGGAGGAGTAATGGGCTGGAGATGATACGGTGCTACGATGCTGTTCACTCTCGGTATCAAGTGTCCATTTAGCCATCCATTGAAAACGACCGCTTTTATGCCGTTTTTCCTACTTTCCCACCGCTTTCCAAGGGGTGGGCAGTGAACGGCACAGGGGCTGGAGCAGGAGAAATTCGGACCGAGAAGTCAAGCGGCGAGTGTGTGGCAATGTGTGGGTACGTTATAAAATCACTCAAACAAACTCACTGCCGTAGGTTTTATCAATTATCACTTCCATTGACTGCCCACTGCGAGGTGCAGCAGGGTGTCGCATGCTTTTAATGTGACTGCCTGTAGGAGAAAGGCACCGTGACCACAGTGGCTACCGTAATCGTTTTGTTGCTATCGATTGGTCGCATACCCGCCGGTTAAGCAGGTATTTCAGGGTTGTATTGAAATGCACAACTTAGCACAGCATTGACCTCCAGCTCCACTAGGAACGGTTGTCGGTGGGCAAGTGAGCAGTTCAATCCCTCTGCCGCTGACCCGTGTCGCTTGGTGATCATGTAATTTGCATAATTAGCACACGACCCATCGTGTCAAACAACTCTGCCAGCTTGGCCGGTACTGTCGTGGGAAATACAAGCGATACGGTTCGACCGGACGATTCCGGTGCCCGGGACGTGGCACTTCCGGCCGGGTGAGTATTAGTTTCACACCCACATGAATGTAATCAGCCCGCTGCCATGTCCTCCATCCACCACCCGAGGGTGTTGATGGCTCGGGTGTCAATATTCACGTCTCCCTGGGGATGAGCAGACATGCACACCGACGCATGGACATAAAAACCTTGCAACAAAAAACAGGAACGAACAGGACCGGCGAAGCAGCGGCAAACGATGAGCGAAAGCGATGGAGCGTGCCAAATCCCCACCCACGGATCCAACTCAAGCTCGGGGAGGACTCTTCTCTTTTTGATTAATTATGTTAAATCACTGCCATTATAGACACTGTCAGTCGGTTCGATGCTAATTAAAGATAGTGTGCGTCTACGCCGTCGAACATGTCATCCTCGATGTAATCTCTGCCATCCCACCTGCCTCAGCCGTAAATAAACATTTTATACTGACAACGCCCAAGCACTTGCAGGACTGAATCGAATCACCCTTTCTGCAACTTGTGTTTTGCACGTTACGCACACGCACCGTGTAGAGTGGCGAGCGCAGAAAAAGCTCGCCTTGAAGTTTGAAAGCTTGCAGCGCAAGTGTCAATCAACGGTAGCTGTCAAATATTGACAGACGGAACTTCCTCCTTTTCTTGCGCCAAGTTTGCTCGCTAGTGTGAGTGTCTTGTCCACTTCAAAAATCACTGTTGACTATTGTTGCGCCCAATCGTTTCATCTTAATTATGGATCAGTTGTTCAATTTGCTAATGACGGTCTCTGGCACGGTTCGGCTGTGCAGGTTGGCCCCCCAGTCCTGGCTGTCTCGTTAAGAGCGCAAACAAAGCCGTAATTGCACCCTTAAAGGACGGACAGCTGTCGGGCGCTAGTGTCTGGCGATGTCAAGCATCAAAGTTGAAAGTCGCCAGCGTGTAGCCGTACCAGACACGGAGAGTTTGAAAGTGCCATTTAGTTTAATGCCGATTTGGAATACATCTGGAAATGAAACAAACAGCGTCTGTGGCAATGTTTCCCCTTCCTGCTGTGGTTTCTCTGTTGCGAACTTCAAAACTGCCACCTGCTCCAAAACGAGCTGCTGAATGCACTGAGAGACACTCTAGGTGAAACATCGCATATTTGCTTCATCACCATCATCGTCAGCGTCAGAGCTGGAACTCGTCGTATTATCTCATTGGTGACACACAAACCCACATTGGAGAAGAAGCAGCTTCCACGCATTTGCAGCAAAAGTCGATCGATAGCACAATCGCTTTTCTTATCACCCAAGTGCGAACAGGATGGCTTCCGGTCGGATCGAAGGCGATTCTTTACCGGCAAAACAGGATTATCTGCTGTGCATAATAAGATTGAATTTGCTAAAGCTTCCTCCTAAATCATCCAATTTCAGTCCACTTCGCTTTCTCTCCTTCTCTCTCTCTCTCTCTCTCTCTCTCTCTCTCTCTCTCTCTCTCTCTTTATCATTTCGTTATTTTTTGTGCCATTTTTATTTATCCAAGGGATCTTTGGGGACGCTCGTAGTCCCGAAGTCGACACCGACCTATCAATACCACCTCTTAGCTAAGGTTTCACTGCAAGACACACGATTCCGACGAATCTGTTTCCATTTGGCTCGTGTTTTCTTTCTTCCTCTCCTCAAGCACACTGTGAATGCAGTTTCGTGGGATGTTTGCATGAGCTGCTGGGATAATCCTTGCGTATCAGATGTCAAAAGCACATCCGGTCGAGGGTGGGCTGTGCTCAATCCTACATAGCCTTTGTTTCCCCTCCGTGACATACACGCTGTCAGTTCAAAATGTCATTCAACCCTTCCCATACGCATCGAGCGATGCATACACACGGAAAGATGCTGAAATTGTTTTTCTTTTTTTTTTGATGAAACTTTTTACGTCCTTTCGCAGGATATTAGAAGAGGCAAGATTGATGAAAGCAACCCATTTGCCGTCATTTGTAATCAGAATATCAATGTAGCTCGTTGTTCGCTCTCCGCTCTTACACACCGCCGTTTCCACACGTTCTTGCTCGTTTTTCCCCCCTACCGCATTATGTTAAACGATGCGGCTAGTTTTGAGAATGCTGAGAACATATTTTTCCTTCGCTTTGCTTCCCCCAGCCAGCAGCCACCGTTCCAGCAGCGTACAATCTGCACTGGATAAATTGCCTGCATTATTGGTGGGTAGATTGCGATTTATCATAGTGCGATGGGATTGGGCGGAATGCTTCGCCAAGCAGCGGCTTAACCTGGCAATCGAAAATCGAGACCCATTATTGGGTGGGAATTGGTCAAGGTACGGTAATCAATAATGGACGCTTGGGCAAAAATGCTGGCCGTAAGGAGGGAGGTGGAGGTGGAGGGTTTTTTGATTTATGTACACTGTTAGTGCTCAACGAATGATGAACCCACAGCCCGAGTGTGTGAACTTTAAAGTCACTTTAAAAGTGTGTGGGAAAAGGGGTGGCAAAGTAACATGATTAATGGGGCAACATAATAGACATGTTGTACGGCTCAAATGTAATTTTGCAAATGCGCTTTTTTCTTGTTTTCAAACAAGCCCTTTCGGTCCCAGAGGGGTACTAATGAACGGTTGATAGTTTAACACTTCACTTACACATTGTTGGTAATGCTTTTATTATGGTAAGTATTGCGTGACCGCATGTAGTATGTTAAAAACGATGACCTGAGTGGAATAATTTCCTATTGTTTGTGCCCAGATTGAGATGGAAGTCGAGCAGGCGCAAGACTTTTCCTCATAAAGCCACCTGATGGGCAAATTGTGACTGTGTCAACTTGTTTGTCTAGCAGTTCTAGAAATATGCTGTGTATATTACATTCATTTTAATGGAATTGATGCGTTCCGTGAAAATAAGGTATGCATCCGGACGTGCTATTTTTGGTTTGCGGTCCCAACATTCCGTTAACTTGTAAAAAACACTTTCACCGTATTGCAACCATATTCACCTGGAACTGCCAATCACGTGGAAATCGTCCCGGAGCGCCACTGCAACCATGTAAAACAAGTACTTAGTATTGCATGTTGTCAGAAGAGAAGCATATAGCTTATCGGACGCTATTGTATTGGCAATACAGTGGACTACATATCTTTTTTTCTGAGAATTGTCTTTTAAAGCGCATACGGTGGTGCATCGCAAGGGCCGAGCGGGATGCCTGAAGCTGCACTTGGCCACCAGCTCCGCCCAACACAAGTGAAATTGCATCCGTTTACCAGTGCAAAACCAGTCATCAAGATATGCAAATGCGTTCGAGCAGCATGTCTCCAGCCGAGGCCGTCTCGGGAGCAAAAGCGCGCATGCGAGTGTGACCAATGAATTCCCCTTTCTCCTTTCCTTCCTTCCTTTTTCATCTTTGTATCACACAGCAAAAACGGGAACAGCTAGAGCTGAAGCAAGGGAAAGCGAATATGAGTAACGGTGGTGGCCAGCAAAATCTATGCAAAAAAGCACGGTCAACGTTCGTCCGCCTTCATTTGAACGGATTTCCCTCACGCTACCGAGCAAAAATAGTCCATTTACTAAAAGCATCAAGAGTTCTGTGAGCGAGCGAGTGTGTGTGTGTGTGTGTGTTTGCACGGTAGAAAAGAAAAACGGTCAAATAGTCCCGGGCTGGGGTAGCGGTTCCTACCACCCTATTCAGCCACATTTCGTTCCAGGCGTCTGAAATGCGTTCCCACGCGGACCGAAGCGCGGCATACACACAAATATATTGAATTGGTTCAATTTGCATAGGAACTCGGGGCTCAATAAAACTCAAATGAAATTTTCCATAATCTAGGCCAACAACAAAGACCGGCCAGGATGTGTAGGGAGGCCCGGGCTGCGGGTCGAGGGACTCCGGGCTTGCTAAAAGCAAATGATGAGCACACACAAGGTAAGAGGACCTTTCTTTTCCAGGCGCTTTTTTTACTTTTCCTTTGCAGTTACCTCGCCTTTCGTTCGAGCTGATAAAATGCGTGAAATATATTTCTGGAGCTGAAAGTGAACGCACACACCCACACACCCACACACGCACACACAAACTCAACAAAAAGAGCATGTTTACCACTTTCGCTTGAATGGAGCTTTTAAGCCGGAGCTCGTGGGTGGGAAGGGGGAAGAAAGCAAAATAAAATATTTTCAAAAGAAGAGGGAAAAAAAAGGTTGGTCAACCTACTCAAGCTTGTTGGGAAAAATGTTGGGAAAACTCTCGCTCACGCACCCCATTTCTTGTCTTGCGTCTGTCTCTTTTTCTGTTTGCCTTTGTTAATCCTCCCGCACCCGTGCCGTGATAAGTGGTTATTGGTTGGAAAAGTCGATTTCTGAAGCTTAGTCTCATCGTTCTGCCAGCTGAAACTTTGTAATCCCTGCTGTCGGAACAGTTTGCGCCTAATCGGCATTCGATCGAGTGGTGACTATTTATAATTACTTAATTACTATTTCCTGCAACTCGCTTTTCAACCGTTCTGCCATTCCGTGAATCAATTGACTGCTTGCCTATTGTACTGTGCTAGCTACCCAACTCAAACACACTCCAACATTTGCTACTGCACCGGCTGTTTGAGTGCAGCCCGCGCCTGCCACAAGAATGGAAACGAAATTTTGCGTGCCACCGGAAATAAAGAGCGTTTCATTCTTTCTGCTTTGTTTCTGAGCCGGCAAATTTATTGCTTTCTATTCATGTGGCATTGTATTAGCCTGAGCGGAGTGAATTTCTTAAAAAGGGGAGCAACTACGAAATCGGTTACGCGCCCATTTGGAAGAAAGCAACGTCGGCGCAATGACGAAGCTGTTGTTTATCCGTCCGCTGGGCGGGAAGCATGAGTAATGGAGCTTCCGCCAGCGGAAGAAAGGTTCCCGCACAGGCGGGAATAAAAAATTATCACCAACTTCCGGCACAACAAAACCGCCGACTTGGGAGCGTCCGGGCGAACTTAAACGGTGCGGCTCCTCCGAAACCTCGGCACACGACGGAGAAGTAATTATTCTCAACCCAAACACTCGCTTTGTTCTTTTGGCGGAAGCATCCTGCCACGAACGAAAATGGTAAAGGATCATTTTTCATATGTTTGTCGGCGTCCCGGCCCAAGCCCGAAAGCGCCCAGGAAAAAAGGGCGACCTCCGAAACATTCTAGCTCCTAAAAGCCCTCCCGAAGCGGCTATCAACCCCAGCTGCGGTTATTGCGGTGCAATTTGGGTATTCAAAGGGTCCGCTTTTCGTTGCATTACAAGACCCCATCGTCCTCCTTCCACTGCACCCACCCCGCGCTCGGAAGATGAAAGGAAGTGAACGCCTTGCTCAAGCTGCGCCGTGGCCGTGCCGCTCGATCAAAGTGCACAAACTTTGACGGCAAATGTGTCTCAACGAGCATCGCCGAAGATGAAAACAATGAGAATGAGGTGCGAGCCGTACAGCATCCGCTCGGCTCCATCGCTATGCGACCTTGTGACCCGCAAAAGTGCAATATTTGGATGGCTTCGCAGCCTCCGGGAGCGACCGCCCTCCACCTGCGAAAGAAATACCCACGAACAGGACAAAGCATCAGCTCTCGATTATTGGTGAAATATGTTGCTCCTTTGTTGAAAACTTTACCCACTGCCGGTGCCACGGGGTAAACTCACACATACACACACACACACTCGTGAAACGGCGAGAGAATCGAGTTCCTTTGAAAGCATGTTTTATGATTCACCTTCTTTCCGGCTTCGGGGAACAAAATCGAAATCTTTGTTTGTGCGCGGGTTGGGCACTAAAACTCGTAAGTTTGTGGTTATTAATTTTTTAACCTCCAAAAACTGTTCGCACTCTTGCAGGTACAGTGGTAAATAATCCTATGAGCACATTCTGGGTTTTGCTAATTCTTTCTCACCTCTTCCCTGAAGGGTATACAAGTAAAATGTCAAAGCACAGCTCACAGATGAGCACGAGCAACTTTGAAACGAGTAAGTTTAAATAAAATTCAATAGTACCATCTAATTTCAACGAGAAAATTTGCTCGAAAAATTGCATTCTCTTAAACACACTCCCACCACTGTATCAATCCGTTCGACTTTTCAATAAATTAAAAGAACCCAATTTTCCTATGGCAGCTATTGCAAGTGGGGGTGAATTATAGCCATTGATCGCACAGAATGTGCATTCGCAAGGGGGTTTGTGTAAGATAAGATTTTAATAAAAATATAACACTGGCAAGAAAAAAGTTTACCCACACGAGTTTGCTCTTTGAAAGGCATTCCTAGTCAAACATTCTCTGCTAAGGTATTCATCATAGTTGATAGCAACTGCCTCAAGAGATGTCTAGCAGAGTAGCAAGACTCGTGCAGCAATGTGGCGCTTTTGCTCCATACAAAGCATTTCAAATTTTACTTAATCTCCAAAGCTTTTATTACCTACCAGCAATTTTATAGACCTCACGTCCTATTCATCGAATTGGCTTCCAGCTCAGCTTTCGCTCACATTGCGTTCCAGTGCGCACCGGTGTACTACGCTTTGACTTGCGACAGACCAAACGTCGGCGAAGGAAATGAAAGAAATCATTCAATCGGAATTCATTCACGCTGCTTTCACGTCCTCCGCCCGCTTGGTAAACCAAGCAGAACACACTTCAATAAGCCGTCCGTCGTTCAGGGTCACGCCGCAGAAGAAAACATGGAACATGCCGCCCGAAGCAAATCACATGCCCGAAGTACGTTGGACTAATAAAACCTGCGACAGGCCAGCACACACCTTCGTCTTTTACTCACACTCGCTCGCTCGCTCTGCATACGAAGGGGAGGGGTTTGAAATCAAAAGACGAACCAGCTTCCAGATTCTTTTCTTTGAGGGTGAGGGCAGGTAGCTTCCAGCACTACCCGTTGACTGTCGTTTGACGCCGAGCTGTGGGGAGTGACGCCGGCACGGGAGGAAGCGAAATCGAAAGTTTTCAATCAATCAATCAAACACAGGATTCATTTCCTTATAATCCCATCGTGCCATTTTTCATTTCACCTCCCCCCCCCCCCCCCCCCATTTCGTGCCGTCTCGGTCCACTTTAACGATAACGATTGACCGGAAGCGAGAAGCAAGGAAGGAAAGATGTTTGCCCGCAAGACGCAAAAATCGAGAATCAAACAGCACAGCAGCAGAGGCAACGACCAAACAACACGGTCCCTTCCCTTCCGGAGGGTCGGAGCAGCGATTCCGTTTGGCTGAGCGGGTGAAAAAATGCCATAAAAACCCCTTTGATTTTGCAGATCCGGTTTTTCGGCATTTCGACGACGCTGGTGGCCCGCCCCATCCAAAATCCGGATGCTGCTCCTCTCTACATCCCTCTCTTTTTTTTCGCTTTTTCTGTCTCTCTTTGGTTTGAAGTATCTGCTCTGTTCTTCAGCACGTTTTTGGTGAGCAAAATCGAAATTCAATCATTTTACAGGACTAGAAACCGGGCCCGTATCGTACGGACACACGGTATCGTTTTCATTTCCTGCCACACCAAATCCTTACCGTTTCGGTAATTCGTTTCGCTTTTCTGCTCCTCGATCCTGGTTCGGCGCAGTACAATCAGCTGCCTCACCCCTTCGGGACGTACTTTGTCAGGGGGCGGTGGATGTGTCGCTATTGTAAATAATTTGTGGCTTGTTTCCCGGAAAAGCCACCGCCACCGTGTGTTCTTTGGCAACGGCGACCAAGTGTGGCGTGGCCAGGAGTCGTAAATGACGTAGAGAAGAGCCTTTGTGGGCGCTTCACGTTTCCGTCTCCTGCACGTCAAGTCAGGAAAAAAAAAGAAAAGCAAAAGCTCCCGGGAAGTTGTATTAAAAATCGCCTCCGGATCCGCTTTTTGTTTTTTAAACCAAATAAAACCACTCAAAAAAGCCACACGTGTCCGCACAGGTTGCCAAATGTCATTACAAGTGAGCGGAAATCGCGAAACGACTTCATCACACTTCACATGCTTTTACGGCCAGTATGTGCCCCCGAAAACCTTTTTAGGTGCAAAAGAATCCCACCCGCCTTATCGACACGATAGCCTTCACCGTTTCGCTGGGCGGTGCCATTCAAAAGTTCATTCGAATCCTTTTGAACCCGGTCCAACCCGAGAGCATGGGTGGTGTGCGCTCGAAAGGCACCGGAAATGGGAACCCGTTGTGCAAGCATAAAGTCAACCGGGCAGGTCAAAGATCGAACAAACGACCCAAACCATAAGCGAACGTTGATGTCCTGAAAGCGCTTTTCTCGCTTCCTCTCCAACGCCACCTGTCGCCGAGCATAAAAAAAAGGTAATAAGGAACAGAATCGGTGCTAACGATCCTTGAAATGGAAGCCATGAACCTAATAGACACTTGAATTTCGTTGCTGTACCGGCCAACCCGGCAGATAGGGACGAATAAAACTAAACTATTGGACATTTTCGAGCCGCTAGGTGGTTAGTCGAAACGGAGCACGTCGTTTGTGTAACAAGGTTTTACAAATTTCTTTACAATTGCTACTGGCTTTTAATGCGAATCAATCAAGCAGTGAGTATTAAGATGAGTCGTGAGGATTGAATTGAAAAATTATTGAAAACGGTCCCCTTAGAAAAGCATTTAACGAATGCTTCTTGGAGGAGTCGCGATGGAAGAACACACGGAGAGAAATTAACAATCGCGTAACAGGCATTCGGTTCGGTTCGGTTCGGTTGAATAGTTTTTCAAAAAGCATCAAATTCATATTACAGCTTCAGCTTTAACATCTCGTAGTTTTTCATGCCTTTTGCTCAATCTTTTTGTTGATCTCATTAAACCGATGAAAAAGTTGTGGTCGTCATAAGTGAAGTATAATTTAAGTACAAAGAAGATTATAAGCGGCATGCTTAGAGCATGCCCATTTCACTATACGTACCAATTGCGATTTGAAATTGGCACGTGGCACACATCTCGCTTCTCCACCTTCGAGTAATGTGACGTTTTTACTTTGTTATCCTTTCAAAAAACCCGTCGCGTCATCTGCCTGCGGTTAAGAACGAATTGAATAAGACAGCTCCGTATGCGGGCTGTGCGACGCCTTTTCTCTTTCTGTGTGCGGTTTTCGCCCGAACGCAAGCCGTTGCAGACGCGAAAGAGGAGTTTAATTCCAGTAAAAGCCACTCGTCATGCGTTTATCCATCGTTTTGTGCGCGTGTGCGTGTGTGCGGGTGTACGTGCAAGGGAAAGCATACGCCAAAGTGCGCGACAAAACGGTACGACACAGGGCAAATGGCGACTGTACGCATAATATATGGGATGATGGTGATCGTAAAAGTAATCATAATACATTATCATTATCGTAATTTTAAATCTTACACGACCGCGCAGACGAAAAAACCCCTTCCACCCGCTTAAACACACGCACACATGCACAAGACATGCCATGTTCGTGCACTGTGTACTAACGCTCGTAATGCCGCGTTTTGGCCGTCGTACGCCGGCAAGTGGCAATGCTTATGGCGCGTTTGTACGTTTTGTGCACCATTTTGCCCATTTGGCTCCTTTTCCACGGTGCTCGAAGGCCTTAAAGGTTGCAACTGAAATAGAAAGTGCGTGTACCGGGCGGTATACTTCTGTGCACCGAAACCACCCGTCTCCGGTCTGATGATGGCGGTGACGGTGGCGTAAAAGAATCCTTCACAGCGCACAGCTTTTGCACTCGTCATCCTGTGAAAGACATTTCCAACTCACTGCTGCCGCTAACGACTCGAAATAACCGCCGCTCGCATTTCTGCCAACGTGAGGCCATCTAGCGTGTAGGCGAACGGCAACAATGTCCAATAACGAGAATGACAACCGGAACGAAACGCAACCAGCCCGGAAGGCAAAAGGGATACACGAAAACGACCTGCCACGCTCCCTCGCTCAAGATTCGATACGGCCGAAGTACATCGCGAAAGTACTGATAAGGGCACACTACATTAGCTGACTTTATGAGGTGCTTCACGGTGGGTTAGGCTACTTTGGCCTTCATTTCAGAAACCCCTTTTGGGAGGGGAAAACGAGAGTTTGTCGCTGATAGTTGCAGATTAACGGCTGCTTGGGGCAGGGACCATCAAAGGGCTGTTAGGATATGAGCTCTAATCAATTGGCGTTTGTCTGGAAGTATTTCATACGTAAGCTTTTGCTGAAGGCGCACAATCACTTTTTAATTCTCCCTCAAAACCGCTTCGAAGAACATTAAGGGAAAGGTTGCTTACGTTCTCATGGTAACGAATGCGATCAAAGAATCGAACGATCATCAGGATGCTTCTCCATCAGCTTTAATGTTTAACGCTGACCGTGCCTTCACAAACGATTGTTTTATCATCGTATGGGGTGAAACGGGATGAAGTCATCGATGGCTTATTCCTCTCAGCGTGGAATTGATCCGAATATTCAATAAACAGACACCACAATCGCATTTGCGCTGGGTTTTTCATTTCAGTTTGCCTTCCTTTGCTCCACCTGCTCGACGAACGCACCTGCTCGGAGGGAAATGACTCGTTTCCTTTCATCATTTGCTCGACTCGCGGGAATCACATCCGACCGCAGCTAATCGCCCATCTCCCCTTTCGCAATGTGAAGCGCAAACAGGGCACGTGAAGCTCAACCCGACTTTCCCAGTGGCGTTGCGCTAAAGGACGACCCGATCCCAACCCCACCAGGAAAATGACGATCACGCGAGAAAAGAATCCTTCGTTTATTATCTTCTTAAATAAATGGCATTGACTTGTGCTCATCTGTGGTGGATTGTAGCGCTTCTATCTCCGCAGCGACAAATACTACGCCACCGTGAACATTGGCGAATGGTGTGCTCTCTCTCTCTCTCTCTCTCTCTCTCTCTCTTGCGCGCGCGGTCGTTTTCATCGCCACCATCAGTCGCTGACGGAATATTAATTTAAAGAGCTTAAATAAACTTTTACCCTCTTCCCTCAGCACCGTGGCCAGGGAAAATCCCCGGAAAATACGTATTCCCTTTTTTCCCCGGCTTCCCGCTTGAAAGAGTGGGAGCTTTTCCTTTTCCCCCTTTTTTTTGCTGCTGCTGCGCTTAGAATCATTTCTTCGTCTTCCATCTTCGTTATACGATTTCATCTACCACAATTTCAATTCCCTCTCCCGCAGCCTGATGCTGCTGTGACAGTCTACGGGAAAAGGAAAAACGGCGACGACGACGACGACGACGACGACGACGACGACGACGAAGATGGTGCACTCTCCCGAGCACAGGGCGGTAAGCAACAACGCAAAAAAGACTTCAAGAATTTAATCAAATTCCTACCAAACGCCAAACCCCAACATCACCTACACCACCCAGAACGAGGCGTCGTAGGGGGAAGCCTTCTTCCCTACGGGCGGTCAACGGTTGATACTCGGCGAAGTTTGCCGGCTGTCCGGACCCGAATCGTTGGTGGCAGTACATTAAAAGCAGTGCGCACGGAAGCAGGAAAACGGCCTAACTCAATTAGTAGTGAAAACTGTGGGCAACTGCCACGGCGAGTCGTGCTGCGATGCAGTCCTTCCCCCGTACCGGGTGGATTAAAGAATGGTTCTTAATTATGCTAAGCAGCGCCTTTACCTGTGTGGATGCGTGTAATTTTTTCAACGAACTTCATACTTCTAACACGTAACTTTGTTCTTACATTCCCGTTTCACGTGTAACAATGCACCATAATCTCATGGCACGGTGGAATTCTTAATCCATTTCGTACAGATGAATAATTACAGCGGGAATAGTGTTCCTCAAATAAGCTTTCGCTATGAGCACTTATTTCAGTCCGTGATCTTTGGCGTCTCGCTTTAAGCAGTTTGTGCAAAGAAAAGGAACAAAACGCTCAATCACGGAACTTCCTGGAGAGCTCGGGGAAAACTTCCCCACTACTCGAAGCCTCGGCAATTCCAGCCAATGACGGTCGGCGACGTTACAAAGTTGGCTGTTTATCTTTCACTTTACCACCGAAATCAAACGTCAACCAGTTGCCACTGTTGGAATCGAAATTTAGTAAACTACTATAAACCTGCAACGATGAAACAAGCTAAAAGAGCACCGACTCTCCGATCCCACCCGGCCGCCCCATCAAACTCTCGCACGGAGAATCGGGGAACCGAGCGTGTTTTAGCCGCTGGTGTCAGTGTCTGGAAAGTTGGCAAGCAGTTCCAGCACAGTCCTGGCAATATCGGTGCTGCATTTACATGAAAAGCGTCAAACTAACTTTTGCTAGCAGCACTCTTGTTCGTGGAACTCGGGCAGCTCAGGAGTCGGCAGTCCGGACAAGCCAAAAGTTGTGCATTGTGGGTGTCCCTGTGTGGCAGCGAGATGCGGATGTGTTTTGCTAATTGAAATCGATCCGAAACCCATTCACCGCATCGAAGAACTCTGTCAAACTGTCGGTTGGCGCTGAATCAAGTCTCGAGGTCTCAATCGAAAGGAAGCAATTATTCGTGACCGCCTTCTCCGCCGAGAAAGGACGTAACCGACCGTTTGCCGGCATTGTGATGCCGCCATCGCTACCTTGAGGGTTCGAACAAATCCGTCCTAATCACCGGTACGACCGGTTAACTGCGTTACACATTGATTCGGCCACTAAGTAGCGACATATGGTCGACATAGGGAAGCAACGCTCAAAACGTTGTTTGTTTGGAGCATGTTTTGCAATGGGATACAGTTTCAATCGACCTTCCGCTTAGGATCAAGCAGACTTCTTGGAGCGTCACCGTAATCGACAGGTTGCAAGAGTATTTACATTTCATCCCCTAGATCGTTCACCAGCTACCCCCGTCCCTCCCGTCCCCCGGGTCCTCGAACCCCCATTACGACACACTTAAACAACGGCACCGTGTCACAAACAACGCACGGAAACGGTCCTTACCCCGCGTTCGTGCGCCGAGTAACGGCGCCGTGTACCGATGACAGTCGATTTTCATAACGAGCGCAAATGTGTAAAATAAAACTCGATGGCTTTTGGGTACCCTCCTACCGCCATAACCGCCTAGTAACCCCTCCCTGCTTCTGGTGATAGAGCTTGACGAGCAGAAGCACTTATCCCGTTCGTCCTTCCCAGATTCATATGCTGCTCACGTGCTCTTTGTCATCGTTTGCTGAAGGATCAAAACACTCTTCCCACGCATCTCTGCCCTTCCCACACTATTTTCATACACGCACACGCACACACACACACACACACACACATCACACACATTGAAGGGAAACCTGCAGAGCCTGCTTGGAACGACTTCCTCTAGCAACAACACAAAAAAGGGAAGCTGAAGCAACAACACCGTCACCCTGGAAAAGCGAGAAACATATTTGTTTTGCTCGCCAAAATTGAGCAAAGTTTCATTCCGCCCAACCCGCCCACCGGGTCACGGGGCGGGATGGAAGGAGCGAATACGAATACCTTTGGCAGACGGGTTCACTTGCTATTCACCCAGCACGGCAGTGTCGTGTGTGTGTGTGTTTTTTCTTCGGATGGCTAAGGCAAGTGTTTGTCATCGCTGTCGAAGCGGTGATCGCTTTTCCATGCGCCCCGATACGTGAGTGCGTCGCTGAGGGAGGAAATACCCCGACACTCCCGGGATAACGGGTTGGGAACAGGGCGTCCGTAGTGTATGTTTTTATTTCGACAGAATTTCGGCACCACTCCACTCCACTTGTCGAAGGCAATGGCATCAGTTTTATCTCACGGGTCGTTAAGACAGCACTCTCCTGCACCGGAGTGAGCCGATGACGGTACGATTCCATCAACTTGCTAAGGGTTAGTTATACGGGAGAGTACCCTTACTGCCCTTCCCTACCTTGTGCATCGATCCGATTTTTGCAAACCCAACATCCGGCAGTTGTTGATGTTGCTGAATATTGAAAACGATCTATGTGGAACGATGGTTTTGTTTGTCACGCACAGGTTTGTTGCAGAATTCCCTCCATCCCCTCCCAAACGTACAGAAAACTAGCTCGTGCACTGCTTTCTGGTGAATCGGCAAAGGGAATATTAGTATCCGCTTGGTGTCCCCGCTTCAATTCCACTTTTTGTTGACGCGCTCTAATCCGGCAAAGTGTTTGTACGCTCGCAATTGAATTAACGTAATGGTGCCTACTACTACTGCTACTTCTACCACTACAATCCCGACAAAGCCGAATAAAACAAATCATTCGTCGGGCGCTCGGGCTTCGGGCTCACAAAAATTGTCTCCAAATCTGATAAGCTTCGTTAAACGACAAACTATCGCCAATTACGGCACGAGCTTTTCTCCCTTCCTTCCTTCATGCTTTCCGTTTGGCATACTTTTAGGCACGGTGGCGTATGAGTCGAATGGCGAATGGCGAATGACGAATAAATCCAATTTCGACACAAGTGTGCAATTGACTTGATATTTGCTGCTTTTGAAAAGGGCCTCCCATGGGGAGAGGGTGGAAGGATACGTCGACGGGTACGTTAATGAAATTGAAGCGAATTGCGGCTGGAAAATTGGAACAAACTCAAATAAACCAGTGCAAAAAAACAAAAACTTTGCTCGGTCGCTCACTGGCGCTGATTTTTAAATAATCGCTCACTGGCCCTGACCTTGTCAAATAATTGCCGATTTGCAACATTGTTAAATGATTGTAACGAAACGCGAAATTTGCTTTCATGTTGCGCTCAGCGTGGAGAAGTGAAAGCATATTGCGGCCATTAGTGACGGCAGAAGCACCTTTCACATTTTCTTTCATCGTTACAAACATACTGATTTAATGAAACGCTTTTGATTGAGCTTTCCCTGGCGTGTTTATATTGGGGTGAGATTGGGAGACACTCACCCTTGACGTAGCATGTGATGTTCTTTTTCTTAATTAACCACCCCCAACCATCAAGCCCCGTGGTGTGCCTTTGCCCCTTTCGCAAAACAATTACACCATGGTGGTACGGCGAATGAAACTCCGCACCGACGGATGAGCAATGTTGGTGAACACTCCAGGCAGTCCATTGCCACAATCGATCGAGCCCCACGACACGATCCCGTACTGCACGCCGTTCTGCACCGCCGGGCCGCCACTGTCGCCGGCACACGCATCCACCCCCAGTCCACCGGCACAAAGCATGCTGCAAATGAGAAGCGATGCGCTGGCTGATAAGAATGTTGTGATTAGATACGATTCCACACACACACACGCACGCACTCTGTCATGATAAGTCCGGCCCAGGTTCGGTTGCACAACTCCTGCGAAACAACGTCCAGCAGGACCATCTGCAGCGTGTCGTCCACCTTCCCGGCGGCTGTCACATATCCCCAACCCGTCACGAGAACGCGCTCTCCAATCGACCACTCGCTCGAAGATGCCAGCGGAATGGGCGTCCGACCCGGACTATTGCCCATCGGTGTACGGACGCGAACGGTGGCCACATCCCACTCGTATCCGGCAGGGTCGTAGCGTTCGTGCAGGTAATAGAAGAACACCCCATGCAGCGATCCTCCAGCCGATTGACTTGTGCTCCCGGCGTGGACTGTAATCTGACGAAAAAGAGACGCATCAGGACGCGCACTCTCGGTGCAAATGTGTATTAGTATTAGTGTGAGTGTGTGTGTCATCGACTAACTTCATCGTTCTTGGGATACCAATCCAGACAGTGGGCAGCCGTCAGCACCCACGAGTGAGAGATGATGGATCCACCGCAGATGTGATTATTGAAGTACCGCAGCGAAACCTGATAAGGAACGTTCTCGATGGTCGTCTTGCTGCCGCCGACGATCCGCTCGACCCTTCCGATCGGCCGCATCCGACCCGGTACCATCCGATCCGCCCTCGACAGTGATGCTGCAACGAACGACACGTGACGGCGAGATTAAGGGGCTAGTCAAACGCTCGTAAAGAACCGTACTCACTGCGAGCTAAGATTGAATCAATGCAACAGATGGCCACGACCACCACTTGAAGACGACGGACCGTGCATCGCATTCTGAACCGCGTCGTTACCCCGTAGACGTGCTGGAAATTGACACTATCTCGACTGCTGGATGCTGGAATAATTAAATCTCCACCCGAAACAACACCTCGCAGCAAGAGATTAGTTGCACACACACAAATTTGGGGGGAGCGTTATCTTTATTAAGCGTCGGTGAGATCTAGCTGTTTTTAAAGAGATTTGTCGCTTTGTGGGCTTTGGGAAAACATGCTTTTGCTCACAAATTGTGCGGTCAAGCGAATTGCATACTTTTAGGCTTGTAGATTGCATGAATATACGCGAACACCTAAATTTACGCCACTCGTGTAGCAAACCGATCATGTTTGTGATCCTTCTCCCCCGAAAAAAAAGAACTGCTATAATTTTGTTGGATGTAGAACCGTACTCCTTATCGGAACATTTCACAGGTTCCAGCTACCTGCATGCTTGCGTTTCGACAAACGACAAACAAGGCTACAAATCTACCTACCCAACGCTGGTTCCCTCCCCGGCAAACGACCCACTGAACGCAGGGCGCTGTGTTTGCCTGCGGTAGAGTAGGGCTAGAAATTAAATTTCACGCCGCAGTAGTTGCGAATCGACAAGCATACAGCCCTTCCCGTCGGACCGCTCGTCGATAAAAAGTGCCAACTACACCGTAATGAGATAATTGCGCAATTTTGTGCTCCAATATTTTTAACCTTCCCGTGGCCTTCCTCTACCCCGTTCTGTGTGCATGCACACGTTCACGACCCCAATGCACGTCCTTGGTGGTGCAGCTTATCACGAAACGGAACGCGGCAGGAACGCAGAGAAATCGCTTTGCAGAAACCGCTCGTCTGTCGTCGCCGTGTTGCATCACTCCTAGCGTCCACAGCCACGGTTCCGGCAATGGTTCTAAAACTCAATTACACCATCGCTTCTGGGTGCTTGGTGTTTGTGAGGAAGAGAGAAAGTGTTCACTTTGCTAGAATAACAGCAACCCTACGGATTAGCAGACGTGTAAGCTGCCCGGAGACCGTGCAGCCCAGACCCACCCGGGGAGTGAGGGATTCTAAATATGCGCTCGTTTGAACCCGGAAACCCTAAGCCTTTCTTAAGCCTCGCGCTGAATCCAAGCCACTGCAATGCTCGCAAAATAATCGCAGCGCGACTCCAATCCCTCTAGGTTGCGAAGGCCAGGATGTAATGAGGAAAATTTTAATGAAGAAACTAGATGCGTTACGGGAAATTGATGGTAATTAGGAAGAGATAGCAATCAGCTCGCGCGTGCTTAGAAAATGGCGGAGAAACGCTGCTCTGTAGCTAAGCTGTTGCCTGTTCTTCGTCTGATTACGTCTCTTCACTAATAGCAGTTGACTATGAGGCTTGCAGCAAGGTTGGTGCGTGAAGCTTTTTCAGCTCACTGCTTATCCACCCAGTTGCATGTATTTTACATGTGTGGATTTGTGAAAAACTCTACCATAACCGCCAGCTCTCGATATGATGGATGGAAAGAGGTGTATGTATTTCTAATTGGTCGATAAACTTTCCCATCATGCACACGTTCCTCGTACGTTGCAAGCACATGGTATCGCAATAACGATAACACGATGCAGAAATTAGGGCAAAAACAAGCTTTTGCAAACTAGGTGCATTTATGAGAAAATTTATCACCTCTGGCAAGTAGTTTGTTGTTACTTTGATGGTGTAACAAATACATTAGCGCTGGGTTATGTATTTAAAACAACTTTACAACAACATTTTACCTTGTGTGGGGAAGTATACAACGTTCTTGCAACCATGGGCCAACCAGCCTAACTTTAACCTCATCCTATAAATGGCGTCTGTAATGAGTTCATTGTCAAAACCCCCGCACAGTGATCCCTACCTTTCTAGAGGAATGCGTAAAAAAAGCAACTTCTAGAAAAAACCTTTTCCATCGCTGTCGCAAAAAGGGATTCCTTCAGTTCCATCCAGTGACGAAAATGGGTGACACCACAAAACCAAACAAAACAAACAGAATGGAACAAAAAAGCGTTAGCTCCGACAGCACAAAGCAAAAGCATTAGTGTGTCCCATCCGCTTATCCTCCGGCTCCCAGAACCAGTGCGGTTTTAAATTAACTTTCCACCGGGACGTACGTGCCCGTAAAGGAAGTGCCGCATGGCCGACGGACACTCCATCATCACCTCACCCTGCCACCAGTGTTGACATGCCGCTCGGACTGGATGGATGGGTTGACTCATTGGCGTAACACCGAGCCTTTGGAGCGCAAGAACTTGGAACAAACACAAGAAAAGCAGAAACAGAGGGGAGAGAGAGAGAGAGGGAGTAAATCTTAACATCTATCCGGTTAGCCTTTTATTACCCAGCTCCCGGGACACCAGTCGCACCAAAGAGAACTTACAAACTCCTTTCGGCCATTAGTATTCGCACCGGAGGATGCAAGTCACGAAGCTGCGGCACAAAACGCAGAAAGCACTTTACGCAGTGCAGTGAAACGCTTCTGGTGCGGGTTCGAGACAACAGTGCCAAAGTGCCGGTGCCACTTCCTGCTGACTTTATCCTTTCATCTTCATCCAAAGTGCCACCGTTTACATCTGGGAAGCAGGCGGGCGATCTGGGTGCGAGCGCTGAGGAACGTTTACTCTGGCGCAAGGAATTACGCCTGGTGCGTTGCACTTCCTTCAGGGGATGAGGCGTGTGGCGTAGTTGGGTGTTAGTACAACCTTCCCTCAGGACAATCTTCGAGCACGACGAGACGGTGCGGTACGTTGGAAAGTTCAGCAAAAAAGATCGTACATCCGAGGATGCTATTTATCAAACGGCATGATCAACACTGACCTATGGGTGAAAGAAAGCGTTGCGAAAGATGTTGATTTGGTATGGCCGAAATTTGGGACACTTCCATTCCCATTTTCCTGCTACCGTACCTTTCCAAACAGATTGTGGATGAAATATTAACCCGTTCAAAATGGGGTCGGTCAACAACAATAATAAATGGTGTTACTTACCTACCCAAAGGCAATGACTAGGCTTTACTTGCACTAGCCCGAAAGTTTCCTACAAATCTTTCAGAGAAAAATCGACATTTCATCCCGAAGAACCTGGGGCTCCACATTCATCATCGTCCATCAGCTGGGTAACATTAGCCGTAATTAGCTCGATTGAAGTGTACACGAACGGAAGTAAAGCCATCGTCACCAGCGGGAACGGAAGATAGCCCGTGCCCGAAACGCGCTGTCGGAAAAACACAACATACATATTTTCCCATAAATAATGCCACCGTACCACGACGACAAACGCGTCGTCCAGCATCAGTTGTCGACGCCACATGCTTGCACTCGCCGGGGTGTTACCGAAATGGGCCGTTGCCATCGCATCATGTCATCGGGAACGGTCGCTAATGAAAATTGTTTCCATCAAACGCACGTCGCGCCGGACCTGTGCACGGCCAGTGTCCACGTTCGGATCCGGATGACATGGAGCTGGTAATTGTTCGGGAATTGGGACCTCTCGGGTCGTTTGTTGCCGACTAAAAATGGGTCACCGTTAAAGAGTGTGTGCGCCCTCCAGGCCGGACACAGGTGGAGCGGGTACAACAGTTTAATTGAATTAAATTGATTTAAAATTAAACATAAATTTTCGCTTCCAAAGCCCACTCTACAACGCTTGCGTGTCAACGTTTGTCTGCATGTGTGTGTGAGAGGGAGAGAGAGCGTTTTTGTTGCGGAATGTCCTGGGCGTCCGGTACGTCTGGGTCAGACGGTGATGTCCAGACATATTACCGGTCACCGGAATGGACTCCCAGCCTGCCTCCCATGCTGTTCCATGCGCTCTCGGCTCGGACGTCTCATGGAGATGACATTTTCAGAAACAGTATCCAAAATTTCACGTCCAGATCATAGGCTGAACTCGGACCCGGACCCGTTGCTCTGGATAGTTTTGGGTATTATACGAATCCTCATCACCAGACGAATGGCAGCTGGCGAACGACGATGACACAAAGGCACACGAACACGCATGCCACATAACTTTCCCATCCTTCCCTCCCAGCCAATTGGGGGGGTATGCTGGAGTGCCGGAAAACGAACGACGAAGGGTCACACATTCTGTCGTTGGCATAAGGTTCGGTTTGATTCCCTTCCCCGACCGTCCTCCTCCGCCCATCTCGACGGCCAATCCGAGTGCCCATACGTCATCGGAGAAAATCATCAGTCACCGGGGCGGGGAACCGGGGTGGGCGGGGAGCTGTGGGCGATGGCATAAGCATGGCTCTGCCTGCGACATGCTGATGAATTCCCTTTAATGCCCTTCGCAAACAAGCTGTCCGGACGGGCACCAGCTCGAACCGAGAAGGCAGGAAAAGGAAACGTCCCCGGTCAGGTGAAACGTGCACGTGCACGGAAAGAGAATTCGTGATGTGAAACGTTCCCTCCAACATTCGAGAATGTGTATATGTGTGTGTGTGTGTGTGTGTGTGTGCCTATTTGAGTTAGAATCAAGCATCCCCACACCACAAAGGAGGAGTCGCCTTCGCACATCGCTACGGTGATAAATATTGAGCATTTTCGGGGAGACATTTTCCGAAAAATTAGACAGAGTGAGGTAAAAATAGATCCCGGACCATAAGTCATGCCGGCCAGAAGCATGCTACCGATGCAGGACACAATCACCTGAGCGTGCGAAAGCACGGGCAGGTAAAAGACAGGGCATTAGTACCGCGTGTCACGTCGACAGTCAAACTATCTGGTGTCCTTGGACTTGAATACAGAAAATCGGAGTTAATCTCGTGATACGGTCAGGTTTGTGTTTCATTCATTGACACACCGAACCGTTCCTTCATTAACAAACGCAAGCAGGATCGGCGGTGAAACAGTCGCTGAAAAAGGCAAAGCGAGGGACGATATAAATAATCAAATTGTTAGCAACAGCTGAAAACAGAGAGTTATATTAAAACCAGGACAGTTTTGTGACTGAAATAGTAAACCATATTAGAGAAGCTGTTTTTCCCAAATAGCAGCCAAACAAGTTGGCTTCGTTCAAGCTCGAATGTAATTGGTTACCTATTTGAGGTGTGGCCTCCAGTTCATTTTGAAATTGAAAAATTGAAGTTTTTCATTAAATAATCCTGCACGGAGTACGTTACACCGTTTGAAGTCCCAAAACATCCAAACTGTCACAAATGTACCCTTTTAGTGTCAGCTTTTCACATCCATCAATCGGTAGAAAGAATGCAACTACAGAGACAGGAAAATTATTCAACACTTACACACCATTTCACAAAGTTTGCCCCACACACTTACTGCATGCGTGTTATCAAGCGTGTGATGAATATCAAACATAAAATTAGACACAATTAGCATATTTTCAACGCAATTACACTGAACTGCGTCGTGCATTTCCCCGCTACTCACCGCTCCCTGGGAAAGCCACATCAAAGCGAAACAGCCCGCGTAACGTGTAATCGATCAGTTGAACCTGCCAACTAGCAATGAGCGGCGCTTGAAAAAGCATATAGCAAAGCAAAAGTGCAGAGTAATGCAGTAGTGAAATTTGAATTGCATCACACAGAGATCACACTGACAAGCTCAAGCTTAAAACATTTCCAGCAACTTAAACCGGTTCCGGGCGTCGCGCTCGCAACTTGCATTTATGACCGGCGAATGCCTTTGATCCTAAACTTTGTCCCATTTATCGCGCCAACCATCCAGCTCGGTGGAAGAATTCAATTTCTATCCAAACAACACACACACCGAGGCCGGGCGAGGTGGACCTGTTTGATGATGCGCTCGCGCGTACGTGAGCATTGAACCGTGGCACTAAATTAGTGCATCCCGGTCGGTTCGGCGTGCTCGTCCACCGTCCGAACAGAAAAGAGCGTCTGCATTCATCGCACCATCGCTCGCTCGCGTTTGCTACTTTCATGTGGTTTTCAAACAATACGCCAAACATGCGAAATGGTTGCGAGATGCGGCACGCCTTGCCAGCGGTGGGAAAATTGGGCCACGTGTCACCGCCGTGCCACCGCCGTGCCACGTTTTAATGGCGCACCGTGATTTTCCGCCCAAACACGACACAACCGACCGAAAGAATGTCCATTGCCAATTCGCAGGGACGCCGTTGCTTCTGTGCTATTGTTTTCATTGCATTTTAGTGGACAATCTCGCCTTAAGAACTGTGAACCAACTGATGGTAACCAACTTTCGGTACCGTCCATCGCACTGCAGCTGCGACTTACGGGTTGATTATTTTTTAAATACCACTTTCCAACCATTTCTAAATCTTTTTTTGCTCTCGGTGGACCGTTTATTAACAGCGATCTTTCCGAGGGCCGGGAGGGCAATTCTTCATACCGGTGTGGTACACTCAGCGGTGCAGCACCAGACGCACGTACACGAGCTGCGAGCAGCGAGCAGCGATGGAAGCAGCTGTCCTTGTAAACCGAAAGACTAGAACACACAAAACCGCGCCATTAGCCCCGATAAACCCTTTTCCACATGTGGAGGGGAAGGGGGAGGGGAAGAGTGCTGTAAATGTGTGTGTGTGTGTGTGTTGTTTTTCCAGGGGAAAGCTTTTCACACCAGCACAGGGTTGTGGCCGGTGCACAGCATGAAATTGATAATCATGATAAATGGGGATTAGGCTGTTCGGGAGCTCTGCAGTGGCCATTTAACGCGTACGAGCCGAGCCCCCGTGCTAGATGATCCTTTCTCGAGAGCCTTGTAGAGCAGTAAATAAAATCTTAAATCCTGCTTCATGTACTGCCCCATGTACATGTGTTGTACCATTTTTGTGAACCGTTTTCCTCTTTTTTGCCCGTGAGTCGGTGCCATGCAGAGCGGTGCAACGCTGCGTCTGGGTCGTGGTTTTGCATCTTAAGTTGTCCACTTGCTGTGCCCAGTCGTGTTGTCTAATCGGTAGTAATCAGTTAAGTGCTGTGGATTTATTAACCTTATCGTGCAATCTGATGAGCCGCTGTTGTAGCTGCAGGACGGCGAGGACGACAACGACGACAAACGGAAACAATGAGGAAGTGTTCAATAAATTGCTAGATTAAGTCTCGCACAGCCTTCGACTTGGCTGGCGCATTTGTTTCCAATTGCTTCTGGGGAAGCCGCTTTTTCCCGAAGCTACCGATCAGGACCGGTGTCGATTATTCGATAAATTTTGATAAAAAAAACCTTCCCCGTTCCTTCTTTTTCCTCTCCAGCAACTTCTTCTCCAAAAGCAAGCTCACGTTTGATAAGAGGGATCGAATATTCTATTCCGGTGCAATCACCGATGGCCACCGAATACCAAATGAGCCATGAGGTGCTGCAATATATTCGCATTTCACCAGCCATTAAAAACTTTGCTCGGAAAACTCCCCACGGGGCAGAGAGGGTCCGGACACCGATTTTGCGCCCGTGCTCGTTTCCTGGTATTGTTCCTGTCCAAGCGACACCGAGGGGACGGACCCGAAACACGCTCACACACACACACACACACACACACACACACACACACGAAGGCCACTCTCGAATGCCACTAAAGGTGACAGAAAGGAAAGCGGAAAAACTAAAACTTTTTTGCATGGAAAATGGACTCATTTCGGCTTCGTCCCCACACCACACAGCAAGCAAAAAGGGGTGGAAATTGAATATCTTGCTCAGCCGGGCTGTGGGGCGTTACAAGGACGAGGAAAAGGGGAAACAGGGCAATGGAAATTCGTATCACCTGATCACACCACACCAGATTCCCTTGTGATACTCCACTACCGCCCCGGGTTCAAGCACACGAGGAGTTCCTTTTATTTTCCCAACAGCTTCAAGGGGAAATTCAAGTTTCCTAGCAAGAAGTAAAAAAGCTGTTCCTACAACCGATCCAACAACGATTCTCACAATTTCTTGATGCTGTACCACACCCACCCACTGCCTCCCAAAAGGAAAGAATCAAAGGACGAGGGAAAAAATTATGCCGGAAGTTCGAGCAAATATATGACCATTCTGGCACGTCGTCGTCGTCGTCGTCGTCGTTGGTCGCTTTTTCCAAACGCATAAAAGAAAAATATTCTCACTGGGGGTAAAATCTAGATGAATGCCTCGCCATTTTGCCCGGGCGCAACCGAGTGGTCCTTTTGCTTTCCATTGCTGCTGCTCGTATGCATCAAAAGAAAATCCTTCCTATTTATTATGTCAACTTGTACAGTGAATACGAAATTAGTTCTCGTGTCGGGCGGGGGCTGGTGTTCTGGTTTCCTTTTTTCCTGCATGTACCGCCCTTTCCGCTTGGTACAACGAACAAGGCCACAGAACATACACATCGAAAGAAAACACACACGAACCCGGACAGTTCGATTGCAAAAGCGCGCCGCAATGTTGACCACGTGCGAGTATAATGTGAGGATGATTGGAAAAGCATATCATTTATCCTTTAATTGACCTGTGGCATCCGGTGCCGTGTGGGGAAAGATATGGTTCAATCTTAAACCGGAATTATGTATCGGATTAAATGTCAACGCACACGCAACACGATACATATATCCGGCTTAACAAAAGCCGCCGCTTCGTGTGCGGACGAAATTGATTTTCCAATTTTCTTCGAACAAATGCAAATACGGAAGAAAAGCGCTACGCTACGCTCATCAATTCGAAATCCCGCCCAGTTCGAAATGGTCCGTGTCGCTTTAAAATGGCGCATGTTCGAGTTATCGTGGTTCTTGCTGCTGCTTCCAAGTTCAATCGACGATTATTCGCCGCTGGTGGAATGTTAAATTGCCATCGCTTCATTCACAACTTTTGCGCCGCGGCAGTGCACGAAAAAACAACTCGCTCATTTCGGGTGAAATGAAATCGTTATTCTCATTCATACGCACAGCATGGACAAGGCTTGCAAAAGGCCCACACACACACAGAAAAATAAGAAGCAGCACATGCTGTCGAATGGAATTAATTAAAAGCATAGCAGAAAATGCAAATTACCAGGAACCAGCATCGCTTGCGGATCCAGCGAGCGCGAGACCCAAACGGTGGAATGAAAAATTTTATCGTTGAAATATCTTTTCAAAGACAGAGATAACGACACGCTCGCTTCGTATCAAAAGGCAACTCTGCACAACAAAAAATGAGGAGCCAGCGCGGAAATCGTTTAACGCTGTTGCCTCCAGCAGGGCGAAACACATTTCGCACGGTTCAATTAAATCAACAGCGTGTGGCAAATGCTGTTAAAGAGATGGACATCATTCTCGCCACACCTGAGGCTTTTGCTGTTCGGTTCGGACGCCACTCACCGTCGTCCCAGCTGGATCAGCCATTTTATCGATGGAGAAATTCATTACACTGACCGTTTGTGAAATGGCACCGTTTTGTGCGTCCTCGTCGACACGCGCGCTATTGTCTTCTGCTGGCTGGCACCGCGTGCGTTCAGCGCAACACAAATGAGTGCATGTTCTTTTGTCCTAGTGAAAGCGAATTGTTGCACTGTTGCCTGATGTCGAGTGCAAGACAGCAAAATGGTACCTCCTGGTAGCGGTACATTGCACTTGAATTGTGTGGTAATTCAGATTGAATTTCACAGAGAGACCACCGCTGTAACGTCTTTTCTATTTAAATTTAAAATTAAACTTTTACGAATGGTTGCCCACGTTGAGCCATTTGCCCTGCTTGGCACCAGCTTTATTAAGACATCAATTTTTTGGCCGTCTTTTCTTCCCTCTATCGGCTGACAGCACCAGAGACGATAAATTCCGTCTCAATCTTGCCACTGTATGCGAAAAAGAGAAGCTCATTCTATAATCGTTCATAGCAGGTGCTTCCGAAAGGCGACCCGAAAACTCGCATGCCCTTTAATGTTTTTGTATGTGTGTCTGTGTGTCGTTATTAATACTTAAACTT
Source organism: Anopheles epiroticus (assembly GCA_000349105.1). Lineage (NCBI taxonomy): Eukaryota > Metazoa > Arthropoda > Insecta > Diptera > Culicidae > Anopheles > Anopheles epiroticus. Next base: position 865,795 of record KB669725.1, read on the forward strand.
TATCCACGTTCGACATATTTGACCACACCCGGGCGAAGGGACGTCCTCTCCTTAGGCGGAGTTGGCAACGAGCGAAGGTTTCACACCATTAAAAGCACTTAGTCAAAATCAATTGAGCTGTGCACTTTCCGCTGCTGCTCACCGTCCGTGCGGCTCTTTATCATTTTGTCGGAAAATTAATTGAAACTATAGATCACTGCACACCGGCACACGTCCCAACCAGTGCTAACCCCTCGGTTAAACCGTGTGGCCACAACCCCCGCTTGTAACGCTCCATCGTGTGAGAAGCTTTTTCATTGATCGGTTTCGAAACGTCGGTTTCACATCTGCACACTGCCACTTAATCTCGAGACCCTCCGCCAGGCTCCCACACTGCACCGTGGGATGCATTTTGCCTCCTCCGAAGGAGAGAGAATTTATGAGTCTTCGTGTGAACTTCATAATCGATGTTTCTTCCGCCTGCATAATGCACATCCCACTCAACGGTCGTTCTTTTTTCGATTCCTCTTCCGGTCATCTCTCTCATCGGCTCATGGCACAGCAAAACCCGGCCACCAATAGGCGGATGAAACGCTTTCGGACTCGTCAAATCCTTCCGCTTCTTGAGCCGGTTCTCTGAAGAAATTTTCATGGCAAGTATGTCTCTCCACAGTAGTGGTCAGGACGTTGCGGGAAATAATTAAAAATTTATAACACCACAACCGGTGGCATCTCGTTCTGAGCATTGTCGGGCGGAAAATGGTCGGGCGGCTTCCGCTTTTGCCGGGTCAAGCTGCAAACAATCCTCAAGTTCAGACAGTTCCGCGGATATTTTAAGGTCACTTTTATCCTTTCAACTACTTGAAAAAACTTTTATCCAGCCAACTTCAAGAATGAAGTTCTGTGCGAGTCACAGTGATCGCCTAACCGGAAAAACAAGTTTTTTATGAAAAAGACGAGAACTCGAGCGAGCTGTACGGAGGAAAGTTTTAGGAAATAATGCAAGCGTCTTTAACAAATCAATGAGAGTGTAAACTAAGGGCCAAATTGAGACGGAAATACACTGAAACCATGGTCACTGCGCTGGACCAGCTCTACGAAACAAGTAAATTAAATTCCAACCCAAATTTTTACCCAATTTGTTGAGAGTAAAAATTTCACAACACTGCTAAACCCAACGGCAAGCTGTCTGAAATCAACTTTTAGAACTTTTCGGTCCGTGGTTTCCATTTTATTTCTTGAGAGATTAATTAATGGGAAAGGCAACCACACGGCAGCCACTCGCCAGCACTAGGCCCGTCTTATCGATAGTTGTTTCGTACGTCTCTCTTTAACGGCCGCGAAAGCAAAAATTGCCGCAAACCGTCGCGGATAAGACGCCTGAGTTCGACGGTTTTTTGCTCGACCGAACCTCATTTGAACGGAGGAAACGGCATTTGCAAAGCCGCAAAGAGAACAAGGATAAACAACCCCATTACCATAATCATAATGGAATGTCAAACAACACAAAAGTACGCTCTCCACCAGCGAGCGGGAGGGTGTGGTGATGTGAGTGCGTCATTGCCAGACCAGACCCGGCTGATGCCGAGGACAAGTTTTGTGCCATTTCGTTTCCGGACAGCTTTCCGGGGCTGGCTTTCGGCGTCATGCGCGTGCTAGTGTAGAAGTGATTTGAAATTTTAATTTATTTCTTAATTAGCGGCCAAGCTGCAGAATCTCCGACAAACGCATTCGACAATGCAAATGCTCGGCACAATATTTAACGGCTGTTTAGTTGCAATTTATTGGGCGGTTTATGAGTGAAGCGTTGCAAAACCATGCCGTCGCAGTTGGAGTTTGATGTATGAACGGCACGCGAAAAGGGCACCGTGGCTGAAGTGGGCCACAATAAACTTTGCTCGTCAGCCCTTTGGCATGGTTTTTAATTACAAACTCAAAAAAGGTGTACAATTCAATGTGTCTTTTATGTGCCCAAGCGAGCGTACACTCCTTATGATAACATCAAAACGCAAAAAGGCACTCAGATTATGCACTCTGTCAGCTCGAACGCATCAAACTCTTAAATTCCAGCGAATCCATCGAATGGGTAAAAGTTATAAAGTAGCTCACGGCACGCTAAAGTACGACAGAAGAAATTCCAACAACTTTTAAGTGCATATAAGTGCCCTAAGGGTCTTTGGCAACTGCAGTTTCCTGCAATGATTTAATTAAAAAAATACTTCATTTGCTGAAAACTGCACTTGAACTGCAGACCGGCATGTGTTTTGAGTGATGAATGTGTACAAAGCAGATTGCAAAGGCTTTACAATGAATTCCTGGTTGTACTGAACTCGCCTCAATCCAATAAGGAGTAGTTTTTCACACTTCTTTTCTGTACAGACAGTTGTGGAAAAGGGAATTATAAAGAGATGAAAATCTTTATCAGCTTCAGCCCGCTACAATCACAACAACGAGAACGACGCCAGCAAAGGCTCGAGCCCAGGCGCTCAAGTGCACATCTTGATCAAATTTCAAAGATAGCAAAACACGACGAAAAAATTGTGAAAAGCTTCCCCCCATCACTCCCCATCCTCCAACTTCACAAGATAAAAAATCACTCAATGTAAAAATTCCACCCTTCAGCGAGGAAAGGAAAGGGGACACGAAAATGATCTCTTCATTTGAGAGCATTTGAATGTAGCCAGTGCGTAGTTGGGTGCAGCAGTCAGTGGTTGCTCCCTTCCAAATTCACCCACACGACCGAAAGCGAAAAGTTCAGCCCACGGCTTTCCAATTTTCTTTTGCCTTCAATCCGATCAAGGAAAAATCATGTTCGTTCTAGAGTTTCCAGCTTGGGCTGTTTCCATTTTTTTGTTGCTTCCGTTACATTGTGCTGCCTTCTCACTTTTCAATCTAGCGAACGAGAGACAAACCGAAGAATGTTTTCCTTCTTTTCTTTCGGTTCTTCCCCCCCCCCCCCCAGAACGACGGTTTCGGGGGCGTTGTGGGGATGGAAAAGATGAAAATTTTTCCCTGCTCTGGACGCGGGACTTTGCTACTGATAAGAGAAAATAACATGCAGACACAAGCGGTCGACTGCCGCCCATTGTGCAAAAAAAGGATGCTCATTACTGGCACTGAGACTCTTCGCAAGATTAAAGCCGAAAACGGGGCCGGGAGGGGGAGGGAGGAGCGATAAACTTTGTCACCCAACTGCAAACACCGTTCCGGAATCGACCGGGACCAAGTGGACGCTAAAGCCCGGCGATAATTTGTGCGATAAAAAAGTGAATGTGTAGTGAGATGAGGACACTTTTTCGTTTCCACTTTTCGCTCCCTTACATCAACACTTTACCCTTTCTTTCGTTGCAAAGGGAACGAGGGAGAAGGAGTCTTGAATTGTTGCTATCACTTTGGGGTTTTTTTATTCTGTGTCGGAAAGCAATTTGATGGCGAGTAAAGTGACACAAGCTGGATGGTGTTGATGAAAAGTTGAAAATAATATTCTTTAAGAAGATTGCATTGCTCCTTCGCTCACCCCCATCGGATTCAATTAGCGGTGGATGTAAACTGCAAGCCCAAAAAACCACAATTCCACCCCCGCACGTAAAAACAAAATCACTTTCTCCAGCTCCTACACCCACGCGGGGATGAAATCGAAAATAGCAAAACAATTCCGTAAAAAGCGATGACAATCGAAAAACAAGAGCAACCACCGTTGGGTCAAGTGTGGCTCAAAATCTTAATTTTGACTTTATCACGTTTGAGATGACGTGCAATAAATAGTACGAAGCGGGCAGCCAGAACTGCTCCACTTACAAGAGAGAAGCTTATCATTAATCTATGTTCAGCCTTCCGAGAAGCACCATTAACTGAGCACTCTTCACATTTTGTTACACAACATACAACATCATTCCGCACAGGACACAGGTTTCGTCCTCCGCACTCTACTCTCACACACATACATACACACACACACACACACTCGAGCACGAACTCGACATCATGCTCAATTGCGTCCCGAAATGTCCTCGCCGAACCCGACCGTCCAGTGCGCGAAATGGCACGCTTTTTTATGTTGCTTTGAAGCATGGGAAGCGAAATTTGAACTCCACTGTCGACGCAGGCGGAAGTGCTCATCCTTAAGCGTGTGTCCGACTTCAGGGGCAGCTGTCAGCTGGACCGCTCGTGGCTATGTTTTACTGCACCCAACGCACCCCTCCCCCTTTCTCCACTCCAACGGTTGAGTCAATCAAAGTAAATCTCTTCAAGTGGCCAGCGTGGCTGCTAAATCTCTTCATTCCGCCCCTTTGACTCTCTTTCTGCAACGGCCTGTCACTGTTCTCTCATTTATGTTAGTTGGTTTTATTTTTAAAGCGTAAACAAAATGTCCTTGTTTGCTCCGCCGTTCTGTTGTTGCTCCATTTCCTCCCGCAGCGCATTATGCCATCCATTATTATCCTTTCGAGCGTACCGATTACCGGGTGAATAAAATCAACAGATAAATTTTGCCCCCCCCCCACCTCCACTTCCCCCACCGTGCGGACAGAAGGGAGGAGAAAGCCAAAAGAACGACCCTCTCCCCCTCCCAAGAGTATCCTGCTGAGCGAAATTCATCCAGCGCCGGTGCGCCGTCGACCTCGACTACCTGTTAAGCATTAAATTATAACACAACATTCAAAAATTAATGAACCGCACGTTTATTTTATTTCTCCGCTAATTTCCATGCGGCCCTTTCCCAGCTGGTGGCTTGCTGTAAGCGTATTGGTGTAATGGTCTCCCTGCAAGTTCCATCAGCTGGTCGAGATATCGTTGCAAGTGTGTGTGTGTGTGTGTGTGTGTACGTATGCGTGTTGTTTGCTTGGAAGCAAGGCCTACTTTTGTCAACCGGTTCAGAACCGTTTCGCGAAAAACGAAGCCAACCGTTTCAGTTCGGCAGCCCGTGCGGGGAAGTTCGTTCCAGTGCTGTGCGAGGTCAAGTGTGCTGTGCGCATGCCCGGCTGCGGCCGAAGTGCAACGGGAACTCACGCCGCACCAGTAACATTTAGCCGGAAGGCGCGCCAGCTCGCCAGCAGCCAAAAACGTCAGTTTGGTGGAGATTCTCACGCGAGTCAAACCGAACCGAAATCGAGATAGAGGAAGAAGTTTTCCCCGCGAGCGCAACGTCACGCCGGAGGAAAGCAACCGTGCGTGTGCGGTTCCGTGTGCGTTTGCAACGGGCAACGGATTAAAGGTGTGAGCCGTGAATGAGTGAATCGCGAAATGGAATGGATGCAGAAACGTACTAATGTCGATTCGCACTTGGCGTAAGAGTGTTTAGTGGGCGATCGTTTGTGGAATCGAATTTAAAGGAGAAAAAGTGCGGAGTGTTTGGATTGTTTTCCTTTCCGAAAGTGATCCTTGAAAGCGGTGTAACTACGTTGAATAAACGCGTTCAAACTGAACGAAGAAAAAAAAAAACAAACGGTGTACCCGAAAGGATCCGACAATTTGACAAGTGCCTACTACGTCGACGGTTGATGAAAAATGGCAACAGACCTGGTTTTCATTTTTCTCATTGACTTTCCTTGACGGGCCAGAACCAATGTGTGTGTGTGTCAACACGGGAACGATTAAATTAATTTTTATATTCAGTTTTCGTCCTTTCGCGCGGGTCTGCCACCAACGATATTGGATTAGATTACGGCTTACGTATGACAGATATTTAGTTGACGAGTCGCAACAACAGCAAAAAAGCGTAAGGGCACTTGACTCATTCACTGCACACCGTGACAAACTGATGAACTGACAGGGCTAGCCGTCACTAGCCTCTTGCTTAAAAAAACGTGAAGGTGCATTGAAGCATAACGTCCCATCTCAACTGCATCAGCAACATCAATCCATTGCAGACCCGGTCCGCTTCACGCGATACATACTAATGATTTAATAATGCGGGCGCGTATGCAAATGAAGGCTGCTGACGACGGCACTCTCTTTCCGGCACACGATTCGGAGCCTTCTTGCGACGGCATCTCCATCGCACCGCTGAACTTTGCCCGCTGTGGTCAGACCGTGCTTGGTGCCGCAAAAAAGAACGGCCTATCCTTCATCGGCAAAGTCCATCCCGTCAAGCGCGGCTGAACCTATCTCGAACGGTGCCCGGGCCGTCGCGACTCTCTCGCGAACTAAATCCAAACACTGCTGAATCATTTAGCCCTGCCGTGGTGGCGGCAGTGTTTGGCAGCTTAACCCGGTGACCAGGCCCAACGTCCGTGTGCTCCACTTTTTTGTTGTAGCCCGCGTTTCCGGCTCCTTGTGGTGGGGGTTGCCTGCAAGTGTTAAAAAAGTGCGTGCGAGTGCAGTGCGGAGTGATTGATGAATAATTTAAAATGTGCTGACTGACGCGTGAGGCAAAACCGGTCTAACCGTACAAAGCCGAAAGCGGAGTGTTTCTGTCGGGTTCTGGTGTCTGTCCGATAGGCGAAAAAGGGGTCCACGGTTTGAAGTGGATATCATAAATTAATCTACCACACAGAGCATTCAAAGGAGTTCCAAGGAGCACATCAAACAAAAAAAAAAAGAGTGTACAAGAGCCATTAGTGCGTGCGGATGGTGATGGTGTAAGCCCACCAGGCCATTGTTTCCGTTACGGCCAGTTGCTTCCCAAGACGCCCGAGAGTTGGGCCGTGTAACGAAATACTTTTGTCCCACCTCCCCCCCACCCTACCCGACCTGCCGTCGGCCACTACTCCGCCCTCCACTGCTCTGAGTGGGCGGCGACAAGCATCAAACGCACGGAAAAGCACGCGGCCCGCCATAGAAAAATCAACATGGAAACACGAATAGGATTATTAGGATTATTTTTCTATTACTTCGTCGTGATTTCTACGGGTAAGTGAATACCACCGAAATCCCAATTATCATTCCATTCCGAATCCGCCAGCAACGGTGGGATTTGAATAATTTGGCCGTTTTATCGATTGCTAAGTGGGACGTGGGCCTTGGTTTGGGCTTGGGTAAAACAAACGCAATGCCCCGCCGGAACGCACGGTCTCTAATGAATTGTGTTGCGTCGGTTGTAAGCCTCTCGCTCAACCCAAAAACCGATCGAATCGATGGAAGAGTGGGAAAGGTTGTACCGCATCCATACTTCCAGAAAATCACATTAATGGGTGTAATTTAATTATACATCCCGTGATTGCGCCGAACCGTACTCACCGATTGGGGCACAATTTTCGTCCGAGAAACTCTCCTCTAAATTCGATTTTCTTCGCTTGTTTCACATAACTGTGATATTAAAATTCATCTAATCTGTAACGCTGTTTCGCAAATCACCCTGCACGTACGCAACATTTTAATTACAAAGCAAAGGGAACGAACCGAAGCTTAGGCAAGCCATTTCTTGACCAGCTCCAGAATCTTTTCCTTGGCGGCTCGCATTTCATCCGAGTCTAGAGCGCTGATTGAGCTCAGATCGGCACAGTGGGAAGCTCCTGTGAGAGAACGAACGAAACGGATTGCTTTAGAATCTTGTCGAACGGCACCAGTTAAAGAGCTCTCACCTGGAATCACTACTGCCGGTGAGTCCGCGTTCAGGTCCTGCTGGATGCCCATCGCACGCCAAGGATCCAGATGGCCCTGGGTGAAGAACACGTTCGTCACCTCCGGATTCCACCCTCCATAGATCACGTTGGTTCGGTCGGCATTGTTCAGCATGCGTGTTTTATCGAACCTACAAACAAAATCCAGTCCATTAGTAAACTTCTCTTCCCTTGCGAAACAGATCACTTCCATCGGAAGAATACTTACATTCCATCGTACAGGTCTCCACACAACTTCACGAACAAGTCCACTGGGAAGCTGGAGCCAAAGATCTGATTAGACGATCCCGAAATCTGATACCATCCGTACTCGGCACAGGTTTGATACAGCCACTGACGCACTGGAAATCCAAAACACACACACATCAGAATTGCTGGACACACTCATGTCCGCAGTAGAGGCACATCCCACCGAACCTACTTGAGCTCGTTGCGGCACCCTGATCCCAGGCGGTGTTTTTGTAGAAATCGACCATGGTCGCGTAACCGTAGCTGTTGCAGTTCGGCGACGTGAAACCTTGAGTTACAACCTTCGCCAACGCGACCATATCGTCCGTGATGGTGGCATCTTCAATCACTCGGCAAATACCTTCGATGTCCCCGGCGCTGTGATACTGTACCACGCCCGCAAACTCGTCCGACAGACTGCTGAAGAAGTTCATCCGATCCAGCGGCTTGGACAGATCCACGTCGCTGCACAGCTTGAACTCCGCGGCAACACTTGCGTACTCGCCGCGGTCCAGCAGCTCTTCCGTCTGCTTGACGCCTCGCTCAATCCGCTCGGCACAGCGCTGTCCACCGACCAGTCGGATACTCTCCGTCACAATCTCCTTGTACTCTAAAACACGGGAGAGAGACGCAAGCAATAACCCAGATTAAGATGTATTGTCCTCGGTTATCGTGCCGGCTCGATTGCCTACCGGTGAATTCAACCTTCGCAAACAGCGGAGCACTTGAGGCCCACGCTCCGTTTATCAGGTGCGGGTACTTCTGACGGAACCACGACACCATGGTTGCCGAGTACGATCCGCCGATCATGATAACTCCCGACTTCTCCGCCCCCGGGATAGTCTTGCGCATCTCCACCACAAAGTGAGCCAAATCCGCAAGCGCCTGATCGATGTTCAGATACTTCAGTTTATCAGTACGCAGGTCGCTAAAATTTCAACAAATCAAGCAATGTGGTAATGGTAGTGGGCGCGATAATTCTGTCTTGCACTTATCAAGCTACACACTTACACAGTGGGATGGCTCTGACCGTAGTAGCGATGCTCGGTGTAGAACAGATAACCCTTCAGCTCGCTGGCCATATCGTACACGTGGCCACGGGAGATGCTCCCGGCGGAGATTTCCCACTCGCCGCCGACGTAGATGAAAAGCGGGCCTCCCTCCTCGTAGTGCTCTCCATTCTCCATGTAGCGCTTAAGTAACAATCACAAACTCTTCATTAACACCTGGTCCAACTGCCGCACCGTTGCGGTCACTCACCATCGACCAGAGGTTGACATTTTGCGGGTCAAAGTGATCCAAGCGCTGCATGATGTACTTCGTCGTCACTGGGCCGGCCTTGCGCGATGACGATCCGCCCCGGATCGGTGGCTCCCGGTGAATCCGTTCCCAAGCCGTCTGGCTGCGAAGCACCCGCTGTACGCCATCCTGCTGTTGCGGCAAGCCGAACGCACCCAGGATGCATCCCGCAACGCAAACCAAGGCCAATGAAGCTTTCATCACGTTTTAACGCACACACTTGCCGACCAACAGTGTCCGGCCACATTCGCGACTCTATTGAGCCGCAGTATTTATAGGTTTGTGGTCCCCGCTCGCCAAACGGCCACTGTCGTGTAATCTTATCGGTGGATTTCATTCCATTGCGCTGTGATTTAATCCCAACCCATTCTTCGCACCCATCCGCTCGAATCAATTGGACAGCTATCGGTGAAAATCAGCAAACTTATTTGTGTTTTTTCATTCATCATGTTCGAGATGGATGAAGAGGAAACGCAAAGGAGAGATAGCCCGTTTTAGTGGAGATACGACATATCTACACACGTACGGGTGTGTTGTAAACTCGATGCGAACTAATTGGTGGTTATGGGTTTATCTCTGAAAGATGGGAACAGTTGGGAGAGTGTGTGGCCGAATGGGCATAAAAACGTAGCACATGTTTTGCCAGAGTTAATTCCACTTGCAGTTTAAGTGTTAGCTACTTAAAATAGCCACGTTGCTCACATGTACAGTTCAAGTCAAAACTGTAGAACTACCACAAACTATCAACCATAACTAAATATTACTTTTCAATACTTTAATGCACTCTTTGAGCATCTATAGTGCATTGACAAAGTAATTCAATGTGTTTTAAAAGGAATGCGAAAACATCCTCTATCGAATCATTGTATAAAACCATGCTTTGTTGAAGGTACTTCATGGCAATACAAGGGCGAACGTGGCACACCAGTTTCAGTTTCTAGAAGTGTTGAGTTGAATAAAATTCCTCAATATAGGCATTATCTTTCATTTCAATCGTTCAATAGTTTTGAATAAAGCTGGAAAGGGAAGGGCTGGAATAACACTTCCAGACGGTTGCACGATTCCTCACTGAATGTTGCACTGCTGCTCATTCTTCATTAGGAGAATTTATAATTATTTCTCATGCCCCGGAATGCAAAATTAATTCCTCTAACAAAAAGCTGCTCGCTTGCAGTGCTCTACGAAAGGTGCACAAATAAAACAGATTAAAACTCGTCCTACTGACTCACGTGCTGATGTGCCCTACGGCCACAAAACATTCCACACTACAACAGCACGCTTCCTTTCCACAATTGTCATCCTCGCTAGAACAAGCGGTTATTCACTCGGAAGGAAACCCATTTATGCTTGCACAACCATAACCATCAAGCTGCCTTGTCGAATCGTTCGCTCCCCGTTTTCCAATTACCATGCCGGCGCATATTCCAGCTTCACCGCCATGAACTAAATCCTCCTCCGAAAAGCGAGTCTAATTATGGAATTAATTCGTTAATTTTCTTATCTCTTTAACGATCTGAAGACACGGTCACGTAACGAGGAGTTGACAAAACAAGCCCCTCACTTCCCTTCGCCAACAGTTGCCTACCTGCCTCACGCACTTCCACACTCCTAACTAAGAGCATCTGATTTGCATCGAAGGCTTTCTGTTCTTCCGGAGCGGCACGATAAGACACGGAAAAACCGAAAAAGCAGTTCGACACACTCTCGCCCAAACTGACGGAACGCGCAGCCAGGCACAAAAGAAAACCCCCATTTGTGAAGCTTCACTGAGCTTTTCCGCCTCCCGCCGTACAGACGGTCTCTTCCGCTCCCGCTGTATCACTTTAGTAATGGGATAAAAATATTTGCAGATGGGCCGCTCGATGTCGGCGCCCGTGCCACTTCGACTAGGGCGAATAGGCATTGCGCCGCTGCTTTCGATTGAATTTTTCACGTGGAAACGGGCACACACTGTAAACGCCGTTCGAACCGTGAAGCCGAAGATGATGCGTGCTGGAAGGCGTCTTCTCGCTGCCTGTTTGTGTGTGTGACACTCCAATTTCTAGGGCTTCTGCTCAAGGAAAAGGCTCGTCGTGTGGAAAACACAAGAACAACGTTATCGTTACACAATGTTTTGCATAAAACATCGTGAGGGCACACACTTGGGCTGCCGTGGGTGCCATGAAAAGTGCCCGGTTTCCCTTCTGCCAAGCATGCCTGTGCGCGTATGTGTGTGTGTATGTGTGGATGCGCGAGGCACAAACGGAGGCCAAGTGATGGCAACCATCCACCCTGTCATGTCGTTGGTCTTAAGACACTCGCTGTGGGGAGAGTCTTTACTTTGCTTTTCAGCCATCCTCGCATGCTTAACAGTTGCAAAGTCGGCTTGTAAGGGGAAGAAGGCAATGCGCTATCGAGCATTAAAAATGTACTGTTCTTGCGAGAGTGTACGTCACTTTGCTTTCATCACTGACGTGCCCCCTCCGTCAACCAAGTGACAAAAGCCTCAACCCATGACGATTGACATGTTAGAAATGGAGACGATGTGTCTGCCAAGGGAACGCAATCATTCTAGTGCAAGCGGGAATCCCGGCCACTTCTCAGGGACTTTCGATGAGATGTTGACGAATGTTTTCCCCCCTGCACGCTCTCATGCAGCCTGATCGGAGAAAGCTCTTTGTTCCATTTGATAATGCTTAAAATATTGATTCAATCAAAAGCAATCGGAGGAGAAAGACATTTTCATAAATAAGCGATCGGTCGGTGATGTAAATGAGCCACTCTCGATCTATCCCGACCTGCTAGCTCGTGCTGTTTGATTTCCAGAGCTTAACTAAGTAGCTAAGCTTTCAACGAGCCACAACCTCCCCACTCCCCTCCTCTCCTTCCTTTTCTTACCCTCAACTGAACATGGTAATCTCTTATCTGGCATCATGATACCTTCCCATCGTTTCCCAACAGCTGCTGCCGGCGAATCGCTTTTAAAACCGTTGCGTAAATATTGAACGAATTCCTTTGTTATTCCTGAAGGATAATCGTCCCCTAATCACTTCCCGCTTCCCGCTCCCAAACCCACCGGTCACCGATGATATCTCTGCATCGGACCAATCTGCCGTCACAGCCGATCAAAGGTTGTTAAGCAAACCATGGCCATCCAAAAACGCTACAAAAAGACTGTAGTGCTCTCTCGTTTGTTATCAAAGAATACAGGGACTTTGCTGGTACCGTAAGAGGTTTAGTCGATGCTTACCGATGGCTTCTGCCCACTGCACAGGGCAACCGAAGACCTTAAGTATGATGTCCTCGGAGCAGGCGAACAAACACGCACGCACGTAGAGCTGGGAAACAAGTTCATGCTTACACGGGATTACGTGCCGTCCGTCTCCATGACAAACATCATAAATTGGTCCGTTCAAGATTTGTGTATTTTCAATCGATACACCCGGATACAGCGTCCTCTGTACACATAAAGTTACGGAGATCCACACGCACACATACTCACACGTACATTATTCAACTAACCCGTAGTTTCCTCAGCCTTTTTCCCGGGCCACATGGGAATCATCGCCGACTGCGCATCTTCGTACCTTGAGACGCTGAGAGAGATGAACTTGCGGCTTCTCACATTGAACCGGTGCAGACTTTGGACCGTTCATGGGGACAGTTGCGTGCCACTACACTAATCCAATGTGTACCGCTCCAGTACACCACCGCACTGCATGTCTGAGGACGAACGTTACAGCACACCCTTTTTTAAAGGGACTGGCTGGTAAAAAACTGCTGCCACCATCACCACCATCACCACCACCACCACCACCACCACCACCACCACCGAACATCATCAGAAATCATGTCAGGTTTGGTGAGAAAGTTTGCTGACAGTGCCGAACGGGCAATTTTGCACCCTAGCATAATCGAAATCCAGCGTGGATTAGTGGCCGGGAAGTTTGGCAACCAAGCACCCAGCGCCCCCTACACCTTCCGTTTTGCCGTGGCTTCCCGCAAACCCAAAGGCCGGAATGAATTTTGCCCGAACCTTGGTTGGTTTTTGGTGTGGTGAAAATTTAAATTCCCATCATGCAAGGTGACGCTCCAGCAGTGGCAGACTGGCAGGCTGGTCCGACCGAAAATGGTCAGCCAGCACCATCAAACAAGGACCGTCACCGTTACCGTCACCGCGATCGATGACGGCCGGTTCAGGGAGGACGAAAACTTTCCCGCGAATTACGCGAAGGCCTCCAGGAAAATGGACCGAAAATGGGGGCAACAGGAGGCAGAGATTGGTTGGAGGCCTTCCCAGTGAGGAAAGGCAAACACCAAGCACTATGCTCCCTACAGACGCTGTTTATTGACATCGTCGATAAATTCTGTGTACATATTTGCAAAACACGGAAATTTGCATTGCGCATGCGAACGTTCTAGCGAACGCTTGGCTGGGCTGTGTACGAGCCTGTGCGCTTTGATCATGGCAAATTACACAACCTTCAGCTTGGCATGAATGTGATTTTATGCTGTTATGCACGCTGCCTGGCAAATTTCACTTCAAACGCTCTCAAACTTTCAAACATTTTAGCCCGAATTTGAAGGTAAAGGCAGGGGCACTATGTGATGGTGAAGTACAATCGGCTAATGAAAGCCGTTGTGCAGGTGCATGGTACTCAGATTGGAGGGTCCTCTTCCATGATCTATGCAATCGTCGCTTCAAACTAAACAAGCTTGTGTACATTTATCATAACGAAAGACCGTGATTCCCATTTGCCACACGATAATCGGTGCTTTTCAACTGGACCAAGAATAATGCCCTTTGCAACGAACGGGAGTGATCAATGTACTGGACCATTAATCAATAAAATGTGCAACCCTGTGGACCCACGGTCCACATACAGGCGCACAGAGTCCAATGACCGAAAAAGAGCCATTTTGGAAACAGAGTGTTCTAGCAGCGAAACTTTACCCCTTGACAAACAAATGCTAATCACGATGATGCCGGCCGGCTGAGTCCAGCCTGCGAAAGAAAGCGATTCCCGGCGATCCAATATTTACTGTCGAAGCATAAAAATTCAAATCTACTTTAGAAAACCACCACTCAAACCACCCGAGCCAGCCAGCCAGCCAGTTTAAGCCTATCAGTTTCCAACTTTCCCACACTCTTCTCCAGCCTCACGCGGGAGGCCATTTGCGCAGAACGGAATCCGGTAGGTCAATATTGACCCGGCAAATAGCGTCTATTCATCAACGGCATTCCAAGGCCGCGACGGCCACCGGGACGGTCGAACGGACGAAGAAAGCCGTAACCGACCGTAACTGAAACGACTCAATCAGGCGAGCTTTCCATGCAGCACCGGGCTAGGCTTTTCCCTTTGGCCACGAAACACATAGTGGGCTCGTGGCTTAGGTGGGCACTGCTTTACCCCACTCACTGTACACAGGATGAAGATAGAGCATCTGTGGGGCGGGAGTGCACACTCTATGAATAACCAATTTTCAACCCATTCCCACATTCTGCCTGCCCCTGTCGCCGCCCACTTCACCTCATTCGCTTGTCTTCGCTTCGCGTGCTGCGTTACAAAGTTAACTCTTTTCGCCTGCGCTCCCCGTTCGGAACGTTCGCCGCTGTATCGACCACTCCCGGGCGATGATAAAGTACGTCAAGTTTTAAATAAACTAATAAATTGCAATTTCAATTCCTTCACTCGCTTCGTAAACTGATAAATTTTATGAATACATAAAATATTAGACCGATTTCTCGGTGCCACCGCATACCGATGCGGACTGGAAAAATGCCAGAAAACATCGTCAAGTGCCAGAAAGGCACAACGCCAAAGCGTCTTCCTCCCTCGCGATGCAACGATATTGGCTTTCCCTTGCATAATTGAATTGTGCTCTTGGAAAGAGAGAAAGAGAAGGAGAGAGACAAAAAAACAGAGCAAACACTTCGGCCCGGCGCAACGACGGAACGATGTTTCGTATCGATGCAGTATTTTCGAAGCTCCTTATTTCAATGACTGATAGACATTTTCTACTCCCTCATCGCTCGCTTTTCTTCACTAGCCAAGCATCGCGAATGTGTAGCACTAAAGGGAAAGTTTGGACGCTTTTCATTTTTGCATGACATAGTGAGGACTTCATGACGGTGCGGTCGGAAAAGCGCATCACCGAGGGCCGGAGGCGAGAGAGCGATAGCGGTAGTTGCATTTGTGTTGACTGCTGTTTAGCAAGTTGTTGTTGTGCAAGCTCACTCGTGGCCAAACCGTTCCTTTATCGCGACCTGCGCGGATTCGAGAAAGTTGCTCCTTGGCTACGATCGAGCAAGATGATGAATGCACCCGGGAAGCATTCGTCGCTTTGAAGTTGTCTGCTTGCGAGGGAAGAAATAACACCCTTAACGGGTCATGGATCACGCTAAACTAATAAAGCAATAAGTGAGCTTCGTGGCATTATCGTTCTGATTTTTCCATGCGGTGGCACAAGTTTTACTAACGATAACGACGCTGTAAAGATGCTGGTGAATGTTTTTTTTATTATTAATTTAATTTCAATTACAAATCTAGCATAATTACACAGCTAAGAGCGCAATGTTGCTACATGTAAATGAGCTTCCATAACCTTTTGTTACTTTCTGATATTCAACTAGAAAGCATTTTTCGCACACTTTGCATTGCTTTAGGCACACGTAGAGAAAACTTTTGTAGGTTTTTTGTTCCAGGAAATGATGTTTTGATAAATCATTCTAGCAAATGAAAACCCTACGACGGTACCGACCTCTTCTCCCACAACTTGCATTTGCTTTTAAAAAAAACCTTTAAACCTCCTGTCCGCTGCAGTTGGCAAAAACATTCAGGGGACACAGGCAAGGGTAATGCTAGTTAAGTGGTTAACGAAGGGTTAATAAAACAAACTGCTTCCCGGCAACCGAGCGGATGTTGGTCCGGTTGATGTTACACATTTGTAACCACTTACCGATTCCTTGGAATTTTACTAAATTACATCCATGTTTAGAACACTCGTTAACCCCTTTCATGCCGGAATTGTGAAAACAGAAGGCAGCTTTGTTATCCGACCCCTGCACGTTTTGCTCGTCAAGCTCTCTCCTTCAGAAGAGGATCTAATGCCAAACTACTTAAAACAATCTGTTATCGTGTCTGTTTGTGCTCCCCCTTTCATGCCTCCACTACTATCACTAATTGTTGCCCTTGCTGCCCCCCCCTCCCCCTCACAATCATTTGCCTCTCTCGAACAACAATCAATCCAACAAAATTTGCCCCTTGAATCAAGCTCAAATGTGGACCTTTTTCGGTTAAATCTGGTATCCTTCCAAAAAAGGAGAAAAAGCGGCTCCGGCTCCGAAATGAACCTGCTTGTTTAACGTGTTTGCAGAGAAGTTCCGAAACAATGTGTCCGGTGAAATTATGAGCTCACTATGCATAGAACGACACAACCTTTTTTTTCTGGTGAACCGAGCCTCAATTTTCTTCCCAGAATGTGCCTAAAGTGGGAAGGCCATAGGAAAGTTTCCTGGAATGATTTGGTCCCTTTTCCCGAAATAGGGGACCGTTTTTCACCTTTTCTTCAATCTCGCCAGCTTTTCAAGTTTCTTGTAAATTCGTTCTGTCCATGCCGGAAAGCGAGAAAAAGAGGAAAACGAGAAAATTGTTGACGTGGCGCACCTTTCCTCCAAAGCTTCTGCGGATGATACTGTTGCTTGCTCTTGTGTCTGCGTCTGTTGAGTAGCGTGTCGTTTTTCAAAGACACCAAACACAAAACACAACCTCAACTGTGTGCACTGTTCGTCTTACACCTTGCCAAAACGGACGCTTTGTGGGGTGCGAAAGTTTTTCATTTTGCTTTTCACACTCTTAATCGTGTGTCCCTTTCGGGTTCGGTGTCTTCTGCACTTCCGCTTGTGCTGCCGTCAGGACATCGAAGGTGCGAACTCTAAGCTAAATGCTACAGCACCACGCGCTCCTGTCCGTGGGTGGAAGGTGTGGTACGATAATGTCAGGGCAGGTCACCGTGCCCACTTTGAAGGTGGTTCGTAGCTGTCACCAGACAACGCTAGCTTTCTCCACTCGGTGTGAGTTCCATTCGGTTAAGCGAAACAGGTAAAAAAAGCATTACTGCTCGATTATCCACCTTTTCTTTCTATTTGCCGACCCACCTACAAAAAATACCCAAAATTCACCATTCACCAGAGTCGCTGAACTCCATCGTATCCCTTTTTGGCACAATGACTCGTGTTTCGTTGTGCCGCATTATACATGCTGTGTTGTGTCTGTGTTTTTTGTTGCCCTTCCACGTTCGCTGCAACACTCTTGTAAAGTTTGTAATTTGTTCGCTCATTCGTTTTTACGCTCAATAGTCCACGCCACACTTTATCGACCCACCCCGGTTGGCCAATGTTTGCTTCCTTTTTTTTTAAACTATATTACATTTTTTGCAACCTCCTTGGGACACGCTCTAATTGGAACGGGTACGCGTTCTTCCAGCCGTAAAATGCAAAACTGGAGGCTCCGAACCCTCCGAGAACAAGTTTGCCCTGCTGGGTGAAGGCAGCAAGCTCCATCATCAAACACCATCGACCACAGCGATACGGGGTGAAATCGATTTCAATGCAAAATCCGGCCCTGCCTCTTCAGGTTGCCAGTGACCGGTTAAATTAATTTTACTCGTCCTCGTAAACTTCAACCTCATTGCAGTGGCAAGAGGATGGCAGAACGATGTTCTCAGGGCCGTTGGGCGAGTGGCCAGCACGTAACAGCAGCGCGTACGGTCAAGTAGTAAAACTGTCATTTTATTTCGATCCTCTCAACACTGCACACTCTCAGGAAAACTTGGGTTGGATGCTTTACATATCCTGCCTGCTGGGTCATAAAATGCCTTGATGCTTGGCCACTCAAAATGCTGCCTTTTGTTCAATCATAAACCGTTGTCATACTTTGTATCCTGCTGTTTTCAATTTCACCATTTATATCGGCTCAAAAACTATCTTCAAATTGAATCAACTTTAGCATTCTGGAGTGGAGGTGGAGTGCTCGAACAACCAAGTTATGACCCAGTTACCACAATCCATTCAGCCATTCAGTTATGTG
This sequence comes from Anopheles epiroticus, assembly GCA_000349105.1. Lineage (NCBI taxonomy): Eukaryota > Metazoa > Arthropoda > Insecta > Diptera > Culicidae > Anopheles > Anopheles epiroticus. The sequence goes on from KB669725.1 coordinate 883,928, forward strand.
TGTGCAAACTTTTCGAACCATTTAATATTTTGCAATTCAATTGCATATATTCCTGTTTCCCAGAACAACAAATTTTAGATTCATTCTTTCCAACTGGTTCTATTTTTGCCATAGCTTATTATTTTGGAACGTAATGCCTGTTCTCAGAACGACGCAAGATTGAAAGATGACAGATAAATAATAAATTCACGATTTTAGAAAAGTAATTTCACAGTTTGGCTTCCCAAATCTCAAATCGCTACGGTTGTGACATTTACAACCTCAGGGTCACTAAAGCGACCCCTAGAACGAGACATAGAGAAAAAGGAATGACTTTCATCGTTCTCCATGGTGAAATTATCCCGCATTATTGTAATTTCCCTGCTGACTTGCGGAGGGCGGCCAGCAAGATTGGCCAGTAAAACAAAGCCCCTTCAACGCGCGAGCACCCGTAGTGCCCGAAACAATTTCATCAATCATTTATGATCCACGTACTCTCCTTGCTGCCACTCAAAATCCAAACCAAAAGAAAAGAAGTTTAAAATTCAATTCGCCAAAGCACAGCAATCCATCCGTGGCCATTTGTCCCAGCAGTTTCCGAATTCCCGCACCGCACCGGCCAAAACGATCGCTTCCTACGACGACGACAACAACAACTTGTCCGCCATCTTATTATTATCCTCTCGGGGGCGTCCGTCCGTCCACCTTCGACGGCAATACCACTGACGAAAGGGTGGTGTCAAGGAACGTCGGGGAGCGTCGTCGTCGTCATCGGGGTCGGGTGAAATAAAGAAAACTAAATCCGTCCCCGAAATCCGCTTTTACGAGACCGAGTCCGTCCGACAGCAGCTGGATTTTTACGACACTCTGGAGAATAATTATGCTTTCGTTCCGAGCAGCGGTGGACGGGTGCACTGGATTCGGACACAACCCCGGATGGCCACTGCTGCAGATGTGACCCGCGCTGTTGGGTGGATCCGTGTTTCATTTTACATTTTCCAATCACACCGTCAACCCGGCGTCCCGAGAAGACAGGCAATCCTTTCAGTTATTTGTGTTCCCCGGCCCTTCCCACTGCGATTGTGGCGCAAGGAATCGTCGTTGAACACAAGCAGCATGCTGCAAGAATAAAATCAGCCCAAACGGTCCGTATCTCATCAAATAAGCAATGGTTCTGGTTCGTTTTCCACCGGGAGGGCTGTGTCATACCACCCACACACTCCTTACTCCCGAGAGAGTGGGAAAAAAGCGGGCCACAAGGTCGCTGTGTTTGTTGATTCAAACAAGTAGCGCAAATAAATTTGCTTGCCTGTTTGCTTTGTTGAGCGCTCAAGAAAAAAGATACATTACGTGTCGTATGTAGCAAACGAGCAGCAGAAGCAAGGGCTTCAGCACAATTCTAACCGTGCTCGGTAGAATTTTCATTGCTTTGCATTCTCCCCGCACTTTTCCAGCTCGCTGTCGTTTCGTACCGGATCGATTATTGCCATCCAGCAATACAGCCCCGCAGGATACAATGTCTGTGGTAATAACTTATTGATTTTCCCATCTTCATCATTCATTACTGCAGTTCCCCCTGCCGCGTCCTCTTTGGCCAGTGAAATAAAGATCGTTTTGTCGTAGGAGTTTTGTCTCGTTCCCGTGTCCTCGGTTCCTACTGTAAGCTTGGTCCTGTCAGTGTGCTTTCACACTAAATCCCTTGAAAGCTTCTCCAGTTTTGTCTCTCCGCTTGACTCCCGACAGTCATATTCCCGAACTCCTAGTGACAGATTTATTGAAACATGCCATCATGGGGAATTGGGAATGAAGCTAGAAATGGGCCAGGATAAGATGAAAAAAAAACAAAATATTAAACTTTCTGCGAATGATGAATGAAATGGACGGCTTGAGGTTGTAAAGCACACGCACACATCAACGGAAAAAAGTAGCACAACATCCTTTCTCCCAGTGGGATGCTTTGGCTGCCCGGAAACGACACCGAAGGGATTTGGTCGAGCGATGAATTATATTTGCGCCCAGTGTCCCGGTGTAATCGGCCATAAACGCTGTTCCGGTTTTAATTTCGTGCAGCATTATTAATCGATCGGGGAGTGGGGTTGTGCTTCGGAAAAGTGGGAAAAATCGCACACAACACTTTTGGGACAGTTAGTTACTGAAGCCCTGAACGGGAACAAACACATGCATACACGCTGTTACAAAAGGCTGTTCAAAACTTTTCTTTCAAAAAAGATCCTGTGACAGTTGGTGTGTTTCTTGCAAAGTGTTACTTTCTTGTGGAAAAGCGCCCTCTCGCACGCACAAGCAAACTTACCGTCCGTGAGAAACGTTGGAGATTTATATTTAATAGCAAGTGGCAAAGTGTGGAAGGAAAGTGACAGGGTGGAAGGCTGCAGCTCACTGGAAAGAGGGCTTCCACTGCTTAAGTTAATCCTGTTTCCGGTTCGAAGGTAAAGCTTTCCCTTTATCTGCCAATCTTTTACTACAGCGCATCGGCAGACACAAATTCGATTAGTGCCAAGCGATACAACAAATCCCCATTCAGCAAGCTTACCTTGCCTTACCCACGCACACACTCACCTGGCAGGCCTACTGGCAGACAAGTATCTATTTTCAGCTCGAATCGGATACGATGTACCAAGCCATGTATGAGCCAGTCGTTACTTTCGGGTAAAACTGCAACATTCAACCACACCACGTAAATATCCTTCATACCGCTGGTTCACGGAGGACGCTTTTCCGGTATTTTCCCATGCTAAGGAACGCTTAACCCCAAAACGCACGGCCAGGCACGAACATGATCTGGGTCGTGCTTCTTCCAGGGTTGTAACCCTTTGCTCTTTTGCGCACTACACCGGTGTGAAATTTACGATCTACATCTGCCCGTGCAAAAGCCATCCAGTGGGAGAGAAAAAAAAATACAAACCCATCTAAACTCCGAGCAGCACGATTGCCATATAAAATCCTTCCCCCCAGAGTTAAACATCATTCACCCGGCGTGTTCCACAATCACCAACAATTTAGCGGATTCTTTCGCCGCCGATCTTATCGCACTAACCGTTTCTTTCCAATTTCCGGCTGCTGACAGCAGGATCTCAACTTTCACACCGCTCTGGATTAGTGTTATTTGCTCTTTTGAAGGTGAGCTTTCACATCGTAGAACACCTCTTTCTTATGCCTTCTTATGACAGAGGTACGAAGCCGTTTCGGGCGTCGACAGGCTTAATTCGACATTTCTTGAGGGTGATAACGAACAACTTTTGTTCCAGAAGCAAAGGAATTTATGACGAGCGTAGCAGTGTGCGAGTCCATAATTCAGATACATGATTGAGAACATTGTTTTAAAATGCAGTCTTTTTCTTGGGAAACCTTCTCTTGTCAAACACTGTAAAAACGCATATAAAACCAACTTTCTCAGCCATCACCACTCCGCCTTTCTTTATGGATGCAACATAAAGGCCGTAGTATGCGCGTACGATTGAAAAGCAAAATTCTTCACCTCTTGGTCCGAAAAAAAAAAACCAGAAAAGCCTATAATCAATCAACTTCCCATCAATCAAGGACTATCTTCCCGAAGGTAATTGTTTGTTCGTGCTTTGTCACCATTGCAAATCGTTTTGTTCCCATTTGTTACGAGCGCCTATCAAATTCCTAACGACAATCAAGCAATTAACTTTTCCCCAAATCACAAATTATTCTCGAAACCACCATCGGCATACGAACTCATCAGACATCACCTCATCCATCACCTCGCAAGCCTTCAAAACGATTATTCGGTTCACATCCCAAAACCGACTACCGCCTGTCAAAACATCCTGCAGTAGCTAGGCCATGCACCAATCGTCCCTTTTCCAACATGAGAATGCCATTCGGGCTTGGGACATCAAAAAAAAAAAAAAGGAAAAAGACCCCCATTTCATGATGGAACGCCCCAGTCTGTAGAACATGTTCCATCGTCAAGCCGTTCCCAAGTGCCTGCACGATATGTAAACAGTTCCGGATGCCGGGTGTGGGTGCGAAAATATGATGGCTTATCACTGAAACATCATCCTTTAGCAAGCCTCTCAATCACGGACGCCGTGACGAAGATCTCGGTTGCCTTCTGGGCGCAGAGAGCAGCGGTCTCCAACCATGTAATGCCATAAGGCCCTACCGAGGCAGTCGTTCTCTCTCAACGCCCAACGTTTCCTTTAAGAAACTGACGATGATATTGCAATTTTGGCACTGTGTCGTCACATTTTGCTGTTTTGTTTCCAGCACCTACAGCACTTCCATCATCACCATCATCATCATCATCGTCGTCCACATGCTCCTCATCGTCGTAATCATTCATAACGAAATAATGATGAACAACTCCCTCGTAATGTGAGTTACGACAGTCGGAGCATTCTCGAGCTCTCGTAGACTCGTACAAGCATGTGTTATACACTCACACACCAGCACCAAAAGATTGACTTGTAGCACTCACCAGCCGGATTCTTACCGCAACTGCCACACGGCCAGCCCTTTTCGTCATCGTATCTTCCAAAGCGATCATCGTTATCACGACAAAGAAGCACTCGAGACGCCAGGACCGTGCGACTCACTTTTTGTGGTCTTTTTTTACAACCACTTCAGCGGAAATGTATTCTTTCTCCGAGAAGACGGATCCGTTTCCTCCTAGCCGTAGTCGCGGGGGAACGTTCAAAGGAGGAGAGGTGCGAAAAATCAGCAATTCCACAGCGACTCTAACGAGACAAAACCAGCTTCAGCCGGGTGGAATGCTGTCGATGCATGCAGCCGTGCCTTTGCAGGAACGGAAACGACAGTCTCTCAACATGCGGGAGACTAAAATTTCATTACACCTGCCATGCATAAAATGCCAGAAAGGCTTGCCGGGTTCCTCTGAGGTCTGAGACCACTCCAACGTTATACACATACGTTGAAAAGCTTTGCCATTTCGCCTCAAAACGTTGCGGTGGATGGAGTTTATTAAATTAATGAAGAATTACTGTCACAACATGCCGCTAAATCATCCTCAGATCCCTTGCTCAACTGTCTCATCCCTTTCAAAGCAGCAAAGGAGCGAGATATACACACGCACACACACTGTTAAGACAACAACGCCCAAGGGTTAGAGAGCTTCGGTAGGCAAGAATGCAAAGCCCTCCCTGAACCCACCGTTCTAGGGTGTAATGAGATAAGTTCTAGCAGCTCCCAACGAAAGGACTCGAGTAATTAGAGAAACCCTCCTTAAGGCAAGGATCAACGATCCCCTCACACACCCACACACGGGTGAGGATTCGTCCTGCAGCGCACACACGTCACAAGGTTTGTGTTGTTGCGAAATCATCAGACGAACGGTTCAAATCCGAGCCTCATTAGTCATAGTAATTGACGATGGCGCAAATAGAAAACGCTGTGAATTAATTCAATTTCCCTTCTCCAAACAGACACGCACGACCCTCGCTTTGTCTTTTAATGATCTTTGTGTGTGCACCCGTGTGTGTGTGTGTGTGTGTGTGTGTGTGGGAAACTTTCTCGGTGGGCTCGTAAAGGTTTCGCGGGCTCACCATCCCCATACGGTTTCGCATCGCTTAGAACGGCTGTTAACCAATAATTCTGCCAAGTCTGGAAAGGAATCGATTTCCCTGAGCTTGTGCGCACGAGTAGCTGAGGATGGGTTTTGTTTCAATCAGGCATGGAAATTGTGTTACAACGCCGAATGAAATCGCAAGAATTCACACCGCAACGCGTTAGAGAAACATGCAACCATTCAACAAAACCCAGGAAACCTTAACCAACGCGGCAACTCCACTAGAATGGCACAACAAAGCGAGAGCGCCGCTTGTTGCTAAAATCGCACTTTCCTGGGAAGTGGGTCTAACGCCTTCAAACACCGTTTTAGCACTGAAACATTCCTTCCCTCGATACGTTTGACACAGAGCGCGGTGGAAACCTTTCAACAGCCGTGACAGTCACGTTGGCTGATCGAGCTGTGATAAAAGAGTTCTGCTCGGCAAAGCCTTTCCTTTACGCGTTTTGCACCTTCAGCGACTCCCGACAAGTCACGACAATTTACCACAAGAATTTATGCCCACTGCGAATCCTTTCAAGTGATGAGCACGATAAGTTTTGAAGTTCCTGAAAATAAATCCACAAAATAAAACATCGCAAGCCTACGAGTGCTGCGGGAAAAGGGTGAATGTAAGAATGGTGCAGATCTCCTTTTACCTGTTTTATTTCCACCTTTCCAACTCATTTCACTTCACTATGACAATGACGACGAATGACAGTCCTAATAAATCAGTCCTTCCCGTTGGGAGCGACCGCGTTTCCACTGCCTGTTACCGGCAAACACACACGTGCAGTCAAGCGTAACAGTTACGATTTTCGTGCAGCAGCCCCTTAGCCTTGGTAATCGCGTCCGTCCATCATCATTTTTCATGCTTTCAAGGTTTTTTAAACTTTTCCTTTCTCGATTTTCCACCTGAACGAGCGCCAAACAATGTGTGTGTGTGTGTGGTTCAACTCGCACAATAAGAACGGACCCGCACCTAGTGCTGTAACGCTTAATATCGTCCATAGTTTAACAACATTTTGCGACCCCTTCCAGACACGATTGTCTCTATTGATCCGCTCCATCAGCGCATCCCTGTGCTGAGGTGAAGATCGGTTTTATGGTTTTGATTTACTTTCCACTACATTGGATCCGACCAAAAGCAGTGAAGAGACTTCCTAGAGAGCCATGTAAAATGTGGACACACAATCCCCAAACGGCTCCGAATCGCCAACGGGCAATTAACCTTGAAGTGCCTGTATTGATCGTCACTGATAAACTGGCAGGTTCTGGTGCAGAACCTCGCCGAACTACTTCGGTCCTTCTATCGATCCACTGCAAAGAAGGAGTTTTCTAGGAGAAAAGTGGTCCGAATAAGGAATACAAAAGGGAGAGTGCTGTAACGCTTCCTAACGGGAAAATAATACGCCTTTCGGGCCACCACCACACTCCATTCCCGCCGAGCGGAACCAGTTGGCAACAATCAAATCCTCGTCCCTCGTCCCATCCCATCCCATCCGTCCTTGTATGCTCGAGTCGATCGAGAGCGAAAACATAATAAATCACCTTTTTAATGCTTTATTATTGAGCCATTAAACCAACGGACGAATTGGGCCCTCGACTCAGAACCAGCGGAACGTGGTTCACAGGAAAAGCGTGAGAAATCCTGTAAGACCTGCTATGAAACCCAAGCCCCGAAAAGAAAAAGGGTCAACGTACCGAGGGGCTTTCCGTGCGATGATGGTTGGTTCAATGCTTTATGATTTGCTCTTTCACACACACACACATACACACACACACCACGGACCTGCCCATTGCTGGTGGTGCTGATCTCGGGCGACCGATATGCGACGTCTGCGGCCACAATTGCCCACAACCACCAATACATTATAATCTGCTTGCATTCGACGGTAGTGCGACACACAACGACTGTGTAATTTCATCAAACACAATGCTCCACAATGCCAATTGGGCACATATCGTGCGTCCGACGCTCACACCCATCCCGGAAGCGGACGCAATCAAACGGATCATCAATTCTAACCCCAACCTGTAACCGTTTTCTGGCCGCATTGTCACAATGGCCGGAAAGCTCTACGCCGGAATGGAGCTCGATTATTGACTCGACTGATTTCCCGCAGCGTAACGATCTTCATGCATTTTCTTCGCCATTTCATCAATCATGGAGCGCACCCGATCGGGCGGACCTGACACGGCGGGTGTTGGTGGGTTTGCAGGTTGAATTTCATCGACACTATCGAACGTGGTGTGTCGACACGGGCGGCCGCCCTAACTCTCTCTCTCTCTCTGACTTTGACGTAGCACACACATCAGAAGCGCACAACCAGGAGTAGTGGTGGCCTGCAGCATTGCTGCTAGCAGATGGTGCATTATACGCGAAGCGGAATAAGGTCAATCCCATTTCTCTTCCCATTGTACGATCCTTTCTGTCGGAATCGAGCATGCAGTTTGATTGAAAGACTAGGTCATTGTGGAGTGCAATCACGTGCTCGAAGATGCAATCTGATCCACATATGGGTGTGTATGTTGAAGAGAACCAACCAAGGAAGTTTGCGATTTTTCTTAAACTGCATAAATGCTCCGTTTGCCCGTTTGAAAAGCGAAAAGAATCGACTACTGCATCTCCTTGAGGTTGTGAAGCAGAAGCCTAAGAAGTTAATACGATCACAAACATCTGCAGTCAACAGTCCAACGAGTGTTTGATTGATGGTACATTAACGATGGAAATGCGTGTTTTACGAATCAAAAGATAATGTAACGTTCCCTTTTTCACAGCATCATCGTATTTCATTCGTGCAAACACAATTTATCGCAACAGTTCTCTATTTGTAATGTCCGACGAGGGCTGGGTTTATTGAAATAACCTGTTTTGTAGCCTGTTTTTAACCTGTTTTGTAAGATTAAATGAGCTACTTATTACCTCATGAAGACTTGTTAAGTTAAGACCATAACCATGTCTAAAATGTGATGCATTTCATACTTTTCAGAAAAAATATTCTTCATTACTTTTCGAAATACCAAGAATTGTGTATGTTATTGTCCCTATCCTTCATACAAAACTTTCTGAGTTAATCATTTTCATTAAATCTCAATACGCCATGGAATTGATTGCTTCGGTACACTGAAGCTCTCCAAACGACACGTACAATCCAAATTGTTGTAACAACATCTTCACAACCAACTAAAATAGGACAAAACTCTACTAGCCTACCGCCAGTTGACCGTCAAACACCGGTTAGCAGATACGTAATGGATATTAACTAATTATCTTGACCCTAAATATCATACATCCTACTTTACCGACCCGCTCACCCTTTGCTGACCACCGCTTTCCGATCGTCCTTTCCTTCTTCCAGTGCTCAACATCATCAGTGGCGAGGTGCAATCCTACTGGGAGCAACCCTTTGCGCAGCCTTACTTCGACAATAGCACAAAGCGGGAGATCACCGCCACCGTGGGCCAATCCGCATTGCTGCACTGCAGAGTCCGGAATCTGGGCGACCGAGCGGTAAGTGTTTGGAGGATGACCATCCTCTCGTCTCAACCTCCCACCCCCATCCCCCCCCCCTCCTGCGCTCTCGTTCACATACCCGGCATAACGCACACGCGGCACGATTCTCCGCAGGTGTCCTGGATACGGAAACGTGACTTACATATCCTCACCGTGGGCATCCTCACCTATACCAACGACCAGCGCTTCCAGTCGCTGCACACCGAGGGCAGCGACGAGTGGACGTTGCGCATCACCTCGCCCCAGCCGCGGGACTCCGGCACCTACGAGTGTCAGGTATCGACGGAGCCCAAAATTTCCCAAGCTTTCCGCCTGAACGTAGTGGGTAAGTACATTATTTTCCTCTACCCTCCATTGCCACGCTGGCCGCTGGTCTTTTACTTAAATGGCTAAAGAATGCCAGCGCCACTGGACATTCACTGGCCATTCATTGAGACTGGGACACGTTTGCGTGCCTGCCCGGGTATCTGTGTGCCTGTGCACAGCTCGAATCGCAACGGACGGTGGACGCCGGCGTTCAGGGCAGGAAAGCGGACATCGGTTTAATTATGTGTCAGCTTTCACTTCATCAACTTACCATCGTCGCCGTCGTCGTCGCCGCCCATTGGAGTTTCGTTATTGTACACCCGGCGCAGCACTACATGGCTATCACTGTTTTTCGCAGCCAGTCTGCGGGTGGTCCCGAGAATCGCCAGATTCCGACCCAGGTGGTCCGCATTGTGGTAGATCCGCAACCGGACCTCGGATTCGTACACCATTGTCCATCGTAAGCCCTTCGTAAGCAAGTGTTTCGTGTGCATGTGCGTGACAGTGTATTGGGCCCAATGCCGAATGATAATTTAAACCGGACCGGGGTCTCGTCTTTCTCTCTCTCTCTCTCTCTCTCTCTCTTCTCTTCTATCCCCCCCCCCCACTTCATTCATCTTCGAGAGACTGTACACCCATTGTTGTGGTATCAGGCTTTCCTGCCAGCAACATCCACCAACAGTGGATAACATACACACATTGTGCCAGCTAAAGCCCCCCTCTGTCTCTCTCCTCCTCCTCCCTCTCTCTCTCTGCTGATTCCAAGCTACCAGAATCTGCAATAGTCTATCCGGCTACAGCAGGGCGCCTACACAGCGACGAAGGGCTTAGTATCTTCTCCAAGCGTTCTAACTGCTGTCGGAGCTGAGTTGATAATGGGATAATTTAATTAAGATAACTTTTGCGAGAACTTTGCTCAAACAATTACCCACTTGCTCTGGGTGACATTTGGTGTGCACAGTGCAAAAGACCCGCCCGAGCTGCGGCCTAACGACTTTAAGCCGTCCGTTCCAGCCCATCGTTCGTCGAGCATCACCGGAGCAATCGTCACGAGAACGCAAAAACCGACACAAAAACACACATGTGTGCTCGATTGCGTGTCTCAAACACGCCTAAGACACGTTCGCCTCTCTTATGGCTCTATTTAAACGTCCATTATGCCCTTCTTTAGTCAAAAAAACAGCAATGGCGTGCTGCACTGATTTAATAAAGACCCTGCAAGAGTACTAACCAAATTCAATTTCTGTAACCGATACACGAGCCCGATAATAGAGATAGCACCGTATACATATACACGTCTTGCATTCGCTGCAGACCACAGGCACACGCCATGATAAGAATGCAGAGGCGCTTTTGCAGGGGTCGAAACCCACCACTTCACAGCTGCCACTTTAACATTCAATTGCATTTCATTCGATTGCAAAATGTGCTTGACGTTTCCGCTTCCAACACATCCTTCGGCACGATTTGACGCGATTGTTGAATCAATAACGTACACAAACGACCCATCACAGCATAGATTCGCCATCGCCGGGAGCTATCGTAATGGAACGTACTAGATCCTTCGTTCTGCAAGGCACCCGCCCTTAGGTAACAGGAGCACCGTGTGCAATTTGCAGTACTACAACGAATAATTAGCCGTGGTGCTCAGGAGCGGTTACAGTATCATCGACGCTTGGTACGGAATCGTTGGACGTGCAAATCGTTTGCATAAGTACATCAAGTGTAGTAACGGGTCATACGGGCCGCCCCGAAGGTCCGATCACGACCAATGAATGTTGATGCTCACAGATGCCTTTCGACATCGGAAACACGGCCCGCACCGGACACGGGAACACATCCAGACAGACCGCGCACAAGCACACAAGCAGATCGCACCATTGAGCATTGGCGAATCGGCATGAATACAAATTTCTTGACGGACTGTGCCCGGCAACAGCAACCAGCAACAATCGCTTTTTCCACTCGCACACCAGACACGGTCGTGCTTGAGCCAGGTGTCAGATTGACCTCATCTTTAATTCGAGCGTCACCCTCCATGGGCGAGCGTGTCGGGTTGAGCACCTTTTTCGCTCTTTAGCATACAATGAGCGCCATGAATAAGGTGCCGTTTAAATGCAAAGAAAGAGCTTAACAGGGATTGCTTTCTTCTCGCAAAACTGTTGACAATCTTCATTCAGACGCTTGCGTCGGCGTCTGGATCGCTGGGGATGAGTTTAATTGGTTGACCTTGGCACGAACCGACCATTATATTGATCTCGAACAATCGCAACCGGCACTGGGACCGGGATCAGGCACCCGGGACGGAATCAATCCAATTGGATCAAGCGTAATGTGATGTATAGATCTCCCACTCAAGCGCCCAAATGTGCCTTTCTGGCCGATGTGGCCTTTTCCCCAAAGGCACACCAAAAAATGAAGCTTATCGGTGTGACTAATGCCGGAAAAGGTTCTTCCCTTCTCCATCTAGCTCTGTTATAAATAAAACAGACCGTGCCCAACAACATCTTGCTTCCGGGCGAAAGGCTTCTTTCTCCCGATGATGCATTGATTCCTTTTAAAGGGGGAGGGGGGGGCGAGTGGTACAGGCGTGAGAGGAGAGAAGAAGAAACGAAATCATCGAACGCATTCTGACATCGCTTGTCCAGAGGAGGATCCAATTTGAATTCAATCAGACGCACTCCAGCGGAACGGAAACATCAAGGATCGCTTTAAAAGTCGAATCAAACCCGCCGGAGCACACGGATTTGGCGAGTCTCTTTCCGCCCGCCCGTAAAATGATGATGGTGCATTGACAGGCAAATCCGATAATAGACGAATCGAAGGTAAGGATTTGGCCCGGGATCCTTCACCCCCCCGAAACGAAGGACGCAATCCTTTTCGCAAAACCTTTTTCCTTACTCAATCACAAATTCTTCCGCTCCGTACACAACTGTACGATTGTTTAATGAAGAGAAAAAGGGTACGGAAAGCTTGCAGAGACTGAAATTCGATTCGTCTCGCCAATGGATGACTTGTTGCCAGGCGCCACATACACACTGCCGGGACTCGCTGCGTGGCACTTCGTGCTCGAGGCGCTGAAAGCACACTAATTTATAACGGAAGCAATTCCCTCCCCCTCCACCTCCCCTGGCCGCTGCGCTCCTCCTGTCAAGGGACATTCCGGCCTGCACTCGGTGCGCCTTCCAGCAAGCCTAAACAAGACTCTCAAGATCCTAAGCCAAACGAACGACAGACAAGGCACGGGAAAAGGTGGAAACAAACGGGCGTCACGAAACCATAACAAGCTGTTCCTGGGGCGCATTTGGTCGTGTCGCTCCCGGTGGCTATTAGCTGCAGCCGCATTGTCATCATCGCAAGCGCCAGTGCCCTTTTCCCACCATTTTCCCCCATCTCCAACCCTGGTGTAGCGTGTCGCTTGTCGCCCGGCGGTAACGAGATATTGATTTAATAATTTGTCCGCAATCATCGCCAGTTGCATGCAGTTAATTATCCATCCCAAATGCATTTTGTTCGTCGACAGCGAATGGAGCCTTTTTGCCTTCTACTGTTTCGTGACCAAAGCGTGTTTTTCCTCCGAGCCGAGCGCTCGAGCCGCCGGGTCACAACTGTCCATGGGATTGATGAAGTGTCCGGATTCAATTTCCGTTCCATAAAACTGCATAAAACTGAGGGGATGCCTCTCTAATATCTTATTTATTGAGGACCGATTGTGAAACGATTGGCTGAAACATCCAGTGAAACTCTCAAATAAATACTATTTATGCAGAAGCATTCGACCATTACCTATTTAAAACAATGTATTTCACAAAACACAATCGAACATGGCATGTATGGTACAAATTACATCGGAATGAGCTTCAACACACCGACCGGGGGCCACCGCGGGACCGCTGTCACTGCAAATAACCGGTACGGGAAGAAAAATGGCCAACGTACTTTGCGTAATAAATTCTGACAGTAATAAAGTTACCATGAGCCGGTGTGCGGCGCACCGACCGGAAGGAGTGGTACGTGAGGTGTATGTGTACGGAACTCGGCCACTTTGCACCGGCTGACCCTCACTCTCTCTCTCTCTCTCTCTCTCTCTCTCTCTCTCTCTCTCTAGCTTACCCTTCAACCACCGAATGGTTTTGATGTAGTAAAGTTTTGTGTTCAAGCTGCGGTTGAAATTTAATTCTCCACCCTACATTAACTTTACATCAACGTACAACACGGACCGATTTGTACGAATACACACACACACACACACGGACAGGGAATGAAGTTGGAAGTGGGAGTGGAACGGCTCCAACCTCACCCAGTGTTGGTCCAATGTGGGCAAAACTGCATACACCACTAGTTTGCTCGTGTAGCAATGCTTTCCATTCCATTTACCGGCTCAAATTGCCAGCAATGTAGAAGAGAGGTTGGAATGTTGTGCCCAACATTCTCCCGGCCCGGTAACGTTCCTCCTATTTCAACAATGCACAAACACTGCGCAGCGAGATTCTTGTCGCAATTGCAACATTCGATAGTGCAGCGCGAAGCACTCGTATTGTTGTATGACAGTTAGAAGAAGCAGAGTGGACATAATCTCTTTACCGGTCGCTGCCCTGCACCACGAAAGCTTCCACGCTGCTGGAAACAAACACTTCGTCTAAATCCGGCCCGACACTAGCACCGGGGAAGCAACCCAATGGAAGGATAATATTGCCCCGGATTTGCACCCAACGACCGAAGAGTCGTGCTTTTGGGGTTTGTCTTTTCTCGGTACGTTTCCTCAACTTTCCGGACACGTAACCGTCATAAATATAAACAAGTAATGAAAGTAATCCTCAAGACTGATGCTTCTTCCCACGGTGAGGCTCGAACAGGGTGTACCCTTTTTCAGAATCGGCGCAAGGGTATCGGTTACAGTCAACGTGGACCGACCGTTGACACGGCAACACTTTCACAGCTTGAGCTTTGAGCTCTCCCCCCCCCCCCCCTTCCAACCTCTCTCTTTCTCTCTCACACGCTCTTCAACACTGATCGGAAAACGGTCGCCAAGGCTCGGACAGCCCGAGCCATCCAGATGTGTCTGAAGTACCGTAAACAAGCACTCGGTATCTACCTCTTTCGGCACCTTTTACAGGACCGCCTGTAGGAGGAGCACCTTTCACTTTCTGTGTGTGTTTCTGTGTGCATAGCTTACGCTACACTGGACGGCCGTGATCGTTGAAAGGACACGCACATACATTACATCCTTGTTATCTCGGTCACATGGCCACCAGGCATAAACGTAAAGAGTTGTGGCCAATGTTTGCTTTCCCATCTCATCCCCTGTTACCGGCAAGGGTTACTTACTGGTCGTGTTACAAGCAAAAGTAATTAGTACAACTTACCCTCCAACCACTTCACCCCTTCCATGCCGCTAAGCATGCGCATCCACGAAACCAAAAGAGAGGCCACTGGTGCCGAAGTACAACAAGAACTTATCTATCAACTAGCACTTGCCAGACACCTATCTCAAGGGCCGGGAAGAGGGAAAAGAAAAAGGGCGGAAAATGGGAAGAGAAAAAATATCAGAATTCCATTACCAGCGTTACTCTCAAACGCCGATTGCCAATCTCGGAAGTATTGCATCGTGTTGTATCAGGAGGAAGTGCCTCTTGGTAGTGATTACATTGCCAAATATTTTGATTTTCACTCTCCTTAATGATTCCTACACTCTCGATAGAACTCTATCTTCAGTTACAACTTTATAAAAACTAAACAAGCTGAGAAAGGTGAAACAAACATTTTAATCAAACGTTAATCACAAGACAAGTTCAAACATAACAAGCGAACAGAATGAAGACAGTACCTACACTGGACACAACTTTCATTCTAAGTTAAAGATTTCTTTCTGTCCGTCAAATGTCAGTATTTTTTTCTTAGTTTGAAATGCGTTTTGCAACGAGTTTTTGGATTCCTCGCTAAATTATTATCGTTTACCTTCTCGAAAACGCGACGAAATGGAGGCGCCCGGTTACTCAAGTAAAATGTCAAACTTTCATGGAGGCGCCCGGTAGCATAAGCCATGTGTCCAATTTTCATCAGTCCGGAACCATGCCAACGCAGAATACAACCAAATCAGAACGATTCTTTAGAAGCAGGTTGTATTCGCAAAAAGTCGTAATTATTTATAACAAGCTAAGCAATCAAGGTGTGTACCAGCCCTCCGCCCCCCTCCCCCCCTCTCTCTCTCTCTTTCTCTCTCTCTCTCTTGCCAGTGGGTTTGCGTGCCTGTGGTGCATCCCAGTCCTTAATGTCCGTTCCGCAGTGAGACAGGGTGATTGTGCTCTCGGGTGTTCCGGAGCACGGGCTTGAAGCAACCGAATCGCTTCTCAAAAGATTACGATCAGCACAAATATTAATAAATCAGAAGCAGCTTAAACTTCGCTCCATAAACGTGGTACGCTCCACGGCAAACTTCACCAGCCGCTGCTGCGAGGTACCCTGCTGTCTGTCTGTCGCTCTGTCTGCGGACTGGCCTTTAAATCTCCCACCGGCAGCAAAGCACTCGTCTCTGCGGAACCGCGGCCGTAAACCATTTTATTATTTATTTCACAAAAACTCTTCAACTGGGCGCACTTGGCGAGTACCGAAACGTGGCGCACGTTTCAACCTGGTACCTGAGGCAATGAAACCTCGCGGTTAGATTGCGGTAACCGTGAAGAAAGGTGCGGCGTTCTGAAGGGTGGATTGAAGTTGTCAGTTCAGCCGAATGGCTGAAGCCATCATAAAGTTTTTCCTGAGCCGCCGACCGCAAAGGTTCGAGTGGGAAGCGGAAAACACAAGCGTAACTCTTTGACGAAAAGGGAGCTTTTTGCTAAAGTTTCGGGCACGAGTATCCCACGAAATCAACCCGAAATGTGTTTGTGCTTCAATACACGCCTGCACAGGTAGTGCCAACGCAAAAACGGTGCAGAGAAAAAGAATAAGCGAACCAAAAACAAAACCTCTCCCTCTGCTTCATCTCGAGCTCGGGAATGGATGCGCTATAGGCGAGAATTTTTCACATTTCGCATGTGATCATGCGGTAAACAGTGCACCGCAGTCGCACCCAACTTTGCCGACCGCATCCGATTGCCCCAAGAAACGTGTGTACTTTGTGTGCGTGTGTGTGTATCTGTATGTGTGGAAAAAAATCGAACCAAAATTACCCATGCAGGGTCCTATTGCCGTCGGTACGCCGAGTCGTCTGCCTGCGGTCATGGAGACCATCACCATGCCATCAACAGCAGCAGTAGCAGTGATAGTGACCAATGGACCAAAACTCGTCCCAGCAAAACTCGAAACGGTCACCAACCGCCCGGCTGGACTGTCAGTAGCACTGGAAAAGCCAATCCAAAATTGACCAAACATTTGGCCTCCCAATTTCATCTCCCGTCCCACCGCGTTCGACAGGCACAGGTATCGGCGCTCTCCAAGCACCCTCCCCCCTCCCCCCTACCACTTTGCCTGCACGTGTACGTGTGCGGTTTTCGGGTGGTTTGACTGACAATCAGTGCTCTTTTTTGCAATACTCGGGGTGGGCCACAAACCACAAACCTTCAACAAACTAGCAACAGGAATTCGTCATTCGTTGGCTGCATCCTGTCCAGGCCCTCCCAGCCCGCGGCTCATCATTTTCTCCGCCCTTTGGCTTGCGGTCACTGTCGAACTCACTGCTTGTGACATTTCAGCACACCCAAGCACGCACAAAAACATTAGCCCACAAAACTGGAACCTCAATTTTCCATTTCTAACCAAACGCGGGAGACCAACCACCAAGCATCAAAAATAGTTTTTATTAAAAGAGCAGCAAGGTATGTATTTACGAGTGGTCTCCGCTTGAAACGTTACTTGGTGATACGGGCCTTCTGCATGAATAGCACGTAAGCAAATAGAAAAACACCGTTTCTTTACTCACAAACGAAAGCACAGTAACTTGACAAATCAAAAATATCCTTCCGTTTTGAGGGCTACCGCGCGGCAAACACGTAAGATGCCGCATACATTTTTAATGATCACAACCCGTCTGCAAATGAACCGTCTCTCACCGTGAGCGTGCTGTTCCTGTACTAACAGAACACCATTCTACAGTCACGCTCACACGCCTTTCGTCTAATAATAATATCTTGCCAACGGGGGATGTGGGGGATAATCCTTCATTAGCAATCGTTCCTTCACGCTGCGCACGCCGTTCGTCCTGGTGAATCGCCCATTACGTCAATTCTAAAGAATATCGATCCGTTTGGTGCGTGCGGGCAAGGTTTCGAATATCCTGTCGTACCTGAAAAAAGGACCAAAGACTTTGTGATAGAACGTACCATTCTGTCTTGTAAATAAATAGTCTCACCACCACATAGCAATTAGTGCTACAACCGCGTCCGTGAAAGCTGCTCGTGTACATTGTCCCTCTCATTCGTGTAGCATTTTGGCTTTGTATTTCTCGCCTTCGGTCTCACCAACCACTTTGACCGTAGCTTCGGTGTGCTGCATCTGAAACTACGCCAAAGAAGCGTTCCTCCGTAGATGACTTTCGATATTTGATCTTGAGTAAGCTTTTCGGCCGAACACGTCCTCGGATGGTTCTCACTAGCTGTGCTTTCATCTCTGCAGCTGCAGGTTGCATCCACACGCAAACACCGATTTCCGAATGAGCTTTTCTGTTTGTCTGGCAATTGCTCAGTTTGATTCGTGCATGTCTGCGGGTTTGTTCCTCCACCGTAGTTCATCGTAGTTCTAACAGTTCGATCCTCTGTCGGTAATTCGATGTGCTACAGGGTAAAATCGAACCCGTCTCCTTGTGTGGGTGTGTGCTTGATGGCCATCGGTGGTCAAAGTTCAGCATGCTTCACGTACCAAAACGGACAAAGTTTTCGTGTTTACATTTATCGACTGGAGAGTGCTTCGAGCCCGGGCACCCGTATCTGTTATCCATTCCGGACCAACCTCAAATCGAAACGCCCGGGAGACCGATCGAAAGGAAGCTGCACGAAAATCGACCCGATTGTGTGGGAAAACTTTTTCACTTGCACACACACACCACACGTTTGCCTTTGTCATCCCGTTCCGGGAGGAAATTTCCATATCAGTACAGCACAAGGAAGAGGATGTGGCGCACAGAAAAAAAAACCGTAGAAAAAAACAAACACAAACCGAGACAAGCGAGTAACCTTAACAGGCTTCAAGCTGGGAGTGTAGCACGTACCGAGGAAGAAGCGGCAGCAGCGCACATAAAAGAACCTTTAAAAGCACAGACGAGATCGGAAAACGACAATAATCATTGTAAAGTGAAAGAGAACATTGAAAGCGAGTTGAAGGAGCCGTTCGACTCGTCCCGCCTGAGTGCCTGTGTTTGCCGGAGGAAGGCTCGGAATGCCAATCATGGGCTGGATGCTTGCAACAGACCGAAGAACAAAAGCGATTGTAGCTTGCAATTTCCGGAGCACAATGGGCGAGTTTCGGGTTGGTTGATCATAATTTTACGTTTTCGCAACAACTTTTGCCGAACACAATGGTTGACATCATTCTGCATAATGTTGAAGCCTTTTTTTACTGACGTCAAGTTCAAAGTTTGCAGCCTTTGCTGGGGGCAACATTCGTTACATTAGAAAATATTACCTTGCTTGTTGCTCTCCACGCCTAAATGTTCTACGAGCCATAATCGTTTCGAGCGAAAACAAACTCCCCAAAGGATAAACGTACCACAGACATTGCTAGAAAGCTTCACCTTTGCCTAATCCCAACTCTGTTGCCCCGGTTTGCTCGAACAGGTTTCGCTCCATTAGGGGTCGGTGCGACTCGCACAGCACAGTTCAATGTCTCGAGTGCAGTGATTGCTATTTACGAGGCACAAAACGCTCGTCATCTACCAATCATAAATCCGTTAAACCGTTCCGTTCGCCCGAACCAATCTCTCGCGTGCGTCGCGCTGAATCAGCACCTCAGAGTGAAATCAAACGCAAAGGAGACAGAACGTTCCCTACCGAACGGAATAAAAGTCTCACAACTACTAGATTCGTCCACTGCACTGGAGCGTCCCGGCTTCAGCCCTTTCGCCACACAGCCGACATGCACAGAATGCACGCAAGGAGAAAATGACGCTTCTCTGCAGTGCCAGTGTCTCATTTCGAACGAATCATTGTGTGGATGGAATTAAACTTTCTGCTCCTGTATAGAAATTGAAATTGAATTCGAGGGAAAACAAACACATTTATCCGCTCAAACACACATATTGTGACGCTGCACAAAATTATGGCCCTGATGTAGCACGGAAAGAGAAATGAACTTCCACCTACCCGGCTAGGATGAGTCGTCTCTTACGTCAAACTGTGGAAGGGCGTTCATTTTTCGCAACGCAACGATAAGCCTTCACCCTTTCCCCCTTCCCACGCCATCCGACTGCACGAAAGCAACAATCTGAACGCTGGCGAACCCCAATCACAAATGGAACAAAAATGTACACCACTTCCCATTTCCTCCCACGCACACACACACACACACAAAGACACACATGAACTAGAACTCTGTCGGAATATGAAAAATGATCAACCGAAATCTGGCACGTTGCGGAACCACGGCAGCACGGAACCGGAAACCAGCACCGGATAACACAGAAGGTCCGTTTCAGTAGTGCTAGTTTTATCTTTCCCTTCCTTTCTGTTCCGGTGTGTCCTTAGGGCACGTAAGTGTTTCCGTGTCCGTGTGTGTATGTGAGAGTCAATCTATTCATTCGCACCATCCATCGCCCCGTCCGGCTCGCGTCTAGCCGCCGGAATTCATCATCCATTCATTTCTTTACTCACCGCCATTTTTTCTTCTCTCTTTTCCCATCTCTCGTTGCAGTTTCGAAGGCAAAAATCCTCGGCAACTCGGAGCTATTTATCAAGAGCGGAAGCGATATCAATCTAACATGTGTTGCACTGCAGTCGCCAGCACCGCCGTCCTTCATCTACTGGTACAAGGGCGGCCGGGTCGTTAATTACTCGCAGCGCGGCGGCATCAGCGTCCTGACGGAGCGACAAACCAAAACCAGTAAATTGGTGATTGCACGCGCCATGCCATCGGATTCCGGCAACTACACCTGTTCGCCGAGCAGCTCAGGTAGGAGTCATAAAGCGCTAAAATGGAATGAATGATAAACGAGCGGCGAAACGCTTTTCCCGAGCTCTCTTTCTCTCTCTCTGTCTGTGCACTCTCAATCTATGAACTATTTTTTCCCATTCGCTTATATCCCGCTGTTTGGTGGCCATTCATTTCACACTCCTGGTGGTTTTTCCAATTTAATGTACCCACAAAAAAGTGCACGCGAGTGATTTAACCTTTTGAGAAGGAATGAGAGATTAACTGCGAATGGAAAAAAGCATCTAGGATTCTCATTAAAATGTCATCACCTTGAACAGGACTCTCTATCTCTCTTTCTCTCTCTCTCTCTCTCTCGTCCTGTTTCCCCCATCGAATTTGACTTTAAAGAGTCCTCTTTATTTAAAGTTCTTTATTTAAAGATAAGCTCATTTTGTCATCTTAAATTATTTGAACTATTAGAGAAAATCCTTTCTCACCTGCTCAACATAAACAACAGATATCATTGGCTACCGTTGAGAAGTGCACGCTTTATCTACGATGTGTTAAATCCTCGGCTTACACACGGCTCTACCGGGCTGTCTTAAAAGTACTGCGTTAAAACCCTATAAATGGAATCACAACACATATTTTCCAATGTGCACATGGACATTTTCATTTCGCTTTCATTACAAAGTGCACTTTGCCTCAGGTGGAAATTTCAATCGCAAACCCACAACAGGCGTTTAATTATTCAGCTGCATTATATTACAAAGCGAAACGCAACCAACATTGACTTCTCTTGTAACAACTGCCTTCCTGTAGAAGTTTTTCCAGCACAGCCCACTGCCCAAGAATGACTTCACTTTGAACTCCTACTGCTACCACACAATCCTACCCGAACCGAACTCAACAAAACATGCGGTCGGCAGGATAATTGGAGAGCAATGTGTAAAGTTAATTAGCATGTTCGACGAAAATACGGAAGCCAATTGTTTGTTGGCTCGATTTGTAGCCGCCCGTCCGTCCTCTCCTCCCCCTGCTGGAAGTTGTGCGGTCACGGAAAGGTCTCTTTGACTTTGCCCTCAAGGATGTTGCCGTGATTTCCGACCAATCTCGGCCACAAAAGCACACTAACCCGAAAAAAACGGCACACACTAACTGACTTTGCGATCGGGAAAGTTTTCTGTCCGTGTCTGTCTCGCGCTCTGACGTGAGATGTTCACACACTCACGAACCGGAAAAGAGCACAACCCTCACTGGAGATAGTAAGGTGTTGGCTGCCGATGAAAAGATAAACTCGTTCCACACACACAAAACAACCCACATGTCGGTGCACGGGCGGCAAAAGCGAAGCGCAAACACACTCGGGTGAAAAGTTTAATCACGTAGTTGCTCCTTTTAATCACTTTCTAAAAATTGCTCATCTGCTAAATCGAACGACTCCGAAGGTCGAGTGAGCTAACCGCACATAACCACCACCGCTGCACACCGGCATCCGGCCTAAACTCTGTTTGACTTCCTTGGAAAACTCAAATAGGGGTATTTCTAGGAAAAACAGACAACCAAACACGCCAAATCCCATCCTTACTGCTGCTGCTCACTTAACTGACTTGTTCGGGGAGAAGTTGAGTGAATGTAAAATTTTAATGCCGAAACACCACGTACCACCGCCACGTGTGAGTACTTTTCGTAGGGAAAGGAAGAGAGACGAAATAACACCATGTGCGATGTTTTATTCTCGAAAGCAAAAGTCTTCAAAAAGCGCTTTAAACTGTCAGCAATTTTAGAACAAAGGCCTCGGGGGACGGTGCGCAGCAGGTAACGACTGCTACATAAACGAGGCGGAAAGGCATAAAACAAGTACAATTGTTGCAATAAAAAAAACATACCACCGAACACAAACGCGCGAACCTATTATGAGCGCTTGCAAGTGGGCAACAAAGCGTAACTAGTTGCGCAAAAACGTAGCAAAAGCGTATTAAAAAAAAACGGAGCTCGGTACAATAAAAGCCCAACACATCGATTGAATGGTAAAATATGTTTAATCTAATTTGTGTGTTATCATTCGCCTGCACCCGCCCTGGCACCTACACTGGTCCTGGTGCCGGCACATAAAAACAAAAGCGGCTCGCATTGGGTTTCCCTTGGATTGTGCAGGCCAGGAGTGGAATTGTAATAAAAGTTTATAGACCGAGACGAAAGCGAACCTAAATTCGTCTGTCGCTTCTGCCTTTTTCTCTGGCTCTGGGTTGGCGCGGAGTGGCATGTTTTTCTTGCCTGCCTCACCTTTTCACATCAATAATAGCACTTGGTCACGAAACGTTAAGCAGCGGCCCTGACGGACCTGGTCCCTGGGCTACGGCACCCAATCGACCAACCATTCACGCGCGGCCCTCCAGTGTGTCCTTCAGATGCGGTGGAAAACGTGAGAACCCTCCGTGACTCACACCCCAAAAATCAACGATGGCAAGCGTTGAAATTGAACAGACGGAAAGAAAATGGCATTTGCGACACTTCATCGACGATCTGTTAATTGACGAAATGCGTCCAAATTTAGCGCCCAACGCTCGGCTAATGCTTATTTTATACGAATTTCACACAAATCACCCAACATCTGGCCAAATGGTACCCTCATCGGGGCTTCGTCGGCTAACATTGACGATAAAAAAGCACTTCCTTGTGGCCTTCATGAGCGATCGATGGAAGTTGTACACACACATGCACACTTTCCGTTGCTAAACAAATGCTTCTGCTCCCAAGGGATGCTCTGCGCCCCGTGCCTTGGCACAGTGAAGCCTTCCACTGAGCGGGAATTGAAAAATGTTGGTCAAAAAGTGGAAAGCAATTAATTTCCCGCTTATCACCGGGCACCGATCGAAGGAAATCTTTGAATGCCTCCCACTCGCTTCCGCGCTCTCCCCGGAAATGAATCCGGTAAACTGCCTTCAGCGGCGTACGGGCGGTACCGCACACCGAGACCATAAATTGCACAGTTACCGCTTCGAAAAGGAACTCGTTTTCAGCACGATTAGTACGATACCAAGTACCACTTCCGGTTCGAACTGGCTGCAAAATCCTGTGGTCGGTACAGGGAACGCTTAGAACCATCAATCGTACGCGCTGCCGCACCCGCCGAACGAGGCCAAGGATCCGTGTACCTGTGGGTGTGGAGGGAGTGTGTTTTGAGAGTTAGAACGCAGGATACGTTCCCTCATGTTACCCGATACCGATCGGGACAGTGAAACACAAACGCCTGCCCTGGCTTCCCTCGCCCGTACGGTCGATTGCGAATGCGATTTAAAATTAACAGAGCTTACAAATTGCCTCGCACCGGAAGCGGGCGTGCTGTAATTTCATTTCGCTACAAATAAACCTCACCAAGCTACCGGGCGTAGCAGGAGACGCTAAAGTGGATTTTAATTTCCCTGCGAGCAAACCGGCCAGTGAGAAAGAGCGTAAAATATTCACCTCAACCAGTGTACGGCACTACGGCGGGTGAATCATGTTTTCCTCCCGAGGGGATTCCGTTTACATGTTTGGTGGTATCGATTTGCTACGATTTGCTACGAGATGCATACGATTAGAAACGAATTAATTCAATCCTCCCTTTCGCTTTCTCTCGCACTTACGCTCGCCACTGCAACTAAACCACGAACAGCACGCAGATGCGATACGTTCGGCGTGTCCGTATCAGCGCTAATGGCCACTAAAAGTTGCATCACACAAAAAAAAAACCGCAACCCCAGTTCGATAGGCGCATAATTTATGGTTTCCCCATGCAATTGCCCCACCGGTTTTTGTCGCGGTAGGACATCTATTTTACGCTACATAAATTTAACCGATTTCGCCCATTCTCTAACCTCACTAAATGGCACACCCCTTTTCGCCACAAGTACGTTTCAAATATGCAACACAAACCGCACGCGCGCGCGCGCAAAAAAAGGACGCGCACTATAATACGCAACAACACTCCCTGTTCCTGTACTGCCACGTGTCGAAGTAATTTTCGGTTCCCTCTTCGGCCGCTTTTTGCTGATGGTGGCATAAATTTACTTTTTATTATTCATTCATTAGCAACTGGCGGTGCCTGACGGTGGTGGTGGTGGTGGTGGTGGTGGTGGTGGTGTGTGCTCAAAAGATCGAATCAAACGCCTTATCAGAAATGCTGTGCCAAAAGTCCTTGACGCACAACTTGTCCTTTGAATGCCAAAACCAAACACCTCCCTCCGCACCCAAATAAAAAACACACAACACTCACCCAACACGGTCCCTTATCGCGAGTGTACGTGTTTTAGCACTTTGGCTCTATAAAAACCCAGCTCCCAGGGGGAGGAGAGGAGCGAGATGGGACAGTTGCGAGGATGATGAAATGAAGACACACTTTTTCACGTCCCCGACCACGGCCACAACGCGGCCTCGTGCTGGCTTCTGGTGGCGTGCGAAGAAGATAAGCTTCCCGCCAAGTCAACGCGGTGGGTGATGAATAATTATTACAACACTTGGGCAACATACCACCCACCTTCGGGCCCGCGGGAAAATTATTTTAAGATTCGTAACCACCGTACCCGGCGCCCTTGACAGTTGCGGCGTTTTGGCGATAGAGATAGTGTGAAAGATAAACCCCCCACCAACCCGCTTCTTCCCCTTAATTCTGCAGTCGGCTTGGCGTACGCTGCTAGTGGCCACAGTTATAAAGCCGGTACGCAAACACCAAACAACCGTCGACTGAGTCGGCCCTTAGTGCTAGGCGTGGGGTGTTTCCCCGTTGATAACAAAAGCCCACCAAACAGACACTCACACACATGTGGTATGTGGGTGGGTTGGGTGCAAAAGGTGGATAAGTGTGGCCACCCGCTGCTCATCGTATGTCGTGTCTTGTCCTTTTTAATGAGCAAATAGGTATCGCTGGGACGGGTGGGTGTCGTGGGAGGATGGGAGGGAAATATATTTGCTCGGGAAATTATTCAAATTAATTTCACCACCTGCACACGCTGCCAAGTCCGCGTAATTCCGTTCCCCTGCCTACCTGTGCGCACCCACATTGTCAGCAAGTGTCTTGCAATCCGCCGCACAGCCGTTTATAAAACTACACCACAGCGATTATAACTCAGCCCGCTACAGCCACCAGCGCGTTTCGGCGCAACAACTTTTCATTTGAGTTTCCGCTTAGGAAGACTCGGCGTTGTTTAATGGCTGCCAGCGCCTGGTACGTTTTCCGGCTGCACGGGCGGACGGGTTGCAGCTTCTTGGCCACCTGGTGACAGCGACCAGCATCCTGGTTGCCCTGCAAAAGCACACCCACCAACGACACTCCGCGAAAACTAAATTTATACCCACTCCGGCCGGCTTTTGCGTGGTGCGCGAAAATGAAAAGTTTTGCTCCATCAAATTCAATTTTCAATTTTCACCTTTCCACCGAATGGCACACTAGTGGGGTCCACCGAAAGAAACTATAAAATGAACTGCCCTTATTTTTTCCGGTGCTTCAAACTTTTCGATAAATTCAATTACCATCCACACGGTGACGCATTCATCGTACGTATCGTTATAATCAACTCGTTTCCAGTTAGGGTTTCATATTTTCCAAGCTGCCGGGTGCGCCGGTTATCGAATGCCGAACACAGGCACACTAGCATCAATTTTGCATTGAGACAATAATTAAGTTATGAGTTACCTGTAGAAGCATTTCCGAGCGAGCTTTTCCATTTCTCTACTTCCCGGCCGGGCTTGCAGCGAGCGAACGTTTCGCCAATGGTCTCGTTTAAAATTTTCACTTTTGCAGCTTCATCCCGTTCATCCGAGCCGCATCGTTTCAACAGAGCGCGCGTGCTTGGGCTAGAAGCTTTTAAGAAAGGCGGATTATATTGTGTACAGAAAATGTTCGCCTTACTAACTGAAAGATGAAGTTTTAGGAGGAACATAGGAGTGGAGGGGGAGGAGTTGGAGGGGACAGTGGACCCGGGAAGTGCTTCCCGCGTTCGAGAAGTTTATGTTAATGCAAGAAATTTTCATGCAAAACTTTACACCCAGCGAAAAAACGAAAATGGCGATATTTTATTTCGCTTCGCCCAGAATACCGGGAACTGGCGCTAGAATCTGTGCCTGGCTGGCCGGTGGCGCACTGGTTCCTTGTTAATGGGAAATATTATCGAAATGAATTCAATTCCTCACCCGTAGGGGAAGGGGAGGCAACGGAAGGAAACGGGACAGGAAAGGGAAGGGCGGGCATGCCACAAATCCGAAAGATGGACGGGAACGATCAGCGAAAATTCCAAGCCAAACAATTCTATCCATTATGCTGGTTTTGATGGATGTTTATCATTTGTTATGCCATCGATCCGTCATAATTGGTGTGAAGAGAGAGAGAGAGAGAGTGTGTGTAAGACAGGGGAACGGAACGGGAACGGAGAATGCTAACGGAGCGAGCGGAACACGTGTCGTACGGTGATGAGGTACGTTGGTCCAACAGTTGATAATTTAGGTGATTGAACGTCTTGCTTTTTTGTGTGTTCTTCCCAGCCTTCGGGGCGTTCATTATAAGCGAGCAGAGCTTTAATGTCTTAAAACAATGCACGCGCTTAGCAACTGTATCAACAGTAAAAGGAGATTGCAAACAGCACATGACCCCGTTTTCCCAACGTACCTACCACCAGTGGCGAAAACATCAAAGCGAAAGCTTGGGGTGACGCCCTACCTAAGATAGTTCAAACAACACTTACCACGCCTCTCTTTCCACGCCCCCCCCCCCCCCCCCCCCCTCCAACTGACCAATGTTTCCCGTCCACACCCAAACTTCTTGCGGATCTTGCGGAACAAAAGATCATTACTAGCGCTCATTGTAAAGCCTGAAATATTAGTGAAACGTGAGATGGAATATTTGGCGTCCTTCTCGCTGTGGCGGTGGAAGGAGGACCAAGGCCCTCACTATGGCCATGCAATCTGGACCAAGGGCCCGTGCCGGGACGACCTCACTGCACGTACATAGAGCTAAACTTTCTGCCTAATGGAGGCGAATTTGCCTTGCACGCAGAAGAATGGCCACCGAAGAAAACCTTGAGCCACCGGAACCAGAGACCCTCCCGACTGGTGGTGGTTATTCAAATGAGACACACAAACACACACACACACACGTGGGCGGGAGGAGAGAGATTTCAAAAAAGCCCAAAGCCTCCGGACAGAACGAATCCATGCAAAAGCGTTGGCGCGATGCAAACACGGAAGGCCAAAAGATAAAAGCCTTGCGGGAAAGGGCTCCCGAATGGTCCAGATCGTGGGTCCTCCCTACGCCTCGCCAACGACCTTCGGAGGGAGTGCTGTGCAAAGAAAGATTCTGCCCCCGGTCCCACCCATCCCTCATTCTCCGGGTGTTGCTATCTCAGGTTCGCTGCTCTCCGCTTGCAACTCGTGTCCCTGAGGCTGCCTGGCCACGCGGTCGGCATCAAGTGTGTTACTTTCGTGCTTTTGTGTGCCCTTCTGCCTCCTTTCGTCCTTGCTACGAGACTCTAGGCAACATGTGCGCTGCATTCCAGTGGACTCCGGCTCTATTTGCGATGTTTGCTCTGGCTCGGTGCAGGGCGCCTGAGTGTTCCCAGCCTTCGCAAACGACACCTGCAGCCGGTCGCGCGTCATCGTGACACGCGATACACCACCACCATTCGTCTGTAACAAAAAAAAAAACGAACGAACGAACGAACGAACGAACGAACGTAAGATCACACAAAACTGGGCGGTTTTTATTTTCTTCTCTTGTACACGCTGCTGCTTTTTGGAGTGTCCACCACCTGCACCACACCGTAATGTTGCTGGCGGGGCTTTCGGCGTGTGCCACCTGGTCGGAACAAGGCCCATCGCATCAGTTGACCCGGAACGGCGCACAGCACTATCAGCTTTCATTATTCATATCACTCTTTCCCGAGGCACCGGGATACACTTGCTCGACCCAGAAGGGGGTTGAGGGGAGGAAGGAGGATGAGGAGAGCAAGTCCATTGGACGCACGTTCCCACGTACGCAATGGTTGGACACACGGTGCACAAAGTGCCGAGTGTCACGTTCTGTAGAATGTTTAATTTAAAACTGGAGTATAAACGATGAATATTAATTCCCTTGCTCATTCTCTCTTCTCTCTCTCTCTCTCTCTCTATGTGTCCCTCTGTGTCCCTCCCTTTTGGGGGAAGATATGCTGGTTCCGCGGCTCTGAGCTAGTAATGCTAGAAAAAAGGCACAGTTTGCTAAGAATCTTCCTGAAAAAGAAGGTAACGATCATGAGGAAGAACTCGACGACGGGCACGACCGCAGTGACAATTGCGAAAGGATGCTGTCCCACTGTCCACACCGCCCACACCCACGGAAAGCAAAGAAAAAACGGGGTAAACTAACCTCCATCACGCATCATCTCGGTCTCGCCAATGGTCTCTAGCAACCCGACGTGGAATAATTAAGGGTGCGGAAAAAAGGACACCAAGTACACACACACACACTCCCCGAGCGACAGATAAAAGGTGGCCAATTCTTGCGTTTAGTTCACCCGTGAATGTAAGTGAAGAGGGTTGGAATACGCTCGAGCAGTGTTTTCCATCAGGAACGTGCCCGCCGGGCGAAATGCACGTGGCACTGGGAGGGTGAAGCAAGGCCCCCACAGCACAGTACCGAAGCAGCTAATTAGAATGTAAATGAAACGAAATGAAAATGAAATTGATAAGCACAATGAGTCGATTCGTATGAATGTGGGCTGGTGGGAATCATGAAAATAGTCGGCACATGGCCGTTGGCGCCACTTTACTTTAAATGATTCTGAAGGGGGAACCCCCTGCCATGGGGCGCCTTTCAGCACAATTAGCTTATCTAATTGCGTCTAACGCTAGGCAAGCGCGTGGTGGTGTGTGAGAAGAATTCCACAAATCCGCAGCCAAAAAAACCAACACCATCGTTTTTTGTGTTTACCCAACGTTTGTAATTTTGCGAAGAAAAACACATCTGATCAGTGTATGAAATCTTCCCGCCACCCAGGTACATCATCAAGCCAGTTGCAGGACGTTGTGTTGTTTCATTATGCATAAAAGGTGACCCGACCCGGGCGAGCGTGAGACAAAAAACAGTACGCACTGCACACCGTATCTATCTTATTTTAAGGAGTTGAATCATTATTTTACTCTTTGCGTTCCACACTTTGCTATGCCAGAAAACATATTTCTGCGAGGGATCACGGACAAACGCACACGCGCACGCACAAAAAACACCCCAACTAAACCCTCAACATCCCACAGTGCTATGACCGACCCCAAGATCGACCTCCGGGTGCACCTTTATAATCCCACCGGCATTGGGTGCGAGAATAGTAATGGACTTTTAAAGGACGCTCCTTCCTTTCTGTTTTTCTCGGTCGGGTTTTTTTCTCCTTTTTTGTGAGCTGAATTTTCCATTTTTTACAAACGACAGACACAAAACAGAAATGCGTGTCAGCTGGCAGCACCATAAACCCATCTGCCCCTCCCACCCACCCAAGGCCACCCAGTGGATCATTTCGCAATCAGTGCGCCGGGAGGGATTGTGTCCCGTTTTTTTAATCGGTTTTGCATCTTGGCCCACCGAACGGAGTTGTGCCGACGGTCACTTACGTACGATGTGCATTTTTCCATGTGTATGTGTGTGTGAGTGCGTGTATCCTTCTACATAGTTGCTACATACTTGGCTGCTGCCCATCCCAGGCCACTTCTAAAACGGTGAAGCTTCCTTTCTTTTTTTTGCCATCTTTGCCTCCGGTTTCGTTCGAGCAAATAAACTCGTCCGATCCTTAAATTGCCGATGAACGGATGCAAATGTAAATATCCTGTCCAAGCGATAGGTTGGAGAGGAGCGTGGGAGACGAGATGTTAAGGACAAGAAAAGCACTCTCTCGCGCGCACACACACGGCCCTTTTTTTCCGGCCACACCACTGCAGCAGCAAGTCCATCTATTTGCGTTGCTCGCCCAGTGCATTTGAATTTCAAGCTCATGAATAAAACACTTTGAGCGAGATGCTCCTTCACTGCCGGCGGCAAATGGAACTGGAGTGTAGGAGACTCGCCCTTTTAGTGCCCCACTTCCACGCGACTTGATGAGTCCATTTTTTTTCTCACCGAAGCAAAGGCACCAAGAAGTGTTTGTTGCATGACTGGTGAGTGCATTTGCGTATCGCCCTTTTTTGTGTGATTAAATTCAAGCGCCAACCAACTATCAAGCGCCCCGGATCGCCGCCTGCATGCCCCGAAACGACCGATTTATCTAGCGATTTTTTGTCGTTTAATCTGGTGACCAAGCATCGAATGTGAAGTCCGATAACAATCAGTATGATAATGTGACACAAAGCGAACCGCATCGCCGTTCGGGATATGAAACAATCACGAGACCAGGCACGAGACCGAGGAATGCCGCAAGGAATGCTGAATGCTGATTAAATTTGAATTCCAACCGTTCGACCGATTTGTCAACCAATTTACACTCCGCATTACTAGCGCAATGCCCCGTTGGCTTTCAGTCTGATGCATGTCGTGGGAGGCCGTGTCACCCACTCTGCTAATCACACCAAATTAACCACCCACACCCCTCCCCCCTTTAGCCCTTTTTCGAGCGTATTATGAGTTGTTAACAACGCTTCATTTACTCCTACAAATTTCTAGCCACCTGCACATTAATAATTAGTTCTCTCTCTCTCTCTCTCTCTCTCTCCCTTCTTTCATCTCTTTCGCAGACTCCGCCAGCGTGGTGGTGCACGTCATCAACGGAGAGCAGCCCGCCGCAATGCAGCACGGCAACAGTAGCGCTAATAGCGTTTTAATAAATAATCGCAGCTTTAGCCACCGTGGCCACGGACCGCTCGACCGATGGTTGGCCTACCTGGGCGGGAGTAAAAATTTAATATTATCATTAGCGTCGTCCGCGCTGTGCTGGCTGCTGAAATCGATCAGCTGCCCGCTCGATGGCCATGGCAGGTGATTTACGGCGTAAAAACCGTCACCGTAATCCGTGCGTGCGTGCCGTGGTCGCGGTGCAGCACGCCCGAAACGGGCCGAGGATATCATGTGTACATTCATAGTTAGACGAAATCTCTCTAGTCTCTAAGAAAAGCTCCCGTGTCAGCTTGTAAACGAGAAGTGGCAAATGTGGTCGCATGTCGGCGGACCTGGGATGTCTGTGACATCTCAACAGCAGCGCGGTTGCATCAGTAGTGGCTACCGCTACGCTGAGGTCCTTGAAGGAATCGAAACGTTCGTATCCATTAGCACGAACAACACAATTCACCACCGGAATACGCTCCAGATCCTGATCCAATTGCCAGCTCCGATTGCAAATGTAAATAATCCATTAGACGTCACAATTGCGACATACGCAACCGTCAGCACGATACCGTATGCATAGGGACAAAACCCGATCACCAGAACACCGCAGCCTACTATGCCAAACACACCTATTCCAACGCATCTCATTAACACTACTCGATCGACCCTGGTTTGGCAAGCAGGAAGCGGGAAGAACACATAAAGACCCCGTTGTAAATAGGATAGGACACTGTCCGATGTTTAACGCAAAATGAAAATACTTCACACATTAGCAAAAGCGAGGAACGAAAGAGGAATGAAAGCGTGGCTTTGAAGTGCATTGACTTTGAGGCACAATCGTAGCATAAGACTTGTTATCATTAGCTGAAGCTCCCCATCCCTTCCCACAGACACCCTAAACGCACCTTTCCTCCTGGAGTCTCACCTTTTTTTTTGTTGATTTCTTTTGCCACTCCCTAACTTGATTCGTTTCAAAGAGAAACATGGAATAGTGGTCTCTAACCGAAGAAGTGGTAATCTTATCATTCTGTCCCATCCATCCCATTCCATCCGTCAACCTTTGTGCTCGTGTCTCGAGCTCACTTATTAAGCACACTGGAGCACAAGCTACCTTTTACGTTTCACTCGTGTCTGTCTTCTCGTTCAAAGCACAACAAAGCGATCTGAAGAAACTGCAGTCGCCCGACACACTTGCCGTTCTGCCAAGCGACTCCTTCATCCACCCTTCCTTCATCCACCTCCATACCGAAATGCGTCATCTTTCTGCAATACACATATACAATTTTACTGTACGTAATGATGTTGCATAGACTCAAATAAATTGATGATTTCTTTTCTACGAACCTGGGCGTTTACATTACCTTTTGCTTCCGTGGCCGGATACTATCATTTTTCGTTGTCGAGCAGCGTTTGCAAAACTCTGACTGGGGTTCGGGGCAAAGAACGTTCCCCGGTGCGGTGGAAACCGACAGAAAGAAAGTGGCAAGGAATTGCTTTTTACGATAACAGGTAAGTGGCTCGTTGAGCAATCTGAATTAAATTAATTTCTTTTCGCAAGATTCGCCAGCGAAGGTGGTTAAAGAATCTGTACATCAAACGGAGCTATGTCGTTAGCATTTACGGCGGTTACCATTGTAATTGGTTGGTTTGTTGCGATGCAGAAATGGTTTGAAAATATTGCCGCAAACGATGGCGACAACTGAACCGTGTGCCCAAACAGGAATGGAGCCAGATGGCACGTACCTTCACTGATCATAGGCTGCCCACTATACCTGTAAATGAATTAGAAGTGTACTTTTCTCAGTGTCCGCAACCTCTGGCAACAGAAACATCCTACTAATGGCTAGATTTCAATAAAAAGCCAATAAAAAATATTGAAATTCAAGATGCTTTTCAAGCCGTTAAGATTTGAAAATTCTTGTCATTTGACAGTTTTTAAATTTTACAAACATAATTTCAGAGTACACTAACTTTTACCCGTATCTTTCTTATTTGGTAATACAACAACCATTAACTTTTACTTGAAGTAAACTTTATCTAAAAAATATCCGAACTTTAAAACACCTCTTCCAGCAACTTGCCGTACAAGTGGACGCTCTTTCCCATCCAGCTAATCGGACAGATTATCCCTATTTGCTACCGCTAGGAATTAGCCGCGAGTAAATGATCTTCAGGCAAGTGTAACGTATCGAAATACGTTGTGGAACTCCCACCCTCGAAGCCGGTTCCTCCGACCTCTGTTGTGTATTGGCGCCCGTGATTAGCCTGCATAATGTTTAATGTAGTTCGTTTCGCTTTGATCAGGGGATTACTACACAAGCCCGTCTTCACTGCACCCAGCGGAATCTGCCCCTCCTCATCGTGGGACGCGGTTGGGTCAATGTGCACATGTACTTTCGAACGTTTAATGCAAATTATTACTATTATTCTATGAGCATTCCACACCAACCACGCTCTCTCTCTCTCTCTCTCTCTCCCTCTCTCTCGCTCTCTGTGCACCTCCGGAATGTTATGCTGAACGAATTTCCATCGCATGGAAATTATCGAATTTCGACACAAATGGTGGTCCGCCATCCCTAATGACCGTTATGCAGCGGTCCTCCATGGGGAAGGTGAGAGCAGCACATAAAACAGCGAATAATACAACTATTGAAACCGAGGGCAACAGAAACAAAAGCAACACCAGCGCAATCAGGATCCTATCCCGGTTGGGCATGAGCCCCGTATGCATAAATTATGCTGGCAGAAATTGAAAATTTCCCAAACAAAACCCCTTCCCGGGTTTTCCGGCGGGAAAAGGTGGAAAAAGGTAACAACCGAATTAAATTCGTAACAAGCTAATTTGATGTTCATTTTCCAATGCCAATCCTGGCTGGTTGGCTCTCGTCATCGGATTACGGTCGACACCCATGGCCACGGCACGCAAGTGATACCGCCCAGGTAGCACGTGTTGGGATGAGCGCTGGGCGCCTCCATCTCACCGCGTGACCACTGCAATTAGGTTGCGTTTGGAGGTTGCCGATTTCCGATTGCACTTTGATGCACACCCTTCCGCGGTCTTGTTTTCACCCATACCACCCCCCCCCCCCACTCGCGCGCACACACACACACACACCCGTAAGGCGACGGTGGTGGGGCCGAATACGTTATTCATGTCGCAATGAAACAGTAATGGCACCATGGAATCGAGTTGGACTGCACCCCTACTGGTTTCCCAAATACAGTGATTGTCTGCTGCTGTTGAAATGCATTAATTGAGTTGATAGCAAAAATCTATTAAACATTACACTTTCCAATACAAGCATTCCATCCAAACTCTTAAAAGGAAAGAAGCACCAAAAACCATTTTTAAATCATTTAAACCTTTAAACCCATAGCAATGATGACGCTCGCCAAAAGACCTGTTGGATCAGTGGAAATGGAATTAAAATAATTATGTTACCGGCAAAATAAATTATTGGTAATATTAATGAACATTTATTCCACCATGCCAAACATGAGGACGGGCACACACCCCACACGACCTCGCGCAGGGGCAAATGATAATGATGATGGAATAATTTAGTACATTTGTGCATTTCCATTCCTGTGCTGGGGCGTAGAGACTCATTTAAATTGCCACGTGTTTCCCGGATGGCAGGAGGAAACTATTCTTCACCATTGTCGCCTTTTTTGTGTCCTCCCCCCCGTGAGAAAGGCCAGAGTTAGCAATTAGGAAATATATCGAGAATTCGTGTTTTTGGTTCATGTTTTATGACTATCGATCCTTTTCTTTTTCACCCGCTCGCCCTTTTGGACTCGGAGCCAAAAGCGATATGGGGATGAATTATACAGCTTCAAAATGCAATTGAAGCTCACTGCAATCAATGCACCAAACCAAACTAGAATCCACCGTACTTATCGCAAGGCTCCCAGAAGCAGTGTTGCGATCCCACTGATGAGACACATGCACATACTGCCGGTAGGTGTAATAATTAATTAGATGTGTTGTGTGCCTTTCTCCCATCGAATGCACCCACATCCAACAAGTCGGATATTCATTTCGTCAGCGTTAGCGTTGAAGAGCAAAAGCAGCAAATTCCGACAGTCACTGACTGATGCGACTGATTACCACGTTAGTCACGGTGTCGGCTTTTTCCAGCATTTGCGATCGAATGTGGGCATGGCTGCACATTTGCACAAGAACGGAGAAATTGCATTTGCACTGTCGCCAAACAGCATCCATAATTAACAACGGCTCAATTCGATTAATTCCAGTGCTTTTTCGTATACGCTTAAACTTTGTCAATTAAATGCAAAAAAAAGCGAACGAAAAGGGTAATTGAAGCTGTTTTAATACAGTGGGCAGCTTAACGTAGCATAACAATATGCATCAGCGTTTGACCTAGTTGAACTCAGTTACTGCTTTACCCGTGTTGACTGCCACGCAAAACTTTACACAATACGTGCCCCACAATAATTCTTTCCTTATGCGGAGCGAACGATCAGTTTTGAATTTGGCATCGGTACGAGCGGAAAATAAACAAACCGTCGGTCCGCACGCTTCGCAGGACCTTATCTGGAGCACCAAATAAACACAAATTTTGTATGATTTGCTACAATTCGCGGTACGATCTTGATAATGACGTTGTTATTTCTCCACCGTCCGCCAGAGAAACAAAAAACAGCAGTCCACTTGTTTAGTTGCAAGCACGAGGACAACGAGGACGGGATACAAACGGCAAGCGCCAACCAAAACACCAAAATCATTCATCAAGATGATGTATGAAGCAATTAAAAATTTAATCGTTTTGTTCACGTTCCCGCGGCCCGCACGCCAGTTTTGTGGCTCATTCTTACAGCAACGGCTGGCCGTGCCGTCGTGTCGCTTTGTGTCACAAACCGTCGGATTCACCCGCGTACTTTGCTCCATTGAACTGACCACTCTTCCTTTCTCGCAGAATATAAGAAGAAGAAGAACTGACCACTCTGGATGTGTGTGTGTGTGTGTGTGACCCATCTGCAAGCGAAAAATCTAATTCCATGCCCCAAGTGCACTGTATGCAAGGGGCAAGATGAAGACGCAGACTGAAAGAAGGCAGACGACATCAGCCGCGTTGGTTGAGAGAGGTAAATTTATTCAAAACAGTTTAAAACGACATGATTTATCTGGAGAAGAAGGGCAGAAGAAAAAAAACATACGGCCGGGCCGGGTCCGGTTTCCATTTCGGACCGTTTCGTTTCGGCTTGAAGCAACACAAATAGAGTCGGTGTGTTTGATTAGCGACCGCTGCTTGCTCATTTGCTCACCTGGCAAAACGAGCTGCATTAAAAACCCACAGCGGGACAGGACTGAAGGAAAGGAAAACATTTTCCCAAAAAGTACGACAGCACCGAGGGACTTTGGAAAATCCACGGGACCATACCGCAACCATTGCAAATAGTTTTTCCAACCATTTCAAAGGCGAGGCAGCAGAACGAACACAAAAAACACACTTCATCAACCCTGTAAAAGCTCGGGGCGCTACGCTTGTACGTACCTGACGTGTAAAATGGCAGACGCAGCACAAAATCCGAAACGAACTTTGTGCAGCTTACGATTGCAATTATCCAGAAGGAGAATTAATGATGCCGTGTAGGAATTTCGCAGCAGCAAAGCGCCGAAGGGCCAACGTACTCCGCAGGTAAATGACACTTAAAACGGGAATGAATGTGTGTTGACAGGTCACTCCGGATACTCTCGTCCCGTTTCCATGGTTTCGCAGCTCGCAGCAACCATGCACCGCATCTCAAGAGGGGGCAGAGCGCAAGGTTGTTTCAAGGGCTTCTAAGTATCAAAATAACCTTCCCTCTTGGCAGGGAGAGGTAAGGGTAAAGCAAACACCGTACGCTGCAACCCGTCAGCTCTGGTCAGCCCAGATCTTTCCCACGCTCTTCTGCATTCTAGCACCGAGCTCCGAAGCTCCGAAAAAGCATTTCACCACCACCAACCGGCGATGGTGGTCGTTTTCGTCACGACACGGGCGCGAAAAGCGGTCAACACCGTCAACGGAAATTGGCGTGTCCACGATGCAATTGCTGTTTATTTGCTTCGTCCTGCTGTTTGCTCATACCCGGTGGATGAGGTCGGTTGGTGGGTGTTTTCGGCAAGATACCATAAAACACCCGAGCCCGGGACCCGGGAATTTATGTCCCGGCGGGTTTCACCATTTTCACGAATCCTTGCATTCACTTTCATTTTCCCGACTTTCAGCCAGCGGCACAAGGTGCTTACAACCCAGGCTGCGTTTCGTGGCGGCGGAAGAGATTAAACCTAGCCGCTGGATTGGCGCTTTTTTGCCATTTTCCACGTGATAAGCCGCAAGCACAAGCTTAACAG
Organism: Anopheles epiroticus; assembly: GCA_000349105.1. Lineage (NCBI taxonomy): Eukaryota > Metazoa > Arthropoda > Insecta > Diptera > Culicidae > Anopheles > Anopheles epiroticus. The sequence goes on from KB669725.1 coordinate 921,513, forward strand.
TAATCAGTTAATGGAACGCGAACAACTTTGCCTTTTTGCCCACCAGCAACACCACCGGCCACCGACAACGTTGCAAACAGAACTCTCATTCATCCGCCACTGTTTCGCGGCGTTTTCACGGCCCATCCTTCGGGTCTCCGGTAAAGCGTGCATCAACTAAATATTTGCAAAAGAATTCAACCTGAAAGCTGCAAAGAGTGTGTAGAGCGTAAGTGTGCGCAAGAAGAATACGTTTTTACTTACCGAACTAGGACCAAGAATTGTTCCGTTTTCTTTCCTTTACCAAATCACGCCAAACGCAACATCAAAAATGTCGGTTCTTTTTTGTTTGCTCATGTTCTCTCGTTTCCATCACGCGATCTACACACTTCACGGATAATCCACACACACACACACACTTCGGGAAGAGGATTTATTTTGACCTTCCAATAAAGGGAAAACCTGGCAAACGGACCGGGTACGGCGTGTTCTCTACAAGATTTGCTAAAACACCTTCCAGCCCTACAAGTCCCACAGCTAGTGTGGTTAGGATTGTTACGTTCGCTTACAATGCATTCCATCGTTACTGGACAACAACACACCCGTTGAGCAAGGGCATTCATGCCACGCCAATGTTCCTCTAGTGCCTTACCTGCCTGGCCTCATTAGGTGCAATTTAACTGTGTTTCAAACTTCTTTTTAATTTCAACTCTATCTTTCCCTCTCTCTTTAACAATGGTTTTCTGTCTTTTTGCAAGATATATAAGCCTTTTAAAAGTTTTTGAATTGATTTAAAGTAGTCTGTGTTTTGTGTATGACTCGTCTTGAACAGGTTGTAACACACTATGACGCCTTCGTTCTGTCGTATCCTGTCCGAGCAGCTCCGGTGTGTGTCAGCGTTATCAGCCCGTATAGTCCTTTGCTTCACTCCCGCCGCGGTCCGAATATCGAACATACACAGCCATCGTACAACACACATACAGGATACACACATACAAGCATATGTATACCTACGAAGTACAAAATTAGTAGTCGTGTGGCCAAGCTCCCCCAAAACCACGCCGCACGTGTATGACCCCTTCCACTTGCATGGTGAGCTAATAATAGAATTTTATTTAAACATTATTAAACTTTCTTGATATATACTCCAAATATATATATATATATATGTATATATGAACGATTGTATTTGCATAGGATTCAATGTTCGCTTCCAACGAGTGAAAGGGTGTGTTATGCTGTGTGTCTCTTTAGCTTCCTCCGTTAACTTCCATCAAAGTCAAACAAATTGAGAGTTTGACTCTCGCTATCCGTCCCTGCCTGTGTAAGCTTAATGCGAATTCTTCCCTTTTCTTAGCAAACGTCAAAAATCGAGTTGTAAAATAGTTACACCGTCCGCTTCGCCCCTGAGTTTGGGAGGGAGGGTGTTACTGTACGACCGGAATGTACCAACATGAGAGAAAGTGAATGCATAGTGCTGCTATAAATATGTAAGATTAACTTGTAACCATCATCAGTCAGGTGGAGAGGCAACGTCTAGGGACGAAACAATGTGTGTGCGAGAAGCGGTCAGTGTAACATACCGTCCAGAGGATCCGTTTCCCAGTGCTTTCCACATCCCGGCCAGGATACTGGACGCGGGAGAAAAAATCGCATTCCTTGTTTGCAATCACTGACCGCTTCGCAATAGATACATCACAATCGATTTTCCTCGGGTTTTGCTAAAGAGCAGAGGCAAACGCGGCAAGGAACTTTCTTCGCAGCAATGCCCGGTAGCACCCACCCGGCGAGTCCGGATCGATGCCCGCTAGACTCACCACAGCCCGCTTGATTACTACTCCATTAGGCAAATTAATTTCACCCCCGCTACCCACCACCGTTGCGACCCACACGAACCGGAAAGGGATGATGCCCCAAGCATTTCCGGTGCGATTGGTTAATTTGGGCATAGTTTATCACAACTTTCACCGGCGAATTGGATCCATCCATCCCTTCGTTCGATAAGATGGTGCATAAGTTTGCTATGTTTGCTAGCTCGCACACACCCTTCTGTCGGTCACTCGTCCATGGGTGGGACTACCGTGGTGCTGCTGCAGACGAAGTGCGCGCCCTGCCAAACCTTCTCCGAAACCCGGGCCGGGAGATATGTAACATTGATTTTAATTAGTGATTGAATAAAGAATCTCTTCCCATCCTCTTGCTCTCTCTCTCTCTCTAACGCTCTCTCTCTCTCTAACGCTCTCTCTCTCTCTCTCTCTCTCTCTCTCTCTCTCTCTCTCTCTATCTCATGTCCCGTGTCCTTTTCCCTATGCACACACACCTGCTTTACAATGGCTAAAGCTCGCTTAATCCTCTTTCTGATAGTTTCATTAATCTTCGCCGCTCAAAAGCCCCATCAGAGTAACATTCATAGGGTTGGTGATTCCGGGTTTGTATGTTTGGTTCAATATTTTCCCCTTTTAGGACTGGGTGGATGGTACGACTGGGAGACAACGAGAACTACTCTTTGGCTACGATTGCGCTTCCGTTTAATCGATACGCGAAAGTTATGACCAGCATAACATGAATAAATGGTAATATTCTAACGCTACATCTGTTTCTCCTATCCGTTCTTATCTCTTCATGGGGTCTTTCTAACGTACACACGTTTAAGTTCGCTAGAGTTAGCATCGTGAGGGGCTGCTTTTGTTAAACTTGTATTTGATATATAATTATGAGTTTGGTATCCCCCCAAGAGCACAACTGGTGGACAGACAAAAGTATGCTGCGTTTGATATTCGCTTTCTTCTACTAGGTGGCGATAACTTGCACCATTACAAATGTAACGAGAGATCGATAAAACAGTGGGAGCTTTTGAAATGAAGGCAAAGGCAATAAGAAGGATGCAATGTTATTGTAAAACGGTAATTCAATTACTAGCGTCTGGTAATAAATGTATAACCGGATTCTGTTCGCTTCGTTCGCTTCTTCATAACTGTCATAATTTGTTATGTTTTGTGTTAAGCGTCCTGGAATTTACAGCTCGTGAAGATCGTTACCCTTATGCCTCTATATATCTCTATTATCTTGTCCCCTGCTGATAACTTTTCTAAAGGAGTTTCGATTTGTCAATTCCGCAATAAATATATTTACTCACCGCATGCGCGCGCATCCTTACTACCGTCGTTCGTCGTTGTGGCATTGCCATAGAGTGTTGCCTATCTGCACTAGCTCAGCTTGTACTTCGATTCCGTTGTACGTTATGTTACGACTTCTTCGGCTTCACCTTGGCTATCATAAGACAAAAGCTCTACTGTAGTAGTATATCTGAATACTGGGAGTATTCATTTCTCTGCTGACGATAGTCAAATTACTTCTATCCCTCTACCCCACACCAGATATGTAGACTCTCCTCCGTACTGTACGCGAATCAGACCGGTTCATTCTTAATACGATCGCTCAACATGATTCTGCCTGTTGTGTAGCGCTCTTGCGCGAGAAAATGTACATGGAAATAATTATATGTACCTGTTTGACCGATCGGCGTGAGGGTGATGCATCTCGATCGGGCAGAAGCGATTAGAAGATGCCTTTTGGAGTGAAGAAATGATCTAGACTGGACTGGGCGCAAAGTTGTTTCTGGAAAAAAATAAAACGAAAACATTTTATTAAAATTCCTCACAATTTGTAGTTGTGCATCATTCGGATCTTTTAAATTCCTCGCGGAAGTCCTGTGCAGACGGTGCTCAACATACTGAAAAATTCGAGTCTTAAATTATTTTAACTTAGTAAGAAGTAGCGAAGCAATTCCACGGGCGGTTAAAACATGCCGCAGACTTTCACTTTCCGATGCATCAATTCGTTACCCTACCCTCAACGACAGAAAATCAACCAAAGATTAGATCACCCACCCGACAAGAACTAACCAGTTCAATCCAACCTCAGGTGAACATCGTAAGTCATACTACCCTTCAAATTAGCAAACTAAGTTTCTTTCAGAATCAACACCAAACGAAGATGGTTTTCGATCATTTTACATTTCATTTTATTTCGCCCTCATCACTCGTCAATCACATCAAGAAAATATTTCCGTAGTGATAATATCACACCTAGTATCTTTTCACACACAGAGGGGCGAGCAAGCCCCAGCTGTTCTAAACCTGAGTCGTTTCACACGAGTACTAGTCTTGGATTCAAATCCTGAAATGGTTAGAACACTGGAACTCCTACACCTGAGAATATTCGTCCTGTCCCGAGTGGAACGAATGATATTCGAATCCTTGAACATGGACGCTTAAATTGTTTTTAATCTATCAGCAATATCTCATTATAATTTGAAAGAAATTTCGGTGGTCATTTTTAACTTTGAGGACCTATAGTCTGGTCAACCAAGCGATTAATTTGTTGCAAGATGAATTACTTCTGTTCATGATGACTTCCATAAAAATAAGCTCCTACTTCTTCTCTCACGACTTACGGCCATGTATCAGATTACCCTACGGACATTTGATGACATGCCGAGCAATAATTCAGGGTATAGAAAATATTGAGAAATTTTGATGGTTGTTACAGTTTTGGACCATGTCCTTACTTTCAATGCGTCACTTTCAGACGATCAGACGGGGAATTCAATTGATTCCCCATAATTTATAGACCTAATATCAGAGAGCAAGCATATGTATAATTAGTTTTGAAAGAAATTTAAGTGGTTGTAAGAAATTCCCTCACTCAAGACTAACACTACTGACAACACACGTTCTGCTGCAACTTCTGGAAGAATGCTCGTTGTTCGCCGAAACGTCCCGACCGAGTACTGCGCATGCCTTGTAGCCAACACACACGCATGCATCACGCACACGAAACCACGCGTGCGAAATCACACGGTGCGAAGTACATAATTCCATCGAAATCCGGAGGGTAACTACGCCAGCAATGAAGGATGTTGATAGCTTTTCACCCAGGTGCAGTCATTGCGGCAGCCGATGATGTGATGCTAGTCTTCAGCAAGAAGGGTGAATGATCCGATTGCAGCTTCCACACATAAGCGCTCCTTCTCAATCGCACCACCTCCCAGAAGTGAGGTTAGGTCGAGCGTCAGGGCTCGGCCTACCCCTGAGGGACCGTCATTCAGCAGCACCAGCGCTACGAATCGACAGCATGAATTCTGCAGAAATAATCAAAATGAACCGAATTAATTAACATCGTTCCATGGGCCGAACTCACATCAAACTAATTCACAAAACTCACCATCATGTTAGTCAGCTTAACGTCGTGTTCGATCGATAGAACACCCGGACACCACGTGTCGCATGCGGTCGCGGAACGCCCATCGTGCCGCCATTTTGGTCCGTCTCACAGTGACGCCACGCGATGGAGAATTTCGCCGCTCGACTCCATGCCGTACACAGCACAGCACTTTCTCCGTTACACACATCATGTTTCTGACGTATTTTGTGAGACTACGGCACTTCCTCGAGCTCTCGCATCACGATTGCACGCTTACACCGTTAATGACCCACGCCACCGCATTTGATCTTTTCACAGACTGTCGCCATCTTTTCACCGGCGCACCAGTACCTACGGACAGCGGCACACCCTTACTCTCCGACGAACGCAAGCTGACTGACACATTACACCCTGCCGACTCGTCTTTTTGTACTTTGCTATCAGGTAGCCTGTACGCTCACACACACTATCGCACACTCGCTTTCAACAAGCCTTTTCAAAACGACCTTTTCGCTTCAGGTACGCTTTGAATTATGCTCAAGAAAGTTACAAAACATGTAAATCGTTTCCTCCTGCACTACATATTTTGTTATCTCATGGATTTTTAACATATTCAACCGAAAACCGCTGCTCAAATACGTTCCAACTCGCACGCTGGGCACAGTTGACGGTGTGCGTGATAATCTGCACCAAGAAAACACACACACATCCACACCGTCACAGTACCGGCGTTTAACGGTCGTCTGCGACGCCAACGTTTTGCCGCACTTTTTAACTTTCTGTAGAGTTTTATTTTCTACCCTTCGTTAAGGCAAATTAAAGGAAATTATATTGTTGTTCGTGTTACCGTTGCATATAAATCATTCGTATTGAATTGTGATAAATTTTGTAAATTAATATCCATGTTAACGGGAAGCGTATGCGTAAAATATCAGAGATAAATCTTCAAATACTCTGAATGTTAGCTTATCGAAGTACATTTTTCAGGAAATGAAGGGCATTGAATAGAAAACAGTTTCAGAAAATCAATGCGATGTACCAGGAATAAACGTTAGTTTCATCTCACACACATTTTTTTACAGATCTTGAGCCGTCAGACTAACATTTGCTGCTTCTCTCACACACATTGAACCTATTGTTGAATAGCAGACAATTGCATTTACACAAAAAAACGGTAGCTCTTGTATAACGTTCTACGTTTCTTATGAAAAGCACTAAATTGTGTATGATTTCGATTTTCAGTAATCATATTATAGATTTATTTGGTCAGAAAAACAGCAGGCGCTTATTTGTCCAGCTTCATTTATGCCTGTCCAAACATGCACCGCTGATTGATGAAGAGTTGCAGTGTATGTGTTCATTTTCAACGCACACCATTTCAAACCGGCATATCAGCTGAACAAATGATTGAAAGAGAGAAAAAAACATCGTCTACAGAACCGACTGCGAAATGACGCTCTTCCATGTCAATGTGATTTTGCTTGCGTGCTTATCTTATGAATGTAGTTTTGAGTACTATAAGTTAAACAATGTTGCATTAAAAAGAGCGTAAAAAAGAAGCAACTAATCATTATCTATGATCATTTAATTCCGGAATTGGCGGTCGCTGTCTAGCATGCATTTGCTTGAAAAGTTAGGCCTATTTGATATTTTCTTGCACCGAAATCGTATTGTAACGTGTTGAAACGCTGACGTTGATGGTGTGCGTGCTGACAGTGAAGGATAGAATCGTGTCGCACAAACACATTGATCCACACATGCGCTCGGAAGTCTATTTCGAATCAGGGAGTATAAACAACATGCAGCAGGAAAGATTCGAAAATTTCGTTCTCTCGTTGTCTAATTTCCGCTACACCGGGATAATTGTTGAGAAAATGCATTTTGTTTGACAGAAATTGTATTCATTATGTATACATCTAATGCACAGAGAACATTGAGACAGAAATCGACTCTCCGCAGAGCAAACCGGGTAACACGAAGTATAGTTATTGAAATATTCGATACTTTTATGACCTTTACCTATTTTTATTTGCAGTTGATTTTAACAATAACTACCAGCTCACATTAATGCCCCAGCTTGTATGCTGCGCTTACAGACGATGCATTTGGAAAGTGCTGCAAGGTAAAAGGAACAAAAGCAATTTTACGACTTTTGCCCCGTGTGGTACGCTTTATGTGGTTGGTAATTTGCAGGCCAACGGGTAATATACTGTAGAACCGACTGAAAGCGATGATTTCGAGGTAAAAGTTTTCCTCCTTCGACGGTCGTTCTGCATTTCGACAAATAACGCTGGAACGGTTCGTCTAGGAGGCACGTGCACACGTGCATTCTGTAAGAAAGTTCATTTCAAGAGCTTTAAATTACCTGTGCTACGTTACAGCAATGTTCCACTCGACTAGGAACCAACTACCCTAGAAGTACCGAGAAACCCGTCGGTGGCAAAGAAAGAGGGGCCTCACTCGAACGTGGTCGCAGCAATTGTGGGATAAGTTTTTGCCAAACGTGAAGTGGCAAAGCGTGATTTGCACGTTGCTTGTGAAGGGTTTGGATGCGACGACGAAGAGGTCGTTTGAACGCTTTTAAACATTTTACATTCACATGAAAAAATCAAAACTTTAATGCATTCGATGTAAGAATATGATTAATTTCACCCAGCCCTGTTGTGCGGTGTAAAATCAGCTTGCATAGTTGGAAGGCGAACATAACACAAAAACCGCCGCTTCACACAAAACCCATTTTAAAGTTTCATCCAAAACTCAATTATCAACGACGAACGGCGGAACGCCAAATCACAGGGTTCAAATATACCCTTCGTTTTAGCTTTTTTTTGCTGCATTTGGAAGTATTTGTACTTGCTTGCTGTTCCAAGGCGGTTCTTGGGCCTCTCGTTGGCTCGTCTTCATCTGGAGTGCCTATCCGGCGCTGTTTACAAGGCGTTACAAATTGCTTTCCCTGTATGCGAAATTCGGAAGGGATGTGGCTGTGCTTTTGTGTTAAAGCAGGTTCCAGTAGCAACTTTGCAATGAAACTTTCCAGCAAGACAAATAATAGAAATTAAATCACCTTTCTGCATACTTTTGTCTTTTGCAGTAAGCGCCCTGCAGGCAAGCGGCAACACTTTGCTTAACTTCTTGACTGTTCTTCTTCACTTTTGATAGAATGAACTACCAACTGTTTGTGTGCACCTACCTACCTGTACATGCCACGGCGGCGCGCGGTTCTTGTCCCGAAGCCCCGACAACTTGCCCAACTTTAAGCCTGTGTTCCGCTTCTCGTAAATAGTAGTGTCAGCAAATGAGAAAAGCGACATAGAATTGTCCATAGAACGCTATTACGCTCGTCGTACGCCATAAATAACGGGAAACATATTTGAACGAACACAGAACCATTGTTGTTTTAGTGTGTGCAAGTGGGTGTGTGTGTGTGCGAGAGGACGAGATTAAATTTTTCCTCTCCATTTCCAGTGGCAATTTAAATATTTTGATTTCGTTTACCCCCTTAAACCCTTCGGAGCCGTTTTCGTCATTCCATTGTGCGTTCGCTCCAGCCCTTAAACACATGACCATATTCTTCTTCTACTCGTTAGGTCGTCGCACACTTTCCGGGTTCGATGATACAGCGCGAGATAGCGAGACGCGCAGAAGCTAGACGATATCTGAAAGGTGTCACGTACCTTTTCCCGGGGTCGACATTCTTTGGCAGCCAAAATAGTTGGAGTCAAAAGGAGCAGCTTTGGCTTTGGCTAAAAGGAGCAGCTTATGGCTTTGGTAAACTTTGGCAACCCCTGAAAGCGATGGACGTACGTGGTGGAACGTCCACCATGGGTGGAATCTTCCACCCTCTGGCAACTGTGCTTTAAAAGTTGGACTAGTTTATGCCGTTCAAATGAATCCTTTTGGGGGTTTGTTTTCTTTGGCAAACGGAGGAAGCCCTCGAAACAACGTACGGGTACGGCCACGGACGCTCTTTAAAAGCTAGCGTGATCTTTCTCATTTCACCGTTCATTGAGTGGTAGAATTTTGAAGATACGAATATCCTAATTCGTACGGAAGGGAAAGTTTACCCTCGGTAAGCAGCTTGAGTTTAAGCCGTTAACAATCGGAATTGCTAGACACCGAAAACGAAAAGCTGCTACCCGTAAAAGGGTTTGAGAGGAACGAAGTAAAACATAGCATTTGCTCTATACATTTTTGTACCCTTGCACAGAGCTACCGCTTCGTCTATCCTTTCTGTCCGACGACAGGGCTGTGTAATGCTCAAGAATTTAGCGTGAGAATGTTTCACCGAATGCGAATTGTTCTTAAATAGGGAAATATTTTCAAATTGTCCTTAGCATACTGCCACCATCGCGCGGGAAGGTTGAAGATGGTATCGAAGATGCAAAACGACCAAGAAACTTTCCATATTGCTGGTCGGTCGGGGTTGATTGCTACGCTGTTCCGCACAACCGGAACGGAGGCGTACGATAAAGTCTCTAACGTGTTTGGGTCGAGCGTGAAGCATCAAGGAACTTTACCTTGTCGTTGTATTTGTCTGTCTTTGAATGATTTTACCGGGGTGCAGTCAAGCCAGAATTAATAATTAAACTCGTTTGATGAATTTGAGTAACTTGCATTCTACTCACATAGAAACATATTTTTTAAAACGTGTGTAGTCCAACATCCAAGATCATAGCGTCTGTTTCCCTCTAGCGAGTATGCACAAAGGACAATTACCAAATTCTGTGCACATTGACTAATGAAACATGTATACTTTGTCTCACAATTGCCCATATCATCATTGGCACTATCCGCATCATTTAATCAGCATCTCTAATGCGTTTTTCTGCAACCAGCAGGACCCTTTTCGCAACGTGGCCTTACCTTATCTCTAGGTAAAATCGAGTCTTTCCCTATGTACACACCAAACATGCCGTGCTCATCGACATGGGTTAATTTTTCACCAATCTTTCGTCGATTCTCGAACATTATGTTCGCTTTATTAATCCCAATCATCGTTCAAAGTCATTTTTGTGTACGCTTGTACCAAAAACTTCTACCAACCGATACGACGCTCGCTCGGGAAACCCAACGACGACGAGATTTCTTTCGGATTGGTATCAAGGAACGGTCGGGTTAATGCCCATGATTATAGCTATCAGTCAGGCAGGATCAGTGCTTCTTCTGCCACCGCCAACTAGCGGGTGTGAATTGCTGTGATACGCAGCGTATGGGCGAACCGGCACACTACCTCGAGCCACTAATTATGTGATTGTTTACCAGTGAGCAAACAGGGAACTCGCGTCTACCGTTTGGGGCGGTTTCATCGATTAGATTGTTGGCGCTAGACTTGCTGCAGGAAGGAAACGATCCGACACCGTCAACTTGCGTAATAGAAGCACCGAGTAAGGATTTAGGGATGCCACCGCATTGACCTTGGATTGATTCCGCTGCGCTGCGCTACAGCGTATAGTGGGTGATAATCAAACGGTGCGGACTTGTCCGTTGCCACCTTTCATGATACCGTGGATTGTCTATGGATGATAGAAGGTCCAACGGTTGGAAGCATGTTGTGGGCCTCAGACTGAACGTGGTAAAACGGTAATCAGCCATTCAAACATGCCCAACTGGGCCCATTAATCCGGCTAAGCTCTTGCCATCGGACGAGCGAAATTAACCACCGTTCCGTGATAGAATGCCGAAGATATTCAATCGAGCGTGTCTTCGAAGCTGATTAGTGGCGGGAGCTACTCATCATCCAATGCTTGCCCCCGAGCGGCTCACTAATTGTCCGAAAAAGAGCTGGCGAAAGCTTTATGAGCCACTAAATGATTATGGGACAGCGGCAACGTCCGGGCGTTTACTTCCCCATTTATGTTTCACATAAAACAATCGCATCGCATCGCTCGTACTTAGCTAGACACATTTTGATTTAATCAACAGTCGATCTGTGGAAAATGAACTTGAACCGAAAATGAAACACCTTCAAAATGGGTCTAATGAGTCTTGTTCCTCTGAAGTAAGCGAGAGTGATATCGACGAACCCATTCCCGTACCGAGACACGCTTTTGATTATCTTTGGTCATAAATTTTGCAAACCTGCTCTACAACAAAACGACGATGGACATCATGGAACACATTCCAACCAACCGCAAACGGACTGACCAGAAAGAAGTAAATTGCTCAATCTTTAAGCAGTATTGTGTTTGTGAGTTTCAGATGTCTGACCACAAAGGGACACTCCCCGGGTCACGACATGTCCGATAAGGTTCCCACTAATTGAATTGAACCATAAAATGTAATACATGTGAAAGCGTCTGTCCAACACCATCTGCACTGGGTATCGTGTGGAAAGAAAGCTTATAGCAGAAAGTTCCCTGTACTGGAGACGTTTCGATCAGGGCTCGAGACATTTTGTGTGTTGCACTGAAGTTGCAGGGATTACTGGACACTGCTGAATAGGGATACACTTTTAAGAACTTCTTTTAAGTGGCCAATGTTGAGTATCGTCGCGCTGGATCTGATTTGTCTGTCTTGTGTTCTACAGTCGACCAGTAACACGTCTGGGTAGTGTTTGAGCGGCGATTTTTTCTCGTACTTAGATACAAGCTGTCAGGCAAGTTTTGTGTTTGTTCGCTACTTGTGATGTCGTAAAAGCAACCATTTCGCAAGAATAATCGAATGTGGTCAAGCGCCCTTTGCGAGAATCAAAATATGATGTCATTTTTTATCCGAAATATTCCCGCCTAATTGGGAATATCCATCGCAATCAAGCCTTTCGCATGGCTATCCAGGTTACGGTCCTTGCTAGCCTTTGTAGTTGAGCCACAAGAAACGTCCTCTCCCCCTAGAAGGAAAAACAACACAATTCTTCCACCGAAAACTCACAAACACACAACGTACTCCCGCTGGCTGCTGTTTGGCGGGTCGCTGGAATTCTTTGTGCCTTCTGTGCGGAACACAAAAGCACGAAAAATATTCTTCCAGCTGCAGGGAAGAAATCGAAGAAGGAAGACACTCGCACAAACAGTGAGCGAATCGTATGAATGGTGCAATTCTTTTCTTCGCCCTTCCGAGGCGCTCGTAAATTTTTCTCCATTCTCCATATTGAAATAAACGATGGCTGTGCCAAGGTAGTAGAGCCAGAATCCCAAGCAAAACAAAAAAGAAAGCTCACCGGGGATGTTATGTTGCTGCAGCGGCGGCTACAGCATACGTGCAATAGCGTGCTGTGAGAACTGGGTGTAGCAATTCGATAACACTTCTGGCAGGTGAAACTGAGGCATAGCACGGGGACGAGACGAGCGCATGTGAAGACGAGAGCGCAAAAAAGCAAATCCTGCCACCAAAGCAATTTTACAGATGAAAGGAAGATAGGTGGGCAGCAAAAACGAAAAACACAAATGCCAACCAACATCCGAAAACAGTGGACCATACATGCTACAGGCAGTAGGAAAGCCCTTCGCTGCCAATGTGAAAAATCTGCCAGCTTTAATTTCCAGCTCCATCCACTCCACGGCTATAAAGGCTGCAACGGTTTTATTTCTGTTTTAAAAGGTTTTCTGTTCTCCGACAAAAAAAAACAAAACTAGTAGAGGGAAGCCATTCCACAACGCTGCTGCTGCAACCGAGGTGGAAGCTTTCATCTTTCCTTTGCTGGTGAGAAATTGTACCTTCACCCTATCGGCCAACGCTGGTTGGAAGTGGCACAGCTCTCAGTCAAGGAAGCAAGCGCACACATCATCGTTGTCGCAATCGGCGTCATTCTGCTCCATCTCACCGGGCTCACACAAAAAGCCTGCTGTTGTCTTTTCCTGCTGCTTCTACGAACGACCGCCATGTCTCGTTGGTAGAACACAAGTCCTTTCGGGGTTGCTGAAAACACGAGCACGAGCTGCTCGTTACAGGACGACCGAGCGCAAGGATCATAAATAAGGTTGTTATAAAGTTTAGTGAGCTCGATGCCATCAAAACCCGAAAAGTACTCCTCTCGATGTGGAGCGAGTGTGCCAGTGTAGCGATGCAATCTGCACTGTGAAACTCTGAACGGCGGCGGCCATGGATGCACACGACTGCAGGACGACTGATGGAGTGTGGGATGGCTGCAGCGGGGACAGGATTCATTGTCTCAAGTTATTCGTAGGTTTTTGCCCGACGCTCTGGTATAAGCTTTCGCTCCTGGTGCACATGTAAAAACGATTATAGGAAAAACCCCAACTATAATTTATGTCCCCGTATAATGTGGACTGGTGGGGTGAGTGTGCCTAGGCAGCTCCGTAGCTTTTACGCATTGAGCACGCCAATAGTGTGGTCCGAGCTCGGTTACCGCAGCAAGTGGTTGAATGAATGAGCTGACGTTTGCTAAGAATGAAGAACCATCTCCGATAATTTATGAATTTGACACTAACACAGAACCCGAATACCAGGCAGGACCGTGAGGCAATGGAATGTCGATAGAAAGCGCGGGAAGGGAGAAAACATTTGAAACAATGATAAAAAGTCGAGAGGCGTCATTGAAACATTGAGCAGGAAAAGTTGAAATGAAGGAAAAAGTGCGACTAAATAGAAAAGTTGTTCTACATTGGGGCGGTTATGTTTTACACAAGCATTAAGTGAAAATTAGGACTGCATTTCTCGTTCCCTTCCTTCTCTTCTAAGAACGGGCCCTGATTCAATCATCTGCAGGGAGTGGGCTTTATTGCAATAGAAATGAACGAGTGCATGAAATGAGGGAATAATTTATGAACCCCGTCAGGCGACCGAGCGTGAGCGTGCCGAAGGAGAAGTTTTGAAATAGATTTTGAAAAGTTTCATTAGACTAATTCCACTGCTAGAGCATAGCCACTTTGTTGGAAAATTTGACATTTCACTCTCGAATGGGTGGAAAGCATTCAAACGCACTCACGACGACCGTTCACGGTTGCAACCAACACTTGGTGATCATTATATTCTCAGGAACAGGATGCATGTTTCCTTTTCTGTTGAAATTTATTGCAATACAGCAGCTAACTACAGGATGATGTCCACTTTTTTGCATCTTACTCGCCATTCATTAATCGATTACAAACGGAAAGTGTTGCCGGCTAATGAGCTTCGTGTCAAAAAGCGGGGTAGAGTCGGCGGTGTGTGTGTTTCTTTTCCTGTTTTCCGACACCAAATAATCTCGCATGTACGCGCATGTTGCAAACCGCAACTTAAACAAGCATGAGCACCATTTTCCCATTAGAAATAAACAACATACAAAACCGGAAGCTGTACACGGCGCTGTATACGGCGCTTTGCACCCCCAGGGTCGATTGGTCCAGCAACAAAAACCTTGGCCGAGAGTCGGACCCTGCAGCTGGAGGATGGAAAATGGAACAACACGAGTAGTTCCGAAGCGAACAAAAGTGAAATACCATTGGCCTGCGGCGATTGCCCATCTGCGGCCCTACTGGACGCTGTTTCACGTTAGCAGTAATGGTCCCGGCCACTAACTATCCTTTCATAGCTCGATTATGCTAAAGCTATTCTCCTCCACCCTGCCCCACTGCTGGCCTTGATCGAAACCGAGGGCTCGTCCTGCGTAACTCCGATGCACTAACAACCCGAGGTTAGCGAATTCGCTATTTTGCAGCATTTTGCGACCATCTACCACTCCTCGGCCATACAATGCCAACAAAAGCGAGTGTAATAATGTGCTCTCGAAAGCTCCTGCTCCCAAATGTAACACTCTCCAGCGTTATTGCGGGGCCAATTGAAAGTCCTTGTTTCGTAGTATCCGATTGCGGGGATGGTTGTTCTTTGAGAGTGAAGTTAATACATGCCTCTAGAGCGCAGATAAACACATTTGCATTGATTTTGGGTCCCTTTTACGAGGAGCAAATTTCCACTTCCAGCCAATATTACAATGCGTTCATCTGCTTGGGACACGATACGATTATTAGCCGGGTGGGAAGAACTCTACTCATCCGCGTACGGCAGCATCGGTGATGCATTATAATGCTCTCGGCACGCCACTTTTCGACACTGATGGGGGACGTGTTTAGTTGTGTAAGCACAATGATTATCACTTGTATAGGAATCCCAAAAATAGGCTCATTCGCCTTTCGAACGCAAGTGGCGTGAAAAACCACCATTCAAGAGGAAACTACCGCTCAAACACATCAGCGTCGGATCGTCATAATCGTTTGTAAAGAGTTCAGAAAAACAAACAGACAAACCTTCCGGTTCTGGTACGTTCACACACGCAGGTCGCATATTATAAACAGCATAAACATTTTCATAATCGGCACGTGTTTACCGATTCGGGTCACCTCCCCTTTCCCGACATATGCTTCGTGGCATAATTAATTCGCAAACATGCAAATAATGACGCTCTCGCTCTCTCCAAACAGCGGCCCGAAATTCCCTATAAACCGGTATCCCGCAAACGGAGGCCTCCACAGTCGTCACCTGCCTGTGTGGATCTCGGGTCTCGGGACACAGATAGGACAGCATAGTAGCGGTGTCCTTTATATCTCATACTTTATGGCGCTGTTGAAGGCTGATAATTGTCCTTTTAGCCGTGATACCTATGTGTGTTTGGTGCCATTTTGTTGCCGCCGACAGAAACCCCATTTCTCTTCGGCCTTCTACCCGCCCTTGAACATGGCGTATTAGAAAGGGAACGGGACAGACTTTCCGCTTCCAAAAACCTCTCATAAAGAATGAACTTTTATGGCAGCGTGTGCGAGATTCCGTTTGGCCCGAGTTCGAGCGATTAACGGGAACCTTTTTGCTACCTAAGAGATAGTAAATGTTGCACTGCTAGCGTTTTATCGTTTAAAGGAGCCCGGCACAGCACAGCTTTGTGATGGTTTCGGAACACAGGGTTTTGTACAAGTCCAATAACTGTTCTGAGCTCAACGCAAGATGTCCTCCGAGCAGCTATTGTCACATAAACAACTTATCGAACTTAAGGATTTCTTGTGAAGGCCAGCTCTTCTGAGACTCGTTTGAAAAATCACATAAACGCTTTTAAAAGAACATTAGTTCTACACCAGGCACGATGCCAGACTCCCGATAACTCAACTCAATCAAACGTCCAGTGCTGACGGAAAAGTTCAGTGCGTTGGTACAAAATTTCCTGCCCAGCTTCCTATCGGATCTCAGCATTTAGTAACTTTGCCGCCACAGTTTCACCATAGAGTTTAGACGCATCAATTTTCAAAGCCAACCATCCGTGTTAAGGAAGGGAGTTGCTGGTAGTTTGTTCGCCAAATGAGCTGCTGCCCCCGAGCGAGGTACGGGCGTTTGGCCTACCGCTGTGAGTGAAGGTCATGGTGTGTCCAATGCATGGTCGCTCGCTAATAAATCCATCATGGTCCGGTCAGCTAACGATGCAGAATCTCTTCGAACGAGATGCACTCGCAGGAGTGTGCCCATGGGGCTTCGTTATGTGTGTGGTACGCGTACCAGCATACCTGAGCAGCATTGACACTGGCAGCAACCGTGCTTACGGTCAAAGCTCCACATCGGTCGGACGGTTGGTCGTTGTTCTGGGAGAAATGGCAGAGAGAAGGGCGCCAGAAAAGATTTTGAAGGGATTGTTGGAGCTACACGGGAGACGAACGATATTGACGTAGATTTATTGCAAGGATAGAACACTCCCGACAGCTGGGACGGATAATTGTAGATAATCTGGCCGCATAGCTGAGAACGTCGAGATGGAAGGAATTATTTGAACATAGAATGTATTACACCAATGCGGTGAAGTCGTAACACTCTTCTGACGGGTGTTAGTAGCTACAATGGAGCGAAACAATGAATTTCTACTAAATGCCGTTGCTGTTTACAGCATTTTCAGTTTACCAAATATTTGAAATCCTACTACACTACAGCGTATTACGGTGCAATGTAAAACCTTCAAAATGGATTCATTGTTGCTTGTACACAATTTTTTGAAAAGTGTACGGTGTAAAATGTACTAACGTTTAAAGATTGAAAAACTACTCACCAAAGCCATAGTACGTCAGCTTCCAAGTTATTCCAAAAGGAAGGGTGCGGCACTCGCTTTGCCATCTCCGCGGTTCGTCGCTACGTTTCATAAAAAATGGCTCCGTTGAAAAAACCCCAAGGCAGGAAGAATTTAGTGCCTAAATTGAGCGAGTATACGTGATATGGAAGCGGAGGTGATGGTGATGGTGATGGTGATGGTGGAAATCATATGCGCCTCGGCTGGATTAAACGTTCGCCGTGTTTGGAGCACTGAGGCGCGAGCTACGCGGTTCGATCTGCAATGATTTGTGGTACAATTCGTCGTCGTCCAGCAGCAACGATGTATCCAGGAGGTAGGATGTAACTTTCGGTATGTGATCAATTTTGTACGGCGTCTGTTGAAAGTGGCGTATCTCACGTATAACGTGGGCAATCTGAAATGAAATCGTGTCCGTCACTCCGGTCACTCCGTACTCATAAGTCGACTTACCATACGCATTTTGGAGAAGTTGAGCAGTCCATCCGGTGTAAAGTCCGGCGTGCCCTCCTCGATGAAGGACAGGTCGGTCAGATACATGCCCAGGTACGGAATGCAGGGTGGATCGCACCGGTGCAGTGCCTCGCGCATCACACGAAACCTTCCATCCGAGCACACCACGGCCTGCAGTTTAGTGATTGTCGATTTGATCTAGCGTAGGGAGGGCCGGAAGCAAAACAAACAGAACGTGGATTGCATTAGCCGCGGCTGCTTCGCAACGAGCAATTATATCGAGATGCACATCTTGTGTACGGACCCTGGCTGAAATGTGTCATGCTAGATAAATACGGCTCTGCAAACAATGAGACAGTTTTCGTGGCAGATTTGGCCCAATGCAATCGTAAAATCAAATACAACCACGGCACTGGACGGTGAGGCGCAGCCATGTTTCACTGGCCCGTCAACAGCTTCGTGCAAGCGAACGAAAACTTCCGCCGTTAGTGGTTGGAAGAGTTTCCCAAGAACAATCGGAAAGGCTGGATAAAAATAAACCACTCGCGGCCGCCCATCATTTCATTGCGCCGAGTGCAAACAGCATATCGAGTTCCGGTTTGCAAATGAGCTGGGCAAATCGGTGGAGGTAAGTTGCCCGGGATTGTGGCATTTATTTTTACGACCATAGAACTGATCCCGATTCACTATAGTGGACGGCAAGGAAATAAAACGCACAAAAAACAGCAGCGTACACCGAATGGGATGTTCCGAAAGACTCGTTCAGACAGGGATCGTAAACTGAGCGCACGGTAAACATGGGTGTGGTGATTTTTATTGGCCACTTGGATGAACTTTAGTCGACCTTTCGCTGACTTCCGGGCCCGAGCGCCATGGTCCGTGGCCGGGAAATCTGCTGTGAGCTAAAGTTCATCATAATAAAAACAAATAGAACAATAGCACAATCGGTTATGCGGATGCAGGATGGTCAGACAGGCTGCTGCTAACGCTTGGTTTGAAAATTCTGGAAACGGTCCAAACGGTCCGACAGGCTCACAGTACCCGGTACAGCAGGGAAGATGAAATTACGGGCCAATGAAATAGGAAGTAATACTCATTGTTTCGCAAATAATTCGCATTTAAATCGCAATGCTCCAACTGGGTGAAATGCACGACTGGGTGTGGTGTGTGTGGCTGTATTTATTGCCGACTCCGAGCTCTGCAACTGGTAGAGAACGGGGTTCAATTTGGTTGTCATCGAAAGATAATAAATTACAATTGGAAAACTTTATATACGCTGGAAATGGAAATGGCATTTTCATGCTTGTTTGCCTTTCAACCCAAGTGCAACCGAATAGACCGAATGTAAGCGACATGGGCACACATGGACACGTGTTCACACTTTTGAGTTATTAAACCACAGCCAAAGCATTTTCCAAAGAACAACAATAAAGCCGGAATGCTTTTCAGCTTTGCTGCTTTACTGCAGGATTAGACAACCGAAGTTGCAAAGCAATTTAACTTCCTCTCTGGGCGAGTAAATACACGATGTACGTATGTGCCAAGTGTGTCCCAGTTCTTGATTTTTCTTTGCACAACTCTTTCACTTGCTTGCCTCAAACCAGCCACAGCCAGCGTGCGGTGGGTGATTTTGTTTTCTTAATTTTTAATGGAAAGTCAACTTGTACAACAACAAAAAGATGGTTTTGCATGTCCCACAGCCTAGGAAAATGCGCGAAACCCGCCGACGCGGAATGTCTCGAGGGAGCATCTCCCTTACGCTCGACGTGATGGTGTGCTTACGCTAATTGAAATAACGACAATGTAATCCTCCAGCGCCAGGAAAAACAGTTTCACGTGCAAACAAACACATAATGTACGCACGGCACCAGTATCACCTGCGTGTGGTGTACTGCCCTGCCGCAATACAGGGCGCGCGCGCCAATGGCAAACAACTGTTTGGCGAGATGAGATGTGCTCCATGCCCATGTCTTCCACTGGGAGACATTGCTGCAAAGCACTGCTTCTCGTCCTTCCCTCGAGCCCTTCCTACTTGCTCGGCTAGAAAGCGGCTCAACTTTCCAAACCGCCAACAACTTTTCACACCGATGAAGTTGAGAAAAATGATGATATATGTTAGAAAAATTGCACCAGCAAAGTGTGTGCGAAGCAGATGGTAGCCCGGACGCAGTTGCCTCACTAGCGCGAGTCCGTTGGGATACTGTCGGGAGAAAAAGAACGTGGAAAGTGGGGTGCTGCAGGTGGACGTGAGTTGTTGATTTGTTTGGCCAAAGTGCTTGTACAACGAACCCATTCCAGCCTTCCCGAAGTCCCACTCTGCTACGATGGAACGTATGTGTCTGTTTGTCTAGTCGGCAACATTTTCTGGCTCGCTTTGTTCCTCTTACACCACACTTACTCTTACATTTCGGGATGCTGGAAAGCTCTACACAATCGATTAGAAATACTCACTGTTCTAGGTACTTTGTCCCAGGTCTTTTTCAGTCGATAAACAGCCGCATTCGTGAAGGCGGCACAGATTTGCAGCACCCCGTTAAAGTTGTGCAGACAACGGCAAATGTCCGCCACGGCTGTCCACTTCTCGATGGCTGCTACCCGCGCCGCCATGTTGCTCCTGTGGAAGATGGTCCAATGCCGAGCAATCCCTTAGCAAACAACGCTTTGCGCCCGCTCCTTGCACAGCTTCCGCATCTTACCTTGTTACTATTTCCGAACAAACTAACCGTGAGCCATCGTTGAAACGTTTCGTCATAAGAATGATATGTTCCGCACGCGACTTTTTGTCCGACTTCATCCAGGCCTGACCCAGGAACTCTCTGTTCGATGGTAGAGACATCCAGTTATAAGGCATAGAACTCCCAGAGAAGAAAGCATTCGCCACAAATACTTACTCGCTACGGATGGCCAAGAATATCTGGTGATCCAAGTACGTCATTTGTTCCGCAATCTCCAGCGCTGACAGCGTCTCGATGCTCTCCTTGCTCGGCGTCTTTGGAATGGAAGAGCGCATTAAAGAAATCACCGTTCAAAACCCAAGCCCCTAAAAGCTGTCCTGCTACCTGTGGCGGTGTAAGCAGTATCTCTAGTTGTTGCTTCCCGCTGTCAATGTCGTCGCGGCAGAGTAGTCGCAGCAGTTGCGATGCAGCTCGATGCTCAGTGGGCAATAGGTTCGGACTGCACGTGATGTCGTCCAGGAAGGCTATCGTCTGACTGCGCAGAGTTGCATCCTGCTCAAAGTCCTGGAAGTGCTTCGACACCCAGTGTCGCAGCACGTTCAGCACTCGCATCGTGGCCGGCGAGCTGACGACGGATTCCTTTCGGTTCCTAGCTTCCACCTCGGGGGGCTCATCCCGTGGATTACTGGAAGCTGAGGTAGCGATCGCGAATGCCGCCGCTGCCGTCGATGTGCTACTCCTGTGCGGGTTTAAAATGTGGGGTGTTGGTGGTGGCGGGGAGTTTGGGCGGGGGATGCAATAGGACAAACGCGTGGAATGGCGCGAGGTGCGCGTGGCGCAAGGTTTAGGTGAAAGTTTAAGTGTTTTCGTTTTAGTTTTGCATTTTTTCCCGATATGTGTTCAAATGTGTTCAGATAGCATTAAAGGTGAGATGGGTGATACAGATGCGAAAATGTGGTGTTTTAATGGTGCAGTGAGAAGCGGATGACGGTGTTGCAACGAACGGACGAACCGGAAGAGACACAACGATCGGATTGAAGTCGTTCAAGAGGAAATACATCCTGGGCATGCTCTATCTCGCAAAGCAACATAAAAATAATTTCCCAAGGATAATTCCAGGCCTGGGGTTCCACGAAGACGACGGCAGGCTATTAAAGTGATATTCTAGAGATTGCTCGCCATTTCTCGGAGGTGTGAGACCAAGCGGTTTCGCCACCATCTCCCAGCGGGAACAGGAAAGGTTGATTTATTCTCACAGGTGATTACGCGCGAAAGAACCAACACTGTGGTGCAGGACGCGGGCGAGCCGTCGGATATAAATCATCTCTGGTGCTGGTGGATCGGAGCGGCATCAACCGCGGCGTGAGATTCTGTCGCTGACACCTCCACACGCACCTGCTTCATTACTATTCGTGTCAGAAGGGGGATCGCTGGGAAATTGCTTTCCTGCCTCCCTAAACACGCACACACACACACCCTTGCCGTGAAATTCACGCCCAGGCCGCACCAGGGCGAGAACCTGTAAATAAAACATCTCGGTCGAGCTTGTTATGACAACGCGACCGCAACACTCGACACTGCTGGAATCCCGCCCGGACTCCATGGAGCTGTCGTCTTGAGATACATACATTATTTATCTCCGCAAACTTTCACTCGACACACCCACATAATGGCGGGTTGGCTTGAATGCCTCATTTCGCAAGGGTAAATGGAAATTTGAAATTTGATCTTTTCTGTTCAATTAGTGTCTCGATTATATATTAATTGCCAAATCTCTTCCCTCTATTCTGCAGATTAGGGCCAGAAAGTCGCGCCCGATGAAGACTTGCCTGATTTACATAAAATTCAAATGATCAAAAACCGTTCCCACCCCGCTGGGTCGGTGATGAACCACGCGCACAACTTTAATGACCAAGCTACCACCAAGTTCGCAGAAAAAGGATTTTAATAAAGTGTGCGTCATCAACTAGCCACAATATGAACGGGGGCACTGCTTATGACAACAGAAGGCTCTTCCCATACCATTGCTTCCAGTCCGGTGATGATGCTTTAAGCAAACGTTCCAACAATCGAACCGATCAATCCGCGGTATGAAATTAATAATGGAGAAAGCAAAGTAGCGTATCAACACTACTATGCAGCTCGCGGTCTTACCAGAGCGGATCCGGTCCCATGCTGTTGCCGTATATGAAACAGTGCGGCCCAACGAAGCGCGTTCAAATTTATCCAACATGAATAAGGACCATCGAGTGTGCACAATACGGAAGGGAGCATAAGAAAAAAAAAGCGTTCCGAATGGTGCAACATCCGGGAAGAGTGGGACCCAACCCAGCACGGTTATTATTCCCCGATTTCAATTGGACGTCATCAATTTCATCGTTTGGAAAATTGATAATAAAACCGAACCCATTCAGAATCACCGAAGCCAATATGTGGAATGTGCACACCGAAGCCGAGGCACCGACGACCAACGAGTGCCGTGTAAAGGGATCAACGATTGGTTCGATGATAGAGGACGGCAGGAATTTCCAGGCAATAGCAGGAAGCAAAACCCGTCCATAAAACCCCGAAACGCACCGGAATGAAAGATTTTTTGTTATGGAGAGAAGTCGATGGGTAGTGGCCATCCCCCCACACACAGCCCGTTTTCCCAACAGCCAGGTGTGCACGATAAGACGAAAGCGACGAGTACGGACCGCCGAACCCCGGCCAGCAGATTCCCGGTGGCCATTTTATGGTATCCGAAATGTGAGCGGGCATGAGTGCACGGCCCGGTTGTGTGTTACATATTAGTGTGGGTCATTTGGGGGTTTGTTACGAATGAGTTATCGCCATCGCCAAAGCGGGGGAAGAAACCGAAACGAGGCGTCCCGACCCGGGCAGATAACCCATGCCGCGGGTATGCGACCATTGGCGGGCAGGCAGGCAGATCATTTTTTCATGCCAGTTTCACGGATGACCATAAAACCCAACATTCCAGATCGTTCAAAAGGGCAAAAAGGGCAAGCAGATGACAAAAGGCACCCGTATTGGTCCAGCACAGGAGCAAGATTGTTGTCGGAACGGAGTTATCAAACCAGCCACCAGAGTAGTGGCAATGCCGGCAAAGGTGTTTTAATACCATGTCCAGTGCCATGATCATGGCAGGATAAGGACATGCGAGCATTTCCCACATACACACATTAAAGTGCATTTGTTATCAAAATCCGGCGGTCCGGCGAAGTAAAATAACCATCGTTATGGATATTTTTTTTGCATTTGTCAGCCCGTTTTACAGATTGTATTTTGCCACAATGCCACGGGATTTAAGGGAAGGAGCAAAAACAACAAGCATGTCACATGCAGCGAGAGAGCAAAACCCCGTCGTAATTCGATTCATTGCACCAAAACGAAACCCGACGCAATGTAATCAGGACGTTATGGTTTAAGCACCGAACAGATGCGGGATTTTTTTTTCCACGCAAGGGGCGTTTTTATGAAGAAATAAAATGAAGAAAATTGCATAAAAAACCGCACAACACCCACGTGCGTGGTAAAACCGTTATCAAACGAAGCGAATACGCGCCGAAAGTATATTGAATATTCGGAGTGGCATGGTTTTAGTAAGTGAAAAACGCGATACTCCCGAATGTTTAAAAGGGTGGAAAAAAGGGTGAAAAGTGATATCGATAAAGCGTATGAACGATACCGGCGATCAATAAAACAAATTTAAGCGACGCAGTGAAGCGAAATGTTTCACATTAATTCCACAAGTTTGAGGGGTTGTGGACACAGTTCGAATGTTTGGCAATTTTGGCGCAAGTTCAACCAAACCGACGAAGTAAAGGAAAGAACATGCGAGCGTAAATATATAAAAATCGCATTGTGAATGAAGGTTATTCATATGGGCGGTTTGGCCAATAAGAAAAATGCGATATCAAGACGGATTACGGTAGAAACAGTTGCCATCATACAAGCATCCAGTAGATGGATAGCCACAACACGACAAAACAAAAGGCAAAAATAAATAGATACACCACGGTTCATACACCACGATCAATCAAACCGGGACCAGTTCAGCCACCAGTTTGTTGGACGGACGGACGGACGGACGGACGACGTCAAACAGGCGCATTCGACGACAGGACAGATACAGGCCCAGTGAGGCACAAACAGACAGACAGACAGACAGACAGACACAAACACAGAGTGAGAGAGAGAGAGAGCGAGAGACACACGCACAGCACAGTCAGGACAGCCAGACAGCGAAAAAGATAGACAGATAGTAGTTGTAGTAGTAGTAGTAGTAGTAGTAGTAGCAAGATAGATAGATAGGGAACGTTTTAGGATTGCGAAAGGATCCCCAGGAACGAAACGGGAAAAGTTTGTCCAATTCAGACGCCATGTGTCATTGGGTGGTTGGGAGTGAATGGTTGGTCAGGTCGGGTTTGGTTGGGTTGGGTGGGAAGGTCATGTGGAGTAGATCAGGGAAAATAAAAATACAGTCCCACGATTTAGTTTGTGTCACACCAAGGGATGGAGCAACAAGAGCGAAAGAAAGCCGGAGCCGGATATCAACCGAAAGATTGATGGACCACAGCATGTGGGAATGGGTGGGAGGGTGGTTGGCATTTTTTTTTTTTTCATTTTGTTTCGGCATTTTCCACGAGCAGCGCCATTGCAACGATTTGAGCAAAAGCGTGAGGATTTGTGCAAATGTAGCGTGGAGTGATAGATTGGGAAGTGATAAGAATGTTATTGGAGCAAATTTGTATCGAGCCAAAAGAAAACAAACCGATAGAAAATGAGTGTATCCCGGGCGTGTGGGGGTGTGTATGTTTTTGGGATGGTAGAGATTGGTGTTTGGTGTTTTATGCATCCGTTAAGACGATTTGTTTAAGGCAGGCAACATGTGGCGCACGGTTAGGAGTGGTTGTTGTTTGTGTTATTATGTTATTTCAATTTTTTCAACATGGTTTTTGTTGGTCGATGTTCGTTGGATGGGATTTGATGAGTTTTTTTTTTTTGTTTCAGTTGTTGTTGCAGATTCACACGATTGATTGTTTTTGATTACAGTTGTACAGAATGCACACAAGAGAATAGACGTAAATATAAACATCCATCAACACGATCACACACGGTATCAGAGCAAGTGAGAGCAATACATTCAGAGAAAAAAGAGAAAGAGAGTAAGAAAAGAGAAACAAAGTGTAAGAGAGCAAGAAACAGCAAGTATCAACGGTAAGTAACAATTAACTTAAGGTAAAACATTGCATATAAACACACATTTGAGAAGAGGACTAGTGTTCAGGGGATGTTTTTATTTTTCTTTTGTGTTTCATTATAGTTCGGACGAGTTGAAGTTGTTGCTGAACGAGGCAGGTAATATAGATAAAACAGGACGAAAACAGAGACAGATAGATAGAGAGTAAGTGAATAAAGGCAAATAAAAAAAACAGTAAAGAACAATTATCACGGACAAATATTGAGCATAAGATTAATTATGGCCAAAGCTGAGATTCCGTTTCAGGAAAACTGTAAATAATTGCTACAAATCGCACGGCGTTCATGTAAATTCTTCTCTGCCACTTCACAATACACCGCTAATCGCTAACCATCGTCCGAACAATTTCATACAAAATCCCATTTAGCTTTCGGGCTACGAGCTTTACAATTCCTTTTCCTCCTTTTCCAAGCACCGGAGGCCACAATTTGTTGCCCGAGCAGAACGGGTTGCTGAACGAGGGACCGACTAAACAGTAACGGAAGTTCATACATCACCCTTGGAAATACATTAGCTCTAAATCTTCATCAATCTCCGATAGTGTCCGCTGCTCCGTTGCCTCCTTTCAGTCGCTGAGTGGCTCGGTTGCCACTGCACTTGCCCTTGTTTTCACTCTCAATGACTTCACACACACACGCCCTTCAACCCTTCAGTGGAGAACCTTTCCATACGCTCTTGACTACGACGGGCTGCTATGGGCCGCCTCTTTAAGGAAGCGCCCGCCAACCTAACACGCGTGAGCACAGAACGACTGTATTTCGATGGGGAAACAAGATTTATGTAGCAAAATACGTTTTCATCGTTCCAATTGCTATAAATCTTGTGCCAAAACGATGGCCACCGTCTCCGCCGCGTCTTCTGCGCTTTACGGCTCGTGTCGGTGTGGTCGTGTTTGTATATCCCTGTTGCGGTAAACCATAAGGCGCACCGGAACGTAACACGGAGCATCGAAGGAAAACGGGGCTGACAAAACTGGCAACTAGCAGAGGGAAACTTGCACGCTTCTTCCGGTCGAGGGGGAAACAGTGGAGTGGAGTGAAGCAGGATGCAAACATTATCCTCTTATCGCTCAGTTTTGAATCTTTTCTTCATTTGCTCCAATTGCTTGCCCTGGTGTCTGGTGTGCAAGTTTCCTTTCTGTTGATTGGAACGTTGTAAAGGCTCGAAGATAACTGTCTTGGAGACGCTCCTGACTGAAGCTGATCTTCAAGCGGAAGCAAAACTAAAAATGTTTTACGAATTGTATTGCAGTAAAAACGCATGCTTCTCGAGTATCCACAAACGGTTGAGGGATCTCCGTAGCATCTAGGTTTATGATTTGCAGTATCTTCGTTTTATTATCCACCGTTTGTGTGTTCTGGGAGCAATGGGGACGGCAGGATCACTGTTTGCATGCTGGGATTATTATAAACTATTGGAAGGATGTGTTGCTTCCGCACGTAACGGCACATCTCTCCAGAGTTTCGTTTATGCTACCGCAAAGTGGCGCGATAAAGAAAAGAAGTATCTTCCTTTAGCATGTCCAATTTGTATCCTGATTTTGTCACAAGTTCTCTAATGGCAGTTTTTACAGAAACGAGCTTCAATTTTCTGACTCCTGTCTCGAAACAGCTATTGCCAGAGTTGAATAAATTTGGGTTCCCAAGCACTCGATTGAATATGGTGCTTTCTGCTAGTCGGCCATCGTGTCGGTAAAGCGGATTCATCCTGGAACCAAGCCACTTAGGTAAATATTTCCCACAAGATATCAACCAACTCCGGTGTGGTTGGGGAAGAGTCTCGCGCGTCCTGAACTCGGCATGGTCTTGGTCGAACATGGTTGGTAAGAGCTTTTTTCCTTCTTCCTCTCGGCTTCCCAGCGGCTTTCGGTCGTTCGATAACTGAGCGTAGCATGTTTAACATCTTCGTGTGGATAAGATGCAATAAATCATAAATTGTCGGAAACAGGACTACGTAAACAATGTTCACAACAAGCACACAAACACACAACCGTGCAGTTGTGCAAAAGGTTCGCACTCCTTGGCAAGCGATTGTTCTTTCTGCTACTACTGCTGCTCTTGGCAGTTGTTTTTGCTGATGGTTGCTGATCCTTTCTAGCTCTTTTGAACGAGGAAAATCCAACTCCCTTGCGGCTCTCGGCTCGCATCGCAAACGTATAAAACACATCCGGGAGCATGTGTTTGCATATACCCATACACGTTCCATAGTCGTTCGTCGTAATCCAGCGGAACTTTGTTTGGGCTTTTTTCTGTCTTTCTCAAACTACTGGTGTACTAGTGCTGATGCCACGGCTTGCGCTTGTGTGAAAACATGTCAGATACGATTGTCTTCTCACTTTAGAATTTAATACACAACCACCGTCCCACACTCCGGACGGGTGTGAAAGGGATTGGCGAGGGTGCCAAGCAGATGCTGCTGCTTCGACATGCTCAGTAGCTTGATTTGACTGTCGACGTTAATACTACCCGACCCAAAAGGGTGCGTGCGCGGCACGAGGTATGCAGTAAAGGGATACAGACGCAGAACATCCTTACTGACATATTTCAAGATTAAACTCTCGTGTAGTTGTGCCAACGTGGACGGAACAGGCGACGGTGGTCCGGAGCATGACAATTGCCGTGATTAGTTACGTTGGCCTTAATCCGATTGTGTTGTACTAGAGACAGCCGGTTCCCTTTTGTTTCGAGAGACTCATTGGGGCTTTGCTTCTCCATTGCATCAAGGCATACCGGTTAAAGCTCCAAATGATAGAAGAATTTAATTTTTATCTGTTGTGGTTTAATTAAAGGAATCCGTCATAACTCGTTCCTCAAAGTCATCGAGCGAAATACGCATGTAAAACCATTGTTTATATTTATGATTTTAATAGACTGTTTAATTTCAATATCAAAACTCTCAGCTAAAAAAGAGCTCATTTGCTAGAGCACTTTGCTATCGATTGGAGCGCTGATGTTTAAGGTGCGGATGCTTTCAAGGCAATGTTATTCCGATGAGAGGTTGAAGCGCTACCCTTGTAAGCGAACGCTGTAATTAGGCTATTCCAAGGATTTATCTTCCCTGGGGCCATATTCTTTTTCCAATCTCTTCCTTAGCAAGCAGAAGGAAAAGTTATTCTTTCATCTTTCCCGTGCAGGGAAATGTACCTAATTTCTAACCGTTTTCATCCTTATGCTCATTCTTTGACCACGATATTTCTTCAGGCACGCGTAAAAATTGTTTGGAAACAAAAAAAAATCATAAAACAAAGAACGAATTTTAACGTCACCAGTAATTTCAAATGAAACAATCCATTCCAACACTCGTTCTTGGGAAACATAAATCGACAAAGATTAGGTCAGACAGAGGGTAAAGCCACGATATGCAGGCTTAACAAGAACGCTTAACAAACGACGACAAACAGAAGAAGAAAACGATTGACTTTTGATCAAAGAAAAGAAGTGACAGTGAGATAAAGAGAGCATTTCCAACTGGAACACAAACAGAATAACATAAAATGGATCAGCTCGAACTGGTCAGGCGAAGTGAAGAAAACATCGCTTATGAAGAAACCGATTCGAAACGCGATACAAATACAACGGCAACAGTTTCGAATGTGGGCACGATGATCCATCTGCATTTTGCGCGAGATCGTGATGCACGAATCGCCATATTCTTATATTGAAGATCGTAAGCGTCTCCACGACGGAAGCACGGGGACATGAGTACGTGCGTAAGACACACTATTGCTTTGAGTGGTCATTGGGGTCTTGAGAAAAGACAGAGTGGGTGGTTCGTCGTGGGAGATACAGGGTAGGGGCGAGGGGGGTGGGAGGGTTGTAGAAGGGGTGATTGGAGGTGTGGGGAAGCGGCTGCGTTTACCTGCGTTGCGACTGGCGGTAGGAAGTGATTACTACGCCTACTTTGCTGGAGCAGTGAGGAACATGATCGTGCTGCATGGAAGCTCGGGACGAAATGGTGTTCAGCGATACACCACCAAGCGATCCACGTGGGGTGGTGAAGATGGACGTGGCCATGTCGTCGTCACTTTCGGAAAATCGACGCGTGCTGAGAATGAACGGTGTAGAGAAACGAGATACAAAGTAGGGAAAAACAAACGTGACAAAATAGGAACGGGGTCGTGTCAGGGAATGGATAGCAAGGGGGAGGGCGAGTGTGTGTGTGCCATAAGGATAATAACTATTGTAAATATGCATGTACAGTACCTGTCAGTCAATTCCGGACACTTGCAAATACTAGTGTTTTTGCACTTTGCGCGCTGCTCCTCGTTTCATAAAATCGTCGATTGTCATGAAATCACGTTCTATTGTTTAAACAATCTTTCACACACACACACACACACACACACACATATATATATAAAAAAGGTCCAAAATCGGTTTATTTTTCGCGCAACAGAAGAACAGAAAAAGAAATAGTTACTTTATTTCACGGCGAGCATTCAATTCCGGGCTCCTTTGTTTGTCAAGAATTGTTTCTAGGAAATTTGATAAATTGATACGAAATCATGATAAGAGCAGTATTCATTTCAATCAGAGCAGATTAGAGCAGAGATTTCAAGACAGTCGACAATTCAATGAAACGTGGAGCAGCGCGCAAAGTGCAAAAACGCTAGTATTTGCAAGTGTCCGGAATTGTCTGACAGGTACTATATGTAGCATGTATCGTACAGGATGCTTGGGTATAGGGTGATTTGAAAGTTGTGATAAAACCCATTGTCAAAAGTATAAAGCAAGCTTCTATATTTACAGAAATCGGGTTTTCTTCCAACAGTACTTCGATTCCGATGCAACGAATTCATTTTGCAATGCTTGGTTGGAGTGAGAATTGTACACAAATCATTCGCAAAGTATGGGTGCATTTGCTGGGTGATGAAATGCGGAACGGATGGCAAATAGTTTGCTACTTTGTCACTAACAGACGGGTTGGAGAGCGAAATCGTCATGCATCAGAGGAAACACACTGCACCATACACTGTCCTTGCAACAAAATACGCATCACGAAATCTACAATCCGCGGACATGTAAGCTTTTCAACGGACACCACAGCAAGGCTTGTGTCCACACTGCGGCCTACTTTACTCATAAATTAGTGCACCATTAATCACTGGGCTGCGTCCGTGTACCGATGCGGACGAGTGTCCACATCATCCTATGCATTGGGTCATTTTGGGTGGATGAAGCGACAAGGCGACACGACACACTGGAAGCGATGATTTATCCAACAAAATAATTGTACAACGAATGGACATTTCTTCTGTGCCTAAAGTTATCGTTGGCATTTGGAGGGACATGGCACTCACGGTGATGTAGGAACATCAACACAACTTTGAAGGAAGTACAGTCACATGACGGAACCCGGCACACACACACCCACAATCACACACATACAAACGCAACGGGCACATTCATGCTGTCTTCAAAAGGACCTTTTGCAGCTTGCACACATGAGGCTTGAGCATGGGCCATACATACCTGGAAGAATCGCGATCTCGCTGAGGCGTTCCAAACAGACTCTTGCGCTGTCGTTCCGGCGTCTTTGGGGCGGAAAATTTCCTTGTCGTCAATCGTGGACTGCTGCTGGTCTTTTCACTCTGCAGCGAGTCACAGTTAAGCGAGCAGAAATATATACATAAAGTAGAATTACGAATGAGCGTTTGCTAATAACACGAAAATAATACGCCTATTTCCCGAAGCAATAGGAAAAAGTGTTGCTTATTGCAGTGTTAATGATAGTGTTGCTCATAAAAAGGGAACTCAGCGCGGAAAAACAACGACAGAATGAGCGATTCAACGTAACTAACGGCTTCAATTTTCCCATGCCACTACGAATGCAGCCCCCGTTTGTACACCACAACGGAAGGGCACTGTAAAACCCGAGTACCCGAGTATCACAGTACACGGACTGTTGTGCCATGAGCTTAAGCTGTAATAGTAATTTAATGGTAAAGGTCAGTCGGTGTAAGTGGTCAGGGACCACCGGTAAAGCCTCTGTGCCGTGCGAGTGATTTCTAATCCCTGCCCATCGGACGGTGGGAGTGCAAACGTGCCCACCGGTCGTACCTTGTTGAAGAGACTGCCGTCCCCGTTGAGCTGCAGACTGTGCCGATGTTGACAGAGCGCCGCATGTGGGATGGCAATGTTGTGGCCAACGCTCGGTCGCCGGTCCATCGGTAGCAGATGGGGCGGCGAGATGCTCTTGGTGGACGTGGCCGTTGTCGTCGTCGTTATCGTAACCGTCGTTGTAGTCGTGGTCGTCAGATAAGGTTGAGTTACGATTTTCGGACCTCCAATCTCGAGCCGGCCCTGCACGATGGTGGCTTGTTCCGATTTTAGCGGAAGTGATTGCTGCTGCTGTAACGGCTGGTGCAGTGGGGAAGCCCCATTCTGAGGCTGCCCGTAGGAGGGACTGTAGCACGGGGTGGTGGTTACAGTGGGGGGCGTTGGAGGTGTTTTAATTTGTTGCTGCTGATGTTGTGGCGAATGATGCTGCTGCTGATGGTCCAGCGTTGGTTGCTGCTGTTGGTTGTCGGGCGTTCTTGATGTCTGGCCCGGTTCTCCCTCCATTTGGCTTGTATCCGTCGTGCAGATGGTGGGCGTTGGGGGTGCAGTGATGGTCGTGTGGGTTGCGATTTTGTGTGCCCTAGGATTAACGCGTTCGGGCAGTGGGCTGGTTGGCGCCTTGCCGTACTTGAACGTACCCTCCGTCGGTGTGTCATCCGATTTATCCTGTCCGCCGGAACCGGTTGATCCTACCAATGTAACGCTGCTCAGATTGGACGGGGAGGAAGGACCACTCATGGCCGTTTCTAAAAGATGTACAATGCACAACAAATCGGATTAGTACGTCCAGCCAGCGGGCTTTGGGGGCAGTGCGATGTATGCAATGCGTCATAAACATTGCCTAATCACCTGTTAAAGTATCGGAGCTACTCGAGCCAGGCATCGTCTTCGGTATTACCAGGTACGAGTCGTCCTGTGGCTGATGGTGAAGCTGGTGCTGAGATTTACTCTGCAAATGTACCGCTCCTCCCGTTGGCTCGATTGGTTTTTCCTCCACAACCTTCTCGTTCAGATGGTGCGTGCTGTGGATAATTACCGGACCCACTTGCTCCGGTATCCAGGAGAGGGTTTCCTGCTCCGAGTTCTGGTGATTTTGATAACCCCTGCGAGATCCACGGAAGCGTAAACCTGTTGAATCGCCGCTCATCGATCGATCCCGGTCCGCTCCTTCCGAGCAGTAGCCTAGCGATAGCAAGGATTAACATATTGAATATTAAATACTTGACACTACACCACACTACACCAACGTTGCACCTTACCGGAAACAGAACTCGCTCCTGATGTGCGTCGTGGCGAAGCACGCCCATCTTGGTACGGTAGCTCGAGAAAATCTGTCTGATGTTCGCAATCGCACGATGGCTCCACGGGAGGATCGTAGAACACGCTTTTCAATGCATTGAGCACCGTTTCGCCGTCAGTGAACACGCGGTATGTCAGGAGAAAGGTGTTCAAAAAGTCTATCGACAGGAACCGTAGGTCGGTAAGACGTTGCAGCAAACGCTCCGGGGTGGCGTATCGCACCTGGGGAAGCTTGCACGAGTTCAAGGTGCGCGAAAAGCGTATGTCAACGTCATCCTTAAAGAGCCGCGGATCGGCCCGCAACGCCTGATGGCCTGCAAGAAGAGATGCTTCAGATTTCGTTCACCAACAATCGGAACAACCGGTGACATATATCATGCAATACAAAAGAGGGCAACGGAAAAAACATCCAGTTTCCATCGTGGACAGGTGGTGGCGCACAGTAGCGTGCAGTGGGGAGAGAAAGAGAGAGAGAGAGAGAGACATAGAGAATGGATCAGGATATCACCAGGATGCAATAGACATGTTGGACAGCGATTGCACTACATTCAACATTCACAACGTACTTAAAAAGGTCAACCCATTTCGAATCGCTTACCTCCCGAAGATCCGCCAATGCCCGGGGAAAGCAATGAGTGCATGTGAATGTTATCCAAACACTGCGAGATGTCGCTTATCCATGCTTCCTTGTCCTGGATGGTAGGCGCCACCAGATGAATGCCATGACGGGCACCCGACTTGGACTCTACAAATATCTTGAAATCCCTGTTGCCCGCATTGACAGACTCGGTAACGCTCAGCGTACTACCACGTGTGGATGCGGAACAAACGGAAGCATCCTCGTCGTCGTGCTGCACCTCGCTCGGGTCCTCGACAAGCGTCGCATCGGCTAACGGAATTTTACCAACGTCCGGTAAAAGATGTAAGCGGCCTCCCGATGTCCTGAAAGACAGTAAACCCGTTTGAAAATATTTGACTACAGTGTGGTGCTTCTTGAAACTTTCACGATAGCTTGGAACGTGTCCTGTAACATATCCTGGAAGATGCGCTTTATGGCACACGTGAAATGTTTCAAGCACAGCAACCGGTGAAACATTCCACTTGAAAGCTTTCTCCAACTGTGAAAGCTTTTCATCAGGCCAGGGGCTCTTACCTCGTTGCTATAATCATGTGGTTCGAGAAGAGAAAGCATTGCCGCACAGCATCACGCTCGCTTTTGAAGGACGCCAGGCGGCTGCGTATTCGTCCACGGCCGGGCGGCACTTGTACCAAGCTTCCTGCAAAAGGGACATTACGATTGCATAACGAACTACATCCTGAAAGCTTTTCCCGTAGCTTGAATGCAACATCTTCGACAGAATCCTCACCTTGCCTTACAAACACTTGATTGACGTCGAGCAGAATGTCGCACCCTTCGACAATCATTCGCTCGACGGCGAGATTTTTGCGCAGGTTTTCCGTTTCCGACACCTCGTCGTGCATTTGGCGCGAAAGGTCCTCAAGCTGCTGACGCGCGTTCTGCAGACTTTTCCGCTCGACATGGTCGTGAGGCGTGTGGGCCAGCAGCTCGTGCAGCGTTATGATGTAGCGCGGGATCTGATGCATCGGGTATGTGAGAAACGTTTCGAGGCTGCGTCCCTGGCAGGCCGGTTTCGCCTCCAGGCGCTTCAGCACCGTGGCAAAGTTGGTGTTGCTCTTGCACTCGGTCAGCACCTGTAGACTATAATGGTGATTGCGCACATACTCCTGGTAGATGCTCAGCATGGGCAGCAGCATGTCGAACAGATCGCCTAGAAATGTATTCGGAAAATTAAAGCTAATTTTATACAAAATGATGGTTGGGCAGAGAGGGATGTGAGGCGTGCACAGGCCGCAGGAAGCGCATTAGGTTAGGTGGTGGTGATGGTGAGCAAGGTGAAAAGATAACAAGATCACAAGTGGCATCAATGCTGCTCCCAATGGGTGCGTCGCGGTCGCGGAGTAGAAGCAGTCTTACCAAGCACTAGCGTCGGCCACGACTCCAGTCGTGAGGTCAATCCCTTCAGGAAGATCTGGTGCAGGAACAGGACCGTCTCCGAGTTGAGAAAGATCGAGTTGACGTCCTCGTGCGAGCAGGGTGGTCGCTTCGAGCTAGCCGCCATCTTGAACGGGCGCAGGAAGCAGGCAACTAGCACTTCCAGCTGCTCGAGATACTCCTCCTCCGCCTCGACCATGCTGAACACGAGATGGTTTCGCTTGCGCATGCTTTCGGCGTGCGGAGATCTTATGTACTCCTCCACGATCTGCTTCCAGCGTCGTCGGCAGAGCCACCCGCGGAAGAAGCTCTGCACCTTCTTGATCTTGCGCAGCTCAATCGAATCCTGCACCGAGGCGCACAGCCCCGGCAGAGACCCGTGGTCGTCCTGTGAGTCTCCCGGCACGCTGAAGCTGCCCCGCCCGACCGGTGTGGCCGAGTAACTAGAACGGGTCTCCTTCCTGAGCACACAAATCTGGAACGGTCCGAGGGAAGAAGGGCGAAACGACGACCGCAGGAAGTATCGTGCAAACGGAATGTCGACACGCGCCGAAACCGGAAACGAGGAAAGTCAAAACAATAATTAGTTCTTAAGTGTGTTTCTCGCCCGCACACCAGCATGCCAACAATCTTCCACCCCTTCTCCCTCCTACCCTCTTCAGTGCCCTCTAACCAACCGCCACTTGACTGGCGCGCTATCGCCAACCTTCCCAGAAACCGCTGAATGCTTCCGGAAAAGCTTCCGGCCAATGTCGTTGAAGTGTAGTGGAGCGAAAGGCAAGCAAAAACTAAGGACGATTAATAACCTTCTCCGTCATGCCTTCGTCCCACAGGACGAGCGCACCACGCGCACAAACAAACCCACTCACCCGCTGTTGTCCCCGACCCGACCCAAAAACGTACTCACTCACACGTACACTTCTACGGCCCTCTCTGGAGCCACTTACCTCGGCACGGAGCTTCCGTATTTCCGAAGCCAACTCCTCGCACTGCTGAGTGTACTGCCATTTGGCCGTTTTCTCACTTTCGACCACTTGCAACAGATGGACATGCTTCTGCTCGAGTTCCTCCTTCTGGAGTAGCAATTTGTTGAAGCTGGTTGGTTGGTTGGTTGGTTGGTTGGTTGATAGGTTGTGTTTATTCAACAGAGTGCGCATCCATGGCGAATGAGAGAAGGTCGAAGACGTACAAGAAATGTGTATTTATATTTGTGTGAACGACAACAGTAGCTAAAGAGGAACAGACGGAAGGAGCCGAGAGAAATGGCGGCCATTTTCATAGCCAAAGTGAAGCAGAAAGTGCACCTTCACTTGCGCGAGCGAGCCTTCAAAGCCGACAAGTGTACTAATTAAAATGCAATCAGTTGAAAAGCGTTTGGGAGCCGAGTGCTGCCGGTTGTTGGCTTCTCGCTTTGTAATGAATATGCATGAGAACTGTGGGAAGAATTTAAATAAACACCGGACTGCTGGTGGAAAGAACAGGAAATGGAGTAGTTGACGGGAAGACGGCTCGATTTATTACAAAATCTTTTCGTTTGGGACAAAAAAAGGCTTCATTGAAATGCAAAATTATGCAATAACTATTTCCTTTCCTGGAAACAGGGGCTGCTGTCGTTAAGCAAGGTGATTTTTTGGAGGAACCTGAAAATGAAGAATCATACACACTTACCTTGCCTCCCGTATAGCTATGATCCAGGCAGAGCACTCTGATTCGGTGGCCGCGCGCAACTCGTACTGTCGCTGGTTTTCACGTCGATAGCAAATGGTGAAGCAATGCTGCAAAGATGCAAGACCACGAACAGCACATCAGAGTAAGATCTTGGCAATATGAGAATGCAAGGAACCTGAATGGTGCACTCCATACCATGAAGTATATAAGATATTGCAGCACGATTAGCTGATTAAAATTCACGCTAAACAATCCAGGACGATCTTTTAAGCTGTCCTGAAGAATCATATTGAAATGGCCTGGGACTTCTGCAACTTCATTGTAATGAGGAGTTTTGAAGGCAAACTTTCACTTTACATCGTAAATTAGTACCATTTCTTACGATTACAATCATCTGGGTGCAATCACTTCCGGAGCATAATGTACTTGAGCTCAAAATGAAATATTACACTCCCGGAATACGGTTACAGCTCGACCAGATCAGATTATAAATACGACGCCCGGTTTGTTCAGTGAGCTTTTGTCTTTTTTATTCCTCCCTTTCCTTTTTTTTGTTACTGAGATACTTCGTCCACTTCTAGACACGAGCTCCATGCCGTTCGCTTGCCCGAAGAAGGGATTGTAATCAAATTTCCTTTCAGTTTCTTTCCATTTGCTCTTGCACTCCAGTGTGGCAGTGTGGGTGAGGCTGGTGGTTGTGCCGCATTGTTGAAACCCATTTGTCTACATTCATGACCAGAGGCAATCGTACACCGTTCTCCATACAAGAGATGACCACAGTAAGAATGGAAAGGACTGTGTATCATGCTCGCGCCACTATCGTGAATAACGAATTCCGCACGTTCCTTCCGCGTTTCCGGTGCCGTGTTGTTTCTTGGTCCGTTTTCTTTCCCCATAGTGCTGCTGAAGAAGAAGTAACAATATACAATAAAAACCGTCCGTAGTCGTAGTGAAAGCACTACCGGAAAAGCGGAACGGTTCGTTGAAAAATTCATCCAACGCAAACACACTGCTCCATCGTTCCGCCACGGTGGCAAACGAGAAGGTAACAACGGGTGAAGGGTCGTTCAAAATCCCCGAAGTAAATCTCCACCCAAAACAGCAACGTCCCGGTGCCGTCCACGGCCGAAGATCGTGGCCACATGGGGTTGGGTCGATTAATTTTTAAGCACTCTTGCAATGCTTTATTTAAG
This sequence comes from Anopheles epiroticus, assembly GCA_000349105.1. NCBI lineage: Eukaryota > Metazoa > Arthropoda > Insecta > Diptera > Culicidae > Anopheles > Anopheles epiroticus. The sequence continues at coordinate 959,295 of KB669725.1, forward strand.
TATCTTATTTGTGCGCGGTATGAAGTCAACAAATTTGATCACGCTGCTTTCATACCTGAACTGTGCGAGCGGTCTCGGCAAAACATCTCGCATACACTGTGCGCTGCAGTAACCACTTTTCCCTTATTCTCACGACCCGTTTCCCACATGCATTCAACTAGTTGCAAAAGTTGGTCGGAAATACGGAAATCTCGCCTCTATATTCTCGGGCGCTGAAGCATTTTCATCATCCCATTTCACTAATGGCAATGTGGTGCAAAACACTCCAAGCTTGCCACGCTCGGCAACCACGAAGCCTTCCACTTGATGCTGCCGATGCTGCCGTGGTTGCAATGCTCCCGGAATCGGTAGCATCGGGAGCTGAAAACAGAAAACTCATTACACAACCGAAACCAAACCGAGGGTTCGAATTAAATTCCTCTCTCTATCACTCTTTCTCTCTCTGCCTTTACACTTCCACGCCACCAAACTCCAGTTTTAGCCACGCTTTTTGCTCCACCAACGAGTATATCTTGTTGAAGATGTGAAGGGCTGCTTGAAAAGTGTGATTTTGCCATAATTGCCAGCAGCTGTGAAGGAAGAGAGCGGGATTAATTATTCGCACCATAAACGAGCGATGGTCGATGAAGATTTCTCCCGAAAGGGACCATCGTCACTAACCGACCTTCCCAGCCATCGTATTTGCATGTTAAGAGTGAATTAGCTTAACCGTAAGCGGGATCGTGTTTTAGTTTTGAGGACGTCACTGAAGTGTTCTTAACTCGATACGAATACGTTATTATTTGCGTTTGCGTTTGTTTCGCCACAGTGCAAATGAGAACAATTCAGTGAAGCATATTGCTGGATGGGCTGAAAGTGTATTCAAATAAATCTCGCACACTCAACTAGCTACCAGCACCCCATTGTTGGTTCTATAATCGACCGTAAGTAAATAGACCAAACCAAGAAGTTGGAGTTGTTTTTGCCCATTAAAGCGTACCCAAATAAGGCACGCTCTCTTGGCATTATCAATTCGTCAGCATTATGAATTAATCATGATGCAACAAAATCCTAACAGATATTGGACCCAGATCTCTCTCACGTTTTCTCTCTCTCTCTCTCTCTCTCTCTCTCTCTCTTCCTCAATTTTGTTGGCATTCAAAAGCCAACGACGACGGCCAGCGTATGAAATTGCTATAATTTGGTTTGATTGGCTGGTGGGTGGATGGGGTGAGGGGTTTGGTTGGAAAACTGGATGGAAAAGAAAAGAAATTCAAAAATATCACCCCATCTTTCCCCCGATTCCACGGAACGGATCAATCGGTTTGACAAGTCAATCCCCGTTCCTTTCCTACGCATCTTCCTCTCTCTGTCCCATTGTCCCAACGACAAAGTGAACGATAAATTTTCAATCCGCCAGATAAGCTGCCGAAGAAAACTTTTCGATTTTAACGACAACACGGCATTCTTCTTGCGGGGAAACGGAGGCGGGTGGAGTTGTTGGGGTTTCTACGACATTTCTTGTTCCCTTTTTGCGCACGACTGCACACCCTGCCGAATTTTGGAAGGACAAACCTGCCACGCTTTTGCGAAAGCCACTTTTCAGAAACCCGAAGAACACGTTCCACGCCAAAGCAAATGTCCCTGCTGTCGGTCGGTCGGTTCGACTTTTCCGTCAAACAGACATGCACGTAGAACAAAGGAGATTAAAAATTATGTTCACCTTGTAAGAACGTCTGTGCCGTGCTTGCAGATTGGTGAAATGAATTTAAAGATGGCCGACACGTCATTGACCCCGCAGAAAGAGCGCGCACACGGCTTTAATTTGAGTTCGCACGCTGCGATTCCTGAAGAGTGTATCTTTACGGAAAATCGCTCGCTTTAACTAAATAGCGCCTCGCAGTAGCACCGGGAACCCGATACCGTTTGAAACAATGGCCGGTGACGGTGCCCACCTCTAGAAGCATATGTTTTATTCATGTGGCTTTCTTATTACGTTATCAAGTAGCGGCAGAACGGACGCACCATCCCGGCCAAGCTATCCCGGCGAACCTTGAACGGTTTTGATCTCGTGCGCCTCGTTGTCTTAATTTTGCCGTTCTTCAAGTTTATCTCAGGTTGTTCATGAATATCTGATTAACTCTCTCCGTGCTGGTGCTTCCGACCTTTCTCTCCGTTGTCGATGGCTCCATCAACCACGTCGAGCGCCTGCACGTGCTTATTATTGAGATGTTTTGTTGTTTCGTCAGTGGCGGCCCCTATTCGCCACCCTTTCAATCCGGTGCGATGACTTTGGTAGAAAAACTTTTCACATCTGAGAGTGGGCAAAAATCCTTTTTTTAGCAGGAAAACAACTTTTCCAAAGCAATATTTCTCTCCATTCAATTTAATGCTTCCTGCTAACACTTTGCAATTCTTCCGATCAGCAGTAGTGTGTGTGCGCTGAACACCAAGCATAGATTGTTTTTCGTGTGCAATAAACGATGATTTACACGCGCACGCTGTTGCTGCCACAGCTTGCCTTTGTGCTCCGTTTTGCCTTATCCGTACCGCGTGTTTGGCAATATTCGCAGCATCACCCAACAACACCCAGCGAGAAAGAGAGTGCGTGTATGTTTTATGTTGTATTTACAGCGAAAAAGTGTAATCTAACACCTGCCGCGCGGCTCACAGTGCATAAACGCGCTCAACAATGATTGTCACACATTGGTGCGCGATGAAACCGACCGGGTCGGGCCATAAACGCAGGACTGAAGCGAATGTTTCACGTGCCGGCAATAAACTGCGTATGTGATAAATTGGTCTCATCTATTAATTTTTCTTCCAATCTCTTCCAATCGCCCATTCGTCTACCCCCTTCCCGGGCGTCCGGGCTGGGTCGCCCCTGCTTGCTCGAGATTTCCTCTTGCCGTCAAAAGAAGGATTAGTCAACAGCCCGAATCTTGCGCAAAGCAACTCCCGGACCATCGGGGGAAAACACCCCAATCAAAACGATGACACTTTTCCCACTGCGACCCAGGATATTCGAACGCACAACGACAGCGTACTAGACGATGCCGTGTGCCTCCTACCCAGATGGTGATTTGCGTTTACTCATATGCGCACCGTACAGCAAGTTCAAGGGCAACCGACCTTGTCTTGCAAGAGAAAATACAGCAGTCATGTTCATAACCGATGGCAAAATTGATTTTGCTTCCGCTGCGAGGACGAAGCCGACAAAAAAAAAACGACGGTATTCGGAGCTGGAAGCTAAACGTACCTGCAATTTTTCTTCCTTAATAATTTTTGGGGCTTGGCCGGTGCTAGCTGATATGGGGGGTCCTGATATCGAGGGGGCTGAAACAAGCCGCTCACAGTAGCAGCCCTCCAGGAAGATTAGTCCGGAGGGCCGCGACGATTGTTCGGATTCGTAGTAGAAGAGCAAGTTCTGCAAAGAAAGGCAAATTGGAAGCACAACACAATTAGTATAATTTCGTAATGACTTAATGCTGCCAACTTGTGGCCACGACTTTAACCAAACTCACCTGATAGAGCACAAACCAACGTATCTGCCATTTATTATTATCGGATGTGCGCTTGTGTAGATATCCGTGCTGAAAGTAAGCGGAGAGTAAGAAAAAGATTAATTGATATAAACGCACCCGAGCCGTTTTGTGGAGCTTTATAACTCATCTCTTGATGAGCTTAGTGTACGACACGAAGGTACTTTACGCGAGACAGAGACGGGGCGAGAGAATAAGAGAGAGCGAAAGAGTGAGTTTGTCGTTTTGAACGAGGATATTATCCAAGAACCTACGACACTATAAAACAAACTGTTCCCCAAGGGTAGGGATATCCCTTCAAATCCGGTCGGCTTTATGCTTTGTCGGTCTTGTTTTCATCTTTCCCTTGTCGGCCTTTCCCTTTACCCAGAGTTAACACGTTGTACGCTAAATTGATATTGGTATTACCCGGCCGCAGCTGGGAATCCGACAACACCCAAGGATGACGATGCTCAGTTAGATGAAAATATGTGTTCTACCCGGCCAGTGTGGAGCATAACTGTAACGACAAAACTTTCCATGCTCGCACAGCATCACACCGTGTCGTATGTTTGGTCGAAACCACGCCATGTTGTTTGTTCCCAGGCAAATGCTAACTTTGGTACACGGCACACAGCGGTCCACACGAGCCCGAATTTAAATAAAACATGCTACACGATAAGGCAACAATACAACACACCTATGGAATATACACACATGGTACACACGTGGAAAAAAGGCCCCAATAGGGGTTGGTTTTGAGGGTTTTCGGCGCTTTTCGCTGGACTTTACTTACCATCGAGTGATCATACTGCGCCCGGTCGGACAGCATAATCAGCTGGTTCTCGTTAACCCGCACGGAACGCTGCATTTTGGGGCTGAGCATCGATGCAACGGTTGAGGGGTGAGATTTGGCGGACGGAGAAGCAGGAATTCGGTGGCTCACTCGTAGCACTTGCTCAGGACCGCTTTCCGCGTGCTACACACTATGTCACTAAACTTTTGCTCGCGACTTATTTTTTCGATTGAGCAATCGATCTGCACACGGTTCACCATCGCGACGACGAGCAGGCCGCCGTTTGCGCTCCAAATGTTTGACGATGCTGCCGTATTGTCATCGCTGCTCGGCTACAAAGTGTCATCTTCATCGTTTGTTTGCACCACACACCACTATACGTTGTCACATTAAAGCCCGCACAAATACACTTACGGTGGAGAGAGAGAGAGAGAGAGAGAGAGAGAGAGATTCAGTTCTTCAGGGCGCTTTACTTTACTGGTGTCCCTTCGCGACAATGCCACCTTTAACTGTCGCAGCAGTACTGGAGCACGTTTCTGTCGATCGCGATTCGATTTTGCACAAAGCCGCGTATTGTTTGACGACCGTCACAAGCCTCTCGTGGCCGTCAAAGTGTTCTTGAAGGGCCGCCCCAACCACCACCACCACCACCACCACTGCGTGTGCGGGTGTTCCGGGGTTTTATTTGTTCAGGTTTGTTGTCTTTCGCCGATGCTCGTCACAGGCCCGGGAGCCGCGGGTGGGTGTTAGCCGTGTGCCGTTGTCTTAGCAGCCGGGACGAGCAGCAGCTAGCGCTCCGGCCATGAGAAAACGTCATTGTGCCCGGCGTTGTCACGGTGTTTCAGCCCCCTCGCCGACCGCCGCTAAGGTGTCGCTGGTGGGCGAGAAGTTGTCCCGGCCTCGCTCGGATGCCCCCGCGTCCGAGCTGGCCGCACGCCGTCGGTTACGCTCGATGAAGCGACGATGGAGTCCGTGGATGCGGTCCTCAGAAATTCATTATTTACCGACGGCTTGCTGCTGATGAGCTACGCCGTTTTGTGTACCGTTCCACGCTCCCTCCTAGTCCATACTAATCATGCCGGTGGACGGTAGTCGGTACGACGAATGAACGAAAATGTGAGAGAGAGAGGGAGAGAGAGTGAGAAAGAGCATGTAAGTAAAGAAGAGGAAGGATAAATAATAACAGCTTATCAGTTCTGCTTCACGACCGCTCACAAAACTCTCTTTTCAAAAATGAGGCAAACGCTCATAAAACAAGCCGCCCAAACACCACGCGAAAAATTATATGTATCCATACTTGGTAAATCATTTTATTAAGTATGAAGGAAACGGAGGGTACAGAAATGCCGCACCACCGACCGCCACTGATCGGTGCTGGAGGGTGAAAAGTTCAGCATTTCACACGCTGAAAATGGGAAATAAAGTGAGACTAATTTCAGCGGCAAACTCGTGCCTGTACGTGTGTGCGGTTTTGGCGGTTTGCAGTTCGCCTTGAGTTAATCTGTTTGAAGAAAGGAAGCATATAAATCACTTCCATCAGCACAGAAGGACGGCACGGGAAGCAAAGAAATCTAAACACCCATAACGATAATCCATTTACACTCGATCAACCTACTGCCACCCACCATCCGGTTTCAATTCGCCCGCCCTTCGCTCGCTTCGTTTGATCTCTGGACCGATTGGTGTTAAATTGCCAGATTTATGGCACCATTTGGAAGTGCCCGGTATGAGCGTATCGGTCTACGGCTTAATATCAGCCCACACCGGCAGAACACACGGCTGACGCGAGCTGCAAGATTTTGCTGCGTTCTTCCACCGTCGGGCGAGAGGTGAACGATTCTTCTAAGGACCAGATCTTGCCGCGCTTCTCGCCTGCTGCCTAATGGAGACAAATGAACCTTTTGCACGCTACCGCCACGACTCGCAATCCTCTCACAGTACACGGAACCCTGGAGAAAGAGATAAAGCATCATTTGCTGAGGCTGCTGTGGCCGAGTCGGGGGGGGGGGGGGTAATGTAGTCCACTCGGGCTCCACGTTTCGCTTTTAAACCCTTTGAAGGAGGACTTTTCTGGGAAATTATGTGTCTCTGATGGACGCTGATCAACGCCGTAAAAGGGTTAGTGTGGTTGTGTGGGTTTTGTGGCCCAACTTTGCCCAGTCTTCACGATACGCGAAAGTTGCTCCACAAAACACTGGGCGTGGTAGATTAGAAGTAAAGGCAAAATTCCAATAAAAAAGTAACTACACTTTTACAACCCGAAAGCTTTGTGTGATGTGGTCGTCGCCTGCACTACCTTTTTCGTCCATTTGCCGGGTTTCAAAAAGTTTTGTTGTAGAAGTTTAACATGTTCGAAGCCTTTAACGCGGAGTAAGTGCCGACACAAAGCGAAACTGTCCCACAAAAAAAAACTTCGCTAAGCAATGGAAAGTCATTCTAATGCGTCTCAAAATACAAGACGGCCAATTATTTCTCCCGCTCATCTCTTGTCCAATGCCGTGGCCGTGTGACTCTAGTGACAATCCTATCCTATAGCCGGCAGAAGTATGGTTGAGGCAGCAGGAAATACAACATTACCATTCACGATGTACTGATAAAAGGGGAAATGGGAAAAAACGATATCTTCCCTTCGGCTCTGTGCTCTTCTTTAGCTTGTCTTTTGCTGCTCACAACAAAACCACGTGCCTCTCTCCATCTGGGGGATAATATTTCAATGGCTTCAATCGATAACCAATAATAGCTAGGGAGGCAAAAAAAACACGAAACCGCAAGATGGATGCGTGTAGGCTTTTTTATCCCAACTTGATCACACACAGCAACTCAGATGGAGGCGCCTGGTCGATGAAAATGACATTCTGTGTAGTACACATACGCTCGGGCCATACACACACTCACCCACCCGTGCAGCTAATGTAATCCAGCAGGGGATGATCGATTTTTCGTGACTTCAATATTTAAATTACCTCGGTGTCCTTTACCTGTCCAGATGGTGGAGGTAGGGATGGGTGCAACAGGCCCGAGTCCCGGTGCCCAAAGCAAGCTAGAATGACCGTGCATCAGAATAAATGGAGGTAAATATTCAATCAGCCTGATGGACGTTACTTTCCTGCTGCCGCTCATCCCATATCAAAATGTCTGTCTCGAAGTGCTCGAAAGCGTCCTCCTATGGACACTGTTGCTTTTGCTGATGCCGTCTCACAGCACGACTACCCATAAAATGTCAACAAATAATAGCAAATCAGTGGCAAAAAGGATTGTTCTATGCTCAGGCTCTGCAGGCTCTGTAGCAAACGCACTGCAAAATAAGCTAAGAACTTAGCGATGTCGTTTGGCGAACCGTCAAGCAAAACCGACCGGTGTTGACGACCGGTCGACGATCGGGACAATGCACTTGTGCAACGCGCCACTGCCACTGCTCTGCCCGGAAGCTGTCCGGATTGTCGTTGCCACTGCCACTAAGAGCATTATCGTACTCAACTTCTCATTACAGCCCGGGGTGCTCGAGGTGCACTTTTCCAAACCGTCATCATCATCATCATCGCTGTCGTCGTCGTTTGTGTTCTCGTAACGCCTTCGTCGTCGTCACGTCTGGCTTGACTTTTGCTTCCGCTTAAGCATACCGTTAGTAGCGATTTTGTCCCTTCACAAGGTGACATTGATACGGAAGTACGCCCTATCGCCCGTCACCTATGGTTGTGTTTCATCTACGTTGTCGACAATTGAGAGACAATTCAAAAGAAACGCCAGCGTTCATCCAGCTTTGTGTTATGTTCCAGCGCTCAAAATCAACCCATTGCCATTAGCGGACAAGGATATTTATAAATGCTTCACCGACCGCTTTTCGAGCTGAATGTTGCAACAAAATCGAGCTGATCAGTGCATGTTCAAACCTCTCCAAACCTTGCAAAATATTGAGGAGCGATGGGAAAGGGTTACGTGGCGCCCTCCCTAAGGATCGTTAATAAAATGCTTCGTTTTATTGGCATGCATTAAAATAATATTTATGCTTCCCTCGACGATGCTTTAGCTGCCTGTTTGGTTCGAGTGGGTATGCGGTTACTTTGCGCCTTTGTACAGCTGCTTCATGGGAACTTTCGCCCTTGTAACTTCGAGCCTCCCACTCTGCATCGACAGGTCCGCCTTGACGGCCTTCCAATACTTGACGGCCTTCGAGTTGTTGAGGGAAAAGTTTGCAATGCTTCTTTTTTTGGCTTTGAATGCCACCTTTCCTCCCCGTACTCCGTTTCGCATCGCGGTTTGGGTGCATTCGATTGATGAAACGCTGCTCACGTTGGCGTTTTGAAAGTGAACCCAACCGTTCCGATGCTGTGTTAGCTTTTACAAGCCCATTAAAGCGGTTTATGGTCGCGAATCACGGTAGTAAATGTAGCGTGTGGCGGTGGCGACCATCGTATTGTGCGCTATCGAATGTTCTAACCCACAAGCAAGAGTCAATTGAGTGGCATTAAGGAGCTTCTCCAGGAAAATACGTTTGGCGTGGTCGGCGCATATCGTTTGGCCTAGTGCTTCTGGATGGATTTTGCCTTGCTCTGACGCTAAACGTTGACTGCAACAGGACGAAGAGTATCCGTGTAATGCAATTGCCTAAACAGGTGAAAGAACATCAGTGTGAGGAATAAATTCGTGATTTACGTTGACATTTTGCTTGCCACTATGCTGTTGAAGGTTAAAGTAACTGTATGCGTGGGAAAACATGTTCGCTTGTTGGGCCTTTTTCCATGAAAAAAAAAAACGTCCTGCATAAACCAACTGCTCAAGTAAGCACGAAAAAGTAAACGTCTGACCGCGTCCGTGTCACGTCCGTCCTACATCTACTCGTACCAATCGGAAGCTTTTAAAACGTGAGCCCATACGGAAAACAGCCTCACACACACGCATACATCCAAATTAACATACCTAAACACACATGCCTATCCGCGGACACCTTTCCGTTGTGAGCTTTTCCATGGAGAAGCTGGCTTCCCTGGTAAAGCCGTAAACTCGAACCCGTGACAAAGTGAGGTTTATTTTTAGTCCTCGAATCCGTCCCAGCATCGGTGTAATCTTCTACCAAGGCTAAGCGCAACGGAGCTAAGAGCAAGCAGCACAAATCCCTCCCTGCTCTCTTCTCTCTCACTCTTCCTTGACTATGTCCTCTTGATCGCTTACCATGGTCCAAGGGAAGGTCGATGAAAATCATTCTAATACATAAACACAGGAGTAGGCAAAGGAAGGAGGATTCAGTAACGGCGGGAAGAAGGATGCAGGAACAGGAATCCGGTTTCCCGAGAGCGCTTTCGAGAGGGATCCACACGGGCGCAGTGTAATGACCCGGGTGCGGATTGCTTTCGCCGAATGTAAATGCGTCGTAGCTGGTATATGGCTGGTCGGTCGACGTCATCGCAGTCAAGCTTGTTGAATGTCGATTTCAGGAAGGATCTAACTCAACCGGGGAATATTTGTTGCGCCTAAAAACAGCTCACGAAGCGTATAAGGCGTATCCTTCCCGTCGGGTAGCCGGGGTGCCCGTTGTGCCGTCTAATGTAAGATACATTTCAATTAAACTCGCATCTCCAAAAACGAACATAAGAGGGAGAGAGAGAGAGAGAAAGAGAGAGCAAAAGCGGGCGGTATGTTGAGAGCGAGAGGGCGATCGACGAAGGGATGAAAATAAACTTTCTTTCGCTCGGTGGAAATGAAAAAGCGCCCCAAAAATTCCGAAAGTAGAATAGAATGTGACCGTAAACGGTATTTAAGCGTAAGGTTTTTTGTTGTTGTGGGCGAATATTGTTATTGTGTCGGAGGGGTTTCCTCCCAGTATTAAAATATGATTAAGTAGTTAAATTTGAATGTGAACAGAGAAAGAAGGACCATTATTTACCCTGAAGGGATGAATTTACCCTCGACTCACGTTAAATGTTCTTCTCACTTACTTCGCCCAGACGACAGGCATTATTATCTGCGAGACGGCGAGCATTAAAAATATCGTTTACAGAACCGTAAATCATATCGAAAACGGTAAATATCGAGTGGAACAAAATAGTCCATTTGTGTGCTTATCTACCTTCTTTCTACACTCAACCGATACCATTCAACCATCTAGCCAGATTGCCGATTAATACATCCCTATTGACCACAAATGGCCTCCCACTGACGGAAACACGCATCAGCCAAGCACGCAATCAGTGGCGAAATCACTTCACCATTCCCTACAAACTCCAACCCACCGTACCGGGCACCTCATCGACCAAACACTACTAATGTTTGACCACTTTCCACCGATTTTCTATCACATCCGGCAACGAACGGGGCGCAATTCACCGAATGCTATAAATAAAACGCTGCTCTTTCCCGAACCTAAAGCTCTTACTGGCACAAATTAAATCATCGTTCGGCAACGACTTGGAAAACCTCATTCCATCAGGCACCAGCGTCATCTTCATCATCCTCATCATCCATGAACGACCGTCTATCCGTGTAGCGAAAAGCTTCCGGTTCGTACGACGGCGAACTTTCACTCTTTTAGCACGCGCCCCGCACAGCCCACCGATTGTCTTATCGGGCGAACGGAACTTCTTGACTCTTTCCCGATCTTGACACATGCTGAGTAGAAATGATTAATGGAGGTACGCAGGTTCTGGCCGAAAACAAGGAGCAAAAGCACGCCCGTACGGCCAAAACCAATCCGGCCACGGTTGGAGAGTCTATTCGTTGTCCCGAGATTCCTGCACAGGGCCGGAGGCATTCGATCATGTTTGGCAGACGAATTTGTCGGCTCACGTGCGTCACCACCAGGCGTTGTGATAGAAATCAGAGCGACCAACGATGAACCTGCCTGTTGCCTAGAAAGCAGCCCACACAGTCCGTGTCATCTCAAAATCGATCTTGCGAACAGATCAGATCTCACGTGGGCGCTACTATCCGATGAATGATAAATTGGATATGTGCTCTATCGGGCGAACCACACTCAAACTCACAACAGAGCGCACATGTCGGCGAAATGTACTCGAAAGTATGATATCGAATTACGTACATTTCTCACCCGATAATGTGATTTCATCGCGCTTTATGCTAATGTGATGAGCGAGCAAGATAGCTGTGTTGCCGTGTTCGGGGGCCAGTGGATTATTTTTAATATCGATAATAAAGAAAATGAGTCCCATTACAGTCCGTAACAGCATCACTAGCAATTTGGCAACGTTCTGCAAATGCTAATATTAAAATTAATGCGCAGTGTGCCTGCTGCTGTGAAAAGGGGGGCCTGGGGCCTGCTACAAGAAGCAGACAAAACAATAAACGCGCAAGGAGAAAAAGTTGTTTCATCATTTAAATAGCACCCCATTGTGATTTGTACAAATTTTCCCCTGAAGAGCAAAGTTTCTCACGCTTAGGTGGAGAAAGTGTTTGAGTTTTAGATGGTTCATCGTGAGGAATGCTCGGTAGTGTCATTAGTAGACAGGTTGGTATCTCACAGTACAAGTCGTGGATAAAATCTAACCTGGCGCCGTGCGCACAACATAAAAGTTGCATCAAGAGAATGTTTTTTTCCAAACGATTTGTGGACCTTGGATCTCGATTAAACCTGATCGTGTGCAAAGAGAGACACAGACACACAGAGGTACTACTGCATCACCGTCCGTTCAAGGACACAATGCACCAGTCACAATCTCGCACCATTAGTTCGCTTCCAGTCGGGCTAGGCCGCGCGTTGACCTTGCACACACACAGTGGTTGCACGGGGAAAATAGGCCACAGCACGAAGAGCAGCAGCAACAGCAGCTCGGCCCACAAGGTTACTACAGCCTCCGACCCATTTTGCACGATCTAGGATCCGGATGTCCTTGCTCGTGTCTGTGTGGCTATGTGGGTGCAGAGCCATCCTTCCCAGACCCCGGGGGTATAAAAACGGCAACATCAAAGCTACGCATTGTAACGATGAAGAAAAAACTTCGATCTCCTCTAACAGCAGGTTTGCTGGAAATTTTAGAGAAGAAGGCTCCCTTCCAAAGTACTTTTGGAAAGCGTTCTCTCCAGAACAGTGGGCTGAAACACGCAATCTTGCGTACTTTCCTGGAATTCAGTGTAAAACATGGGTGGATTTGGGGATTTTCAAGCGCTTGAGGCATTTTGGAGGGGTTGGCTTTTTCTGCAGCCACGAGCGCCGAGCAGACATTGCTCGAACGCCCATTCCATCTACATTTTTTCCGTGTTCTAAGCTTTTCTTGCCAAACAGTTTAAGCCATTTTTCCGTTATTTCACCCTTCAATAAATGAGATGTATTTGTTTTGTGAAGTGGACTTAATGTCCACTGTGTAAAGGGCGTAAAGCTTTCCCGAATGGATAAATCAAATGTGATAAAGTGCACTATAATTATCACATGAACGCAGGCGATCAACAGATAGCACTGTCCAGGATTTCCACGGCTGGGAATTCCGTCGAGCTCATTATGTACGATTGTAATGCGAGCGAGTGGTTCTCACGCCAACGAAATCACGTCCCGTCGGGACCGTGTGCTGCAAAGTGGTCTGTCAAATGAGAGAATTCAATTTAAAACTGCAATCGACAGGTGGTTCCTTTCATTGGCATTTTTTTGTGTCCCTATTTGCTTGCTGTTTCTTATTTGGAGAGCAGAAACCAGGGCAAGTTAAGGGATTCCGGTCTAGCATATAACAAATTTACCCTTTCGTAAGATTGCTCCTCCCTTAATGGATCCTTTTGTCTTTTGAATCACTCCTCGGTCAGTTCAGTAGAAATGGATTCTGGAATGAGATACCCCACCACACACCAAATCACACACACACACACACACACACACACACAGGTCGCGTGTGGTCATCCACACATCGAAGTCTCACATTTCACCATTCGGTGGGAAAGTTAACCTCCTGCGGGGTAGGACTAATCAAGTCCCATTTTCTGCCACGCTTCCACTAACCACTAATCAAAGTTACCTCTTCGGATGTACCCTCTATGACAGGCTACCTAAATGTCCTCCCATGCCACAACACATGCTTACTGCAGCGTGGGCGAGTTTGAAGATCAGGAAAACTTAAACCACTTGCTTCACTACCATCACCACTACCCGTCACCCACCATCACTAACTAGCACCTAGAGCCACTGGAAGGAGTATGAGAGGCCCCCGAAGACACCGTTCTACTGAGTGCACCGGGAAAGACAGTGCCGATACGCTCGAAGGATGACTTACGACTGGCAGGAAGGAAAATTTTCACTTTCCACCAGAACCGAACCGAGGACTGCGTCGGAATCGGGCTTTTCGATCTCTCGCCAACTCTCACAGACACTCTGGGCCGGATGGTTTCTCTCGCACGCGCTCGACCGTTGAAGCGCCTCTCGCATCCTGATGGCCACGCGATACAGCACATTACATATTTATGTTTTATGCTATCCATCCAACTGAAGCCCCAGAACAGGACCGTGGACACCCTGTTTGAACTATGAACGATAAGTTTTTCACCCCGCCAGCCCGGCCTAACCCCAAACCAGTGGAAACAGTGGAAGGTCCCGACATTCTCACACGCCACACGCCGTGTTGACACAACTCAAAGCCATCGCCAGGAGTCAGGGAAAAGTCAGCTGTTGGTGGGATTGATTTTGCAACGTTTAGAATTTCATTACGGCATTGCTTTGGGGGATCGGTTTTGATTAACCGAAATGTATATTTGGCTGAAGACATCCTTCTACGCTGTTTAAACAGGATATCATAGTTCCAAGGACCTCTACCTCCCTCTCTCCTCCGCAATGTTATGCATCGATTTTGACCCATTTCCCGTTCGGTGGAAATTTGCATGCTCTGTCGCACGTTTGCGTCCTTGGGTTTGGTCCTGGTCATTTACGATTTATCCGCAAGTACCAGTATCAGTCGCAATGCCACTAGCAACAGCAGCTGCAGCTCCTCGTTCGTATTCAGTTGCTCAATCTCTACCCCATTTCGGCGACCTGCCGTACCGAAAGACCAAATGTTCGAGTAAGGGGTGGCCCCCGAATGCCTATGCTAACTGTTGCTTCGCCTGTTGCTACTATATGCGCTAGTGGGCGAAACGTGTGACGCTAGTGAGAGCGGAGGCTGTCGGAAAGCACACCACAGAGCCACTTCACAGGTTATTCGCTCGGGTCTCGCATATGCTGCCGTGAAGGAGCGCAGCACGCGGGGACCGTTCCGTTCTATCCTACGGCTGGCCGTGTGGCGGCTGGTCCCAAATGTTGCGGTACCACGAGGACGAAAATAGAATTTACTCGAGCTCGGAACATTTGAGGCGTTCGGCTCCCCGAAAAGGACTCCCCGAGCGGTGGAGAGACTCCCGGAGAAGCCGTGAGTGAGAGACTTTTCTAACACGAACGGAGAGAAATCCTTTCGCCAGATCCGGTCGTGTCGGCCCGTGGACATTGCTTTCGGGTGGGAGCAACAGTTTTCCGCCTTTTGCACCAACGTGGTTGCATTTTTTTTTGTTGATTCTTCTTCGTTTGCAAGATAAACGTTTCAGTAAAAATCGACTTGAAGATTGACCGCCCCAAAAGGAGTCAAAGTCAGAATGGGAGCTATAGAGTATTGATTACTTTATGTTGAACGTGCGCCAGGCCGATACTGCCTCACTTCCGGTGCTTTAAGATGACTTCTGGTTCGAAACACCGAAATAAAGTCATAAGTATAACGGTCCTGCTTACTTAGCACTCCGACAACTCCCCCACCCCCTCCTTCCGAAATTATAGCCAATTTACGATTAGACCCAATTCCGTGTAAGGCGCAATGAGACGTCATCTCACCACGTTTCACTCTTCGCTACTTCTTGCAAGTCTTGCGATATTTCAAACGACTTTCCAAACAGCCACTCGCAACGCAGATTCGTCTCACTGAACACATCGGAAGCCGTGAGGGCGCGCATCAAGGTAAAATCAACATAAATCATTCGGCATCATGTCAATCGGTATGATTGATGTAAGGTGAGAATGCTCACTTGCTGTTTCGTGTGTTTGCTTGTTAGCTTACCGTGCTCCCATCCCAAGACAGTCGATTCCCAGTTTGCTACCAACTTGCGCTTTGATGAATTCCGGCGAAAACCTCCTGCTGCCTTAAGAATGAAATCAATACGCGCGGAAATGAGAGGATCGTTCTCTCAAGGAATTCCACACCACCCGTAATGACGTCAATAGACGGTGGAGAGATTGTGAAATTATCACATCCCAACACAACAGGCACACACAAAAAACCATAACCTTTATCGGGTTCGTCCGTTCCCTTTCTGCGTTTCATCACGCCCATCAACACTGTTTGTGTCATCAAATAATACTTATTAAAAACAAATAGAGCTAAAAAACAAGCTGTTGCTCTACACACCGAGACAGCGAATTAAGCACAATAAAGCAAATCATGTCATATCAAAATCACGCCTCTAAATGCTCTGAAAGATGGATCGGTCTGCGGCACGGCCACGTGCAAGGCTCTCTCGCTCTCGTCACGTGCCAAACTCCATTAGCAGCGCATTCGGCGGGCTCTAATAATCTTGACGTTATGCTTCAAATTAGCTCACCTCGAGACGGTTCTATCGGCTTACTACTACTACTGCTACCACTACGACAGTCTTCCCGCAACCACAACCTGCTCTCCATCCTCATTATGGGCAGGGCCATCTGCTACTCCAACGATACCCAACGGTCGACCATTCATTTAAAATTTAACTAATTTATACACGATTATGCTATTTTGTGATTCCCTTGTTGGACCCGTGCTCACCTCCGTACAGAACAGTACATTGGCCCGTGATCCGGTCCGCTGAAAACAACTTCCAATCACCATCAGCATTATCTTGCCTGGATTTAAAACATCCTTAATGTGCATACTCTCGTTGGAGTGTTCGGAAGCTCGGTGCAAAACAGAAGGCAAGCGATGGCATCGGGGATCGGGGGCGAAAGCTATAAAGATTCAAAAATATGAAACTTTTAAAAAGAATTCGTGAATTTCCATACCACACGCAGCATCGTTCCCCCAGCGCAGTGGAAAAAAGGTGCAAAATATCATGCTCCCCAGCACGACACGACAATCACACGTTCGCATAGGATCCCTGGTAGTAGTCCGGGAAGGAAAATCCCCCTGGCATCGCAAAGGAAATGCTCGTTTCTCTCTTTCTCTCGCCCCGCTAGCAGATCGGTCACCATTACCTTAGCCACCACGTTACTACCGAAGCTGCATGTGGGACTAGGACGAATAAAATACGGTTAGCGCAGGACGAAGCTCGAAGTGAGCAGGATCAAGGTCGCCCTGACAGGCGAACGCACCAACCCGCACTCACACAAACACCCGCAGTAACAGTAACAGCAGCAGCAGCAGCAGCAGCAGGTGAGTGGGGAAACGCAGGCCTACTACGATGATGCTCCCGTGCTGTAGGACCAGCTGGTGTGTTTTTCTCCCGCACGGAGAGGACGAACGGTTCCGGCGCTCAGGTGAGGGATGAGCAAATGGGGTTTCGTACAACAGAATGTGCTAGCACAGTAGGCGAAGCAACGCCGAAAGGGACAAGGATAGGTTTGCTGCCCGCGGAGAAAGGGAGACAGCCGGGGTAGATAGACAGAGAACGGGAGAGAACACAAACGGGATACGACTTTTCCCAGATGTAGTTCCCCGTTCTACGAGGGGCTTCGTTACATTGACCCAATTTTTGTGCGTTGTGCTCCGGTTGGCATTGGAAACGGGGCATCGATGGCTTCTCGTTTTTTCAATCGTTTTCCCAACCAGACGGCGAGCTGTAACGGGTGGTGCGCTAGGGCGAGGTGGGCGATTCTTACTCCTTTGTCTCCTCTAGCTTCGAGGCGTTTTTCCTGGTCGTCGCCAGGCAGTTCAAAATCTAAATTCAAATCAACTAACAAGGAGCGCATCATTATCGCCACATGATGACGCCCTGCCGCGCGTTGGGTTTTGTTCACTTGCCCCGAAACATGGGTTCCAATCTTAGGTTCCTTCTGGTTCTGCCTTCCCCAACCATGCGCCTGTTCATCTCGAAACGGGTTGCGTATACGCAAATACGCGACACACCTGTACTGACGCAAAACGGCAGTCACCACGCCATGTTTATAAATAGCGCAATTATCTACTTTTGGGGCTAGTCACTGGCGCAAACACCCACCCGTGCGGCGTCTTCTGAATGGCGATGCCAAAACAAAACCAATTGGCTGCTGTTTTGGGTATTCATTTTCCACCGTCTCATGGGCAGCTACTTGCAACAAGTAGCTGCAAAGCAAATAGAAGCGCTGATAAGCAGCATCATGCTATTCAGGGAGCATTATGTTGGACAGCATTTGCATTTGCAATCGGATGGAAATTTCAGACGAACGCTGGTATAATATTTCCGCAGAATTGATGCTTTTTTGCAAGTGAATTTGGGGGAAAGCATTTAAAATCCACAAATATGGGCATCATGCTTATTGTGGTCTGTTGCAGCACTCTTCCTTTAATTAACTCTTCCTCTTGAAGCAACTCAGCGTTGCGCTGGGCAGTACACGCGTGAGTCCCTTGCAGATTATTAGCAATGAACAGGCCTTCAACCGACCCTTTCTCACTTTGTAAATTATATTACTTGTTTTTTATCACCTTAACACGCTCATTACGCAGAGCTACAATGCTGGAGTGATGTTGCGCTTTTTTTTTTGGCAGCACGTTTTTGACGGGCTCGACGATGATGATGACGATGATAAGATAGCATTTTGTCGCATTTTTTAGCAACAGCAAGGAAAGTTATGGTTTATGCCATGAATGTGACTGCATGTCAAAGCACAGTTTGAGTAGAAAATCAGAAAGCATACGCGCCTCGTTTTGTTACTTTGCATGTGTTGTTACCAGTTTTTTTTTTTTCAGCCCGCAAGCGCGTAAACCTGGGGTGGAAAGCCATTTTTTGCCTTTTTGAAGTGGTGAAAATAAGTGAATAAGTAGGTAATCCTTTACTATGTTATAAACAGAAAAATAGTAAAATAGCTGGTACTTCATTTACTTCCCCTGGTCTTTATAGAGCACCTGTAAGGATGTTTAATGCATATTCAATTTACACGATTATCTTGGCTACCAATACTCAGATTTGCTTCAAAAGCATACTTTTATACATAATCGTAACTTCGTTAAATCGCCCCAAATCGCGCAAAATGTTCAGCCGTACGCGTGTACGTTTGAAAGGTTCTCTGAATGAATGGGCAGAAAAATCAAATTTTACTGCAGTTTTAAATATTTCACTCAGAAACATTTCACAAATATTTCATTCGTGAAATACTTCATTTTGAGCATTTTAGTACTGCAGTCCATTCTGCACCTTGAATGTTTGTGTCAAAGTCTATTAATCTTAGTTTTGTTTACAACAGTGTCCACAGTGCACCGAATCGCCTCCGTTACAGCCAGGACATACATCTTGACGAAATAAACCCAGTTACCGTGCTCTAAATTACCTGCAAGCTATAGCCGCGCTCCACAAAATGATGAACCAAATGGGTATGATGATGCAACAACAGGGAGTGGGTGTCCCCGGCGGTCCGGGTGGCGTTGGTATGCCCGGTCCGGGAAGCGTCGGCGTTGCGCCCGGGATGATGCAGTCACCCCAGATGCAGCAAGCGCAGCAGCAGCAGGTACAGCAACAGCAAGTTCAGCAACAGCAAGTGCAGCAACAGCAAGTTCAACAGCAACAGCAGCAGCAGCAGCAGCAACAGCAGCAACAACAACAGCACAACCAATCCGCCCAGCAGCAAGCACAACAAACCGAGAAAGTGGACAACATTTCCAAGGTGAAGGTTCTGGTGGGACCACTGCGAGACGCTCTGGCTACTACGATTAAAACGGCTGCTCAACTTATACAACAAAACACATTGGCGGATGCGGGATCGTAAGTTTGAAACATTCGGTTGCTTGGATGGGGAATGATCCTCACGACAGTTTCTCTCACTCTCATTGACAGCAAAACAGTGGATCTGAACAATGCGCCACGCTTTGATAAGCATTTGGAAGAGTTTTACTCGATTTGCGACCAAATCGAACTCAACTTGGTAAGTTGAAGGAAACCCGTATTTCCCATTTAACAGTCTCTATGAATTGTTCTTCCACTTCTTCCCTCTACATTGCGCAGAAAACGGCCAAACTGTGTATGCAGCAGTGTACCTCGTCGCAGCAGTATCTTCCCATTCCGGTAGCCACGAGCCAACCGCCACTGCCGGAAACGAACGCGCTCACGTATAATCAGTACCTGGAGGTGGTAAAGTTGCAGATAGGCTACGCAAAGGACATTCACGATACGCTAATATGCGCCGCACAAAACATTTCCCCCAGCGAATGATAGGCGCGTAAATGGTGTAGCGTACGGTGGTAAGAGAAAGATAATAGTTTCACTTTATTTGTTCTTTATGGCATACACAGAGAAATGAGCATGAGTGAGGGAAACGACGGCGCAAGTGTTCCGTTTCAATTTCACCATGTGGTTCGGTCTTAACGAGCAACTAAGAAATAAAATTAAGCTTACACAACTATACAGTATCAGGATCGATTTTACGGTTATTTATCGCCCTCCGTAAAGACGGCGTTGTCGATGCCCTGCTTTTCCATCGCTTTCTCCGCCAGCTTCGAAACAACGGCCACCATCTCCTCGTCCCGGTTTCGCCGCGGAATGTAAATGTCGGTTAGCTTGCGCTTGTTGTCTGAGAAGTACAGCTCGATGTCCTCCAGCGTGCGCTTCTCCGTCTCGGGCAGGAAGAAGTACACGAACGCAAGCCCAATCATGCCCATCACACCGTAGAACAGGATGACACCGGGCAGCGACAAGGCACTCTCCAGATTGAAGTACGTCTTGGTCGTCACGAACGACATGACGTAGTGCAGGGCGGCTGTAATGCCGCATGCCAAGCTCCGGTTTCTGCAAAAACGAGCAAAGTAAGTCATGAGAAGAAGCCGAATAAATCCCGGACCCAAATGTACCTGAAAGGAAACACTTCACTGAGCAAAATCCATGGCACTGGCAGTACGCCAACGCTGGTGAAGAAGGCAAGCATGAAGAACAGCACCATCGGAATGTAGCCCATCGATGTGACATGGCTCGTGCCCGGATGATTATCGAACGAGGTCCACCCGGGTGGGAACGTGTTGAAGGCGTAAATGGACAGCGAAATGCAGGACAGCGCTGTTACCGCCATCGAGGTAATGGCAAGTCGTCGTTTTCCCACAAACTTGATGCTAACCATGCACACAATGTTGGCGATCAGTCC
The DNA here is from genome assembly GCA_000349105.1 of Anopheles epiroticus. Lineage (NCBI taxonomy): Eukaryota > Metazoa > Arthropoda > Insecta > Diptera > Culicidae > Anopheles > Anopheles epiroticus. Next base: position 979,834 of record KB669725.1, read on the forward strand.
CAGCAAACCCGTCGAAACAGTTGCCCAGTTGGCATCGAGTGGCACACCGTACGCCTGGAAGATCTGCACGAGATACGGTCTCATCCCGGTCAGTCCGCTTAGCTGCCCGAATACGAAGAACAGCATCACCAGCACGAACGGACGCAGGTTTCGCTTTCTCATCAGCTCTTTCAGCTTCATCCACTCGGTCAGCGGAGGATGTTGGCACGTGGTGGCACCGCTCTTCTCGCAAATGGCACACTTGGCCGAATTTAGACTGTACCGCTTCATCTCTTGGAACTCCTGCTCGACTGCTTTCGGGGAGACCCAGCCACGCAGCCACTGGAGGGACTTGAGGGCATCGTCGGCACGGTTCTTGGACAGCAGCCACATGGGCGTCTCGGGCACAAAGCAGATCGCAATCATCGTCGCGATGGGAATGGCAGCACAAATGGCCGCTGTCGTGCGCCAGGTGGTAACCGTCCCCAGCAGATACACCATGAAGAAGCCCAGCATCACAGCCACGCCGGCACACGACGTTAGAATGCCACGGATCGAAGGTTGACTGAAGAAGAGAGGTATCGACATGAGGATCGCCGAATACGCTAGAAAGACGTGCGTAATTACCAAATTTCTCCGACGTAGGTTACGATCGGTGCCTCCATGAAACCGACCCCAAGTCCGAGCAGGATCGCCGCTGTGTACATTTCCTCCAGCGAGCCCGCAAAGTGTAGCATAAACCAACCGATAATGTGCGGCACGTTCACTAGAATCATCGATCGCTTTCGTCCGAGCGGTTCCAGGATGATTCCGGACAGGACGCTGCCTACCGGTTGGCAAATGTAGGCGATGCTTCCTAAAGAGTGAAGAGAAGAACCAATCGATAGGTTTAACAGAGATCTTACCCCGGGTGTCCCACAAAGCTAATTTTGATGCTCACCGAACCAGGACGCTTGCTGGGGCGTAAAGTGCAAAAACTCGTCCGGCGCACGGTTTTTGATGCCGCGCAGGGCCGGAATGACGATCGTCGGAAAGGCGACCGCCATGCCGAGATCAAGCAGAAGAAAATTTTTTGCCGTACTGGCCAGTATCTGTGGCAGGATGCGGCGAAACGTGCTTACTTCCTGCTGCTGCCGCTGCTGCTTATCGTTACCCTCATCCGTTCGCACCTTTTTCTCGTCCCGTCCGCCGGTGGGCCCATTCGGTGTCCCATTTATTGTGTAGGCCGTTTTGCTGAATGGATGCCGTCAAAGAGTGAGAGACCGAACGCCAAACGCACGTGCCGTGGCAATATTTCGATTGAGAATTACCACCACCGAGCTCAGTTTTAGATAAGGATTGATATTTTTTGTGTGCTAGAGCCATTTGCTAACTTCCCAATCATTGATCATTGACTGCCCGGTCACGTACGGTGCTGACTACTTACCCCATGGTGACTAGCTGGTAGAACTCCGCGTTACGAGAGGGACCTTCGTCCGTAAATCAGATAACGATATCAGAATCAATTGTTGAGGACAGCGCATACACGATCCTTGCCCGATGAATGTTGAGTGCACAATCTAGTGCGTTTGATAATGAATCGTAAGATCGCTGCGTACGGTCCTTTACTCGTTCGACATTTTTTTTCAACCCACGGTACGTTCGCTGTGGACGATGATGAACTGCTGAAGGCGAGAGTGTAACGACAGGAGTCGATTATAAAGAGGCCACCCCGTTAAAAGGCCGACCGATCGGTCTCGGGTTCGATTAAGAGAGGAGGAAAGGCTGATAAGCTACTGGAGGACACGAGATCTAACGCTTTCCTTCCTTTCCCTTTCTTGATCGCGTGTCCGTCTTAGTACTGGTTGATTAGTCTACGGCTTATTTTAAAAAAAGAAATGGTGATTATGTCCGACAACATGTTTTGATTTGCTTGTGGCTTCTGAGAACGCAGCTGAGCCCAGACGGTCCAAATGGGGTTTTCTTGCAGCGCCATCAAGATAGAGCACGAAACCGACTCGAACCGGTTGGCGGTAGAGTCTCGAATTGGGTAAAGACCACCTGAGAGAATGGGAACCGCGCATTTGAAAATGCGCCGGCCAGTTGCGCAATGTACGCGCGTAAATCGAACTGGAGCACGGCCCAGTGAGTTCAATTGCGTTTTGGGCTCGCGCCGCATTTACGCACCGCAAAAAAAAAACACAGAACGCGAAGCATGGATTAATCGAGATCAGTCACCTGAGCGGCTGTAGTCAGTGGTGGGATACTGACCACCATTAACGCTCAGCCAGTGTGGCGACAGATTTTGAAAGCGATCAGAACACGAGAGAAGGAGACGACGAGCGTGTGGCGATCGTGCAGGTAAAGTGCAACCCGTGGCGGATCCAAGCTGTGACTAATTTTGCGTGAAGGTTTCTAGTTTGTGTGTGTGTATGTGTATGTGTGTGTGCTGGAATTGGTGCCACGGGCAGGCGAGTCGTAAATTCAAACCACCAAACGGATGGTTCACGGACAGCAAGCGCCGCCAGCATTTTCCGGGCTCGTTGTAATTCCATTTGCAAATGATCTCGAGTTTTGTTTGGTATCCCTTTTCGTCCATGCCTTTCACTTTCTTTTAGTACCTTCTTGCCCGTGTGCCTTCCGCATCCCACTCCTGCTTGGGGGCGCACAAATGCACCTATGGATATGCCGTCGTTGGCGGGTTTCAATTGCAAAACGTTCAAGGTTTGTTTATCTCGCGTACGATTCTGCACTATCGCTTCCTAGTACACCGGTTAGAACGCGTACCTCACCGGCACGATCTCGTATTCCCGGTTTTCGCTTGACGACAGCAGTACGCGATGATCGATGGTAATGATGATGGCGGTGACTTTTCTTTCTCCCCGATCAGCTCGTGCCGCTGGTGCGTGCTGATGGGAACGTGTGTGCGCGGTAATAAGTTGCGATCGTTTAGAACATGTAATTCTAATGAGGCACAATTGTGCACCGGAGCGCATCTGATCTGAGCGATCCCACTCCTGCCCCAGTCATTTGATCACCGTCGGTTGTGCTTGGAAGCGAATCACAACGGCGCTTTAGTGGGGAAGAACTCGTCCCGGTCAAGGCTAATCCTCGTGATCTTCTTCGAGATCACACACACAGGAGGGCGAGTCACGCAGTGTGCGCCATTTTCGGGGAAGTGAGGTGACCCTTAACTTCAATTTGTGGCCTGCACAGGTTGCTTGCCTGCTTCCCCATTCAGTACCTAGCGCTGTATGGATCAATGTAAATGGTGTGTAATTTTGTCTCCCCCTGCTCCAAGCCTCCGAATCGGGCAAGTTGGTGAAGCAGACACACACAATGGAGCAACATTTTATGGATCTCGAGTCTCGTCTAATTCACTTTTCTGCCACTTCTGAATAAAAGGGAGGAAACGCGAGTACGCGGAACCTCGTGAATGCGAGGCAAAGTGTAAGAAGCTTCTAACAATTGCTACACGGACGACAAGCACAATTCGCCAGCAACAGCCGTTTTCGTTTTAAAAAGATTCATCGCTCCCACGGCCTATCGTGAGCGATCGATCGTAAGTACGCGCCATCATGGGCTCGTACCTCGCTCAGAAGCTTGTGTGTGGGTTGGAAGGCACGACGACGACACCGACGACGACACCGACGATCGTACTCCACCATGCATGATCTCCACCATCGATCATCTTGCGTGGTCCCCTCCAGGGGCAACGAAATTGAATACATCAAAACGCGCTCAGATATCTCAATGTCTTGCTGAAGAAAGCGGCGATGGTGGTGCTGCGCTGCTGAAGACAAATCACACGACACGGGAGATTCATTGAATCTAATCCCTCCCTTGACAAGCCGGTTCCAGTGGTCGAGTGGTCATTACACCTGCTTATCCCTCACGGAGATGGATGCCGAACGTCAAAACCCTATCCTCTCCCCTTCCTTCCCCGCCTTCATTCTCGATTCGGTTGAGCATAATTTTCACCTCCGTTTTGCAATTCTCCGCAGTCCCCCTTCTGCCTCCTCCACGGGGCACGAAGGTCCGAAATATCTAGAAACCGTTCATGTCCTTGAATGATGGATGGGTCTCCCCGGTGTTCCTCCACGCGGCGCAGTAATCCACCGAGATCGGAGGTCAGCACGTCCGCTTCACCCACAGCCATCTGACTGGGCTACGCATATACGTTCGAGCCCGCAAGCAGCCCGCAAACCAAACACAAGAAAGAATTGGCCGCAAAAACAACAATCGTGTTTTGAACTTTTGTAGGCAAACTTTGAACGCGTCATCTAATTGCAGCCGCGATCGCGATCAACAAAGCACAGCCGGGCAATCTTTTCCGCAAGCTCCAAATTTGGCAGCTCCCGACTGTTGCAGCGAACAAAATATTTATAGATGGGGGGGGGGGGGTCATATATCTCTCTCTCCCGCTGGACAAAAAAAGGACCATCCAAACCCGTTCCAACGGCACAGCGGAAAGGGTAGTTGGATACAACAACAAAACCGAATTAAACCGGCCCCCGACCGGAGAGTTCGGAGAGAAAAGAAGAAATTAAAACCTATTGCCAACTAAATCCCGGGACAAGCCCCGGCGCATCTTGGCCCAGCAGTGGCACGCTAGAGAAATTAGTTGCACAACACGTTTTCGCCACGGGTGAAGCGTGTTCGTGTGTTAATATGTGGCACACTGCCGGACACGCACGGCAGGGACAGGTTTTGCATGCGCAAATGCGCGAAGATGCGCGTAGGTGTCGCGTTGGTCGCGGTCACGCTAAGTACTCGCTTGCCGCTAAGTACCTTCCTGCTATAGGTGAGGAAAGCGCACCGCTCATCAAACAGTTAATTAAACGTGCTGGAAAGGCTTTCTATGCGGCGCTTCTGCGAGGAGTGGGACATGTGTGGGATTCAATGCATATTAAAACGAACGGTACATGGGCAGCAAGACCTGTTGGCGTGGTGGCAGAACGGAATCAGCTGAGCTTACAAAGCTGCTACACAGCTTACATTGCTTAGTCCAGTTATAACGCTCATTTCTCTTGGTTTACAACTTCCCTATAAACTAACCGTGCTATTTGCGATCTTTGCCCCACTCTATTTCCACCTGAACAACAATGATCCTCCTCACTCACGATCTGCTTCGCGACGCTTCTCACACTACACAATTCACATGTGGTGTACCGGCCCCTTCTCCCCCGAAAAAAAAACGCACTTGTGCCTTCCGTAGTTCCCGGTGCCACAAAACACACTTTTACTTTCACACTTGAGTCGCACTGTCGCGATGGAATTCCAACTTTTGTGTCGTCGGCCACCAGCAGTAGGAGCAGCACCAAACAAACCGCGTGTACGACCCGTACGATGGTGTAATTCCAACTGAACGGCAACCTCACAGCCACGATGTCCCGGAGGCTAAAACCGAGACCCGTACGCGGCCGTACGAAAACGATCATCGACGACAGCCCAATCTCCCCTCCGTTTTTCTCTCCATCGAACGATAAGCAGAGGAAGGGTGCTGTAGTGATCTCGCGGCATTACGGCAGCATAATATACCAGTATATGGAAGGCAAAGCGGCCGCAATTGTGCGCCCATGCAGCTCGCCGAAAGGGTCAACGGGCGATGGTAGGGCGGCATTTCGCAACTGCCCGGACGACCTTGCACCGGTGATGCAGCGGATCAACGAAGTTGCATTATGAGCGCGCGATTTGTAGTCTAATTGTAGTCCTCTTCTAATGTGTAGAAGGACCGAAGGGAAGGGGGAGGGAAAATGGACGACGGAGTGATAAGAAGCAGAAATGGAAAATGGAAATGATTGCGTTTCTGTTTGTGTCTATTTGTCTACTGCTTCATTGCTTCCGGTCCATTTGATTTTCGATGGTTATCGTGGATAATGGGATGCGCACTGCATTGATAGCTTTCCACCAATCTCCTTTAACCACTGGGCGGGTAGGGAAATGCATCCTCGGTGCGAAAGAAAAGTTGCACTATCTCATACAACAGTTCTGCCTAGCGATGATGGTATTATACAAATTTATGGTCACTTTAGGGCGCATTGGTTAGCGAAAGCAAACATTGTAACGAGGTTAGAATCGGGCATCCCAAACGTGGCGTCAACATGGCGAACGACCGACCGACCGACCACGTGGTAGGCTTCAAGGCTCTACAATTTTGTTGAGAAATTGTAAATATAGTATGAGCATATAGCGTACCATCCATGAGTACTGGAAGGTAAGCCCTTTGGTTAGTTAAAATGCTGTTTTATCGAGTTAAAAACATGTTCAATTTCTAACTTATTCTGTAAAAAATGCTGGAAGACACAAATTTATTACAATCGCTTTCTACTAATTAATGTAGATGTTTTATTAAACAAATAGAGCAAAGGATGAATACAAATATGCATTATTTGTCAGAAACTGTTTGTATTTCACCGCTTAAACAGTAGAAACATTTTGAATGATTTGAATGAGGTCAAACGGAAATTGCTCGATGCGGGTTCGAACAGTTTTCGAAAGTATCGACCGAATGATTCCGCCGCAACAATCAGAATAAGGCCTTGCTCGACTAGGCAGTAGCACAATGATTAAAACCAAAAATATACTTCAATTTCGCACGATTTAATGCCCTTTCTTCAGCACTGCATTAGTTTACGTTTTAATATTTATTTTGTGCATTTTAATTTTCCATTAACCTTTCTTTGTTTTGCAAACTTTGCGACTTTTTTCATATTTTTTTTTAGAACATTCATCGCATGACCGATGGGCCTCCCACCGTCTGCCGCATTTGACAGCTGACATTGGCATCAACAAAGCGTAACAGGGTGAAAAAAAAACAAAATCCTCACTCAGATAAAGCACATTAATTTAGCGATAAAGCCGTACAAAATAGGAGAAATTGTGAATTATACACGCAATTGCGTTTTCTTTCTCATTCCGAGAGTCACGTAAGGCAAAGGCTCGAGTCCTACGCGAGTGTTTACAGCAGAGTGGTCAGGCTGAAATCAGCTGATCGCGAGGCATTGCAAGTGCGGTTCGGATTCGATCGGACAGGAGTGGTTTAAATAGGAGTAACCGCGCCAAGAACATACCAAATCGTTCCGTCCGATCGAGCGCGAGAGGATCGATCCGTCGTCGAAGAGTGATTTCGTGCGTGAAAGTGCGTGTGGTTCTGCAGCAGCCTCGATCACAACGAAGCGACAGTTTTCACGATGGCCGTGTTTATGCCCAAATATAGGCTGTAAGTTTCGAATTACAATCCATGTGCTCAGTATATTCTTAGTTGGAAGTAACAGTTCAAAGTAATGGGGACCATCGTACCAATTGACCTAGCCCGGAGGTGGCGCGTTTATGTTCAATGCACGAACAAAGAAGTATCCACAATTTCCATGGCAACGCTCCATGGCGTCGCCCGTTTCTCCTCGCGCGATCATACGCTTGATGTTGTGAGTGAAGGAACGAGACAGCACTCTTAGTGGTGGATCAGAACGATTGCACAGGGCCGAAGAGATCATGTTCAGAAAGGTGTTCAGTAAGACTTTCTCTTTTCATGTAAAGATTCAAATATGCTTGCCAAAAGTGTCCCACACCTGCCGCAAAAAGGGAGGCGGCCGTATCAAATGGTTGATTATACAATCACACAATCATTAATTGGCGACCTGGCCATGTCTTTTAGACGTGCTCGGATATGACCGGGCAAATTAAAGAAAGATACAATCACTCAACCCGCTGCCCGGTTCTAGTAATCTCCCCTAATCTAGAAACTTCCTGTCTGCGTGGCCTAAAACGAATCGAACGCATTCTCCTGAACGTCGTTGTGCTGCCATGTGCTTCCCGACGGTTGGTTTTTGTGTGCAAGTGTGTATGTGTGCACGGGGGACGGTGGGGAATCGCGCAGATGATTAGGCGCAGGTCGCCACCCAAAAGATGCCGGTACGGCGGGGTGTTGCGCGGTGTTGGAATGTATGTTACAAGCGTTACAAGCGGGTGGTTGTTAGTTCCTCATGCTGTCGAACATTATCAGCTGACGAGTTGAGGGACCGTAACTAAGCTTTCCTTCAACCCAAGGGTCAACAAACTGGTTGGTTATGCGTTGTAGTTTGAAATACTTTTTTAAGGGAGGGATTGTCCGTTCGTGGGATTTCCACCTGCATGCGAGATGGGTGATAAGCACGGAGGGTCAAGGCCATATTCCCCAGTATTGCGAACTGATGTCCCACTTGATAACCGCAAAGGATTACAATTTACGCCTAGCAACATCAATGGCACTGAACAGCTTGAATTTCAATTCAAGTGATCGGTTTTTATTTCCACATGTTCAGTGACTGTGGTGTATTTTTACAATACTTTAGCAATAATCACGAAATACCTGTCCCAACAAGTACAACCCAAATGTAATCCACGAAAACATTTGATAAGTTACGTTTGTGTGCTAATATTCCCAGGCGATATGGAACCAAGCGATCAATGGTCGTGTGTGTGTTTCTTGATAGCAGGAAACAGCCCCAAAGCTTTGAACCTATCTCAACGTTTGCATTCGCTGCCTGCAATTTATGTCCCCTTCGACATACACACATCACACGCATATGTTTTCTGGCAAATTTCATTATCTCGCATAAAAGGGTTGGTCAGGGTGTTGTTCTCGCAGGAAACAATAAAACACTATCGCAATCCGCTTCACGTTTGCTGTATGACTTAAGGTGCAAACACTATAGTTCCCCGAAACTTGGGCATAATATTTCGTAAAGTCCCAGAACGCTCTTCCGGAACCGTTTGCCGCCTCTGTCCCCCTCAGCATTTGGAAGAACCATGTCTCTTCCTCATAATGGCGTGGCCATATCCTTCAACAAGGGACGCCGACGCGGACGCGGCCAGTACCAACGACTACTACTACAGCGACAGGTGTCGCCCTATCGAAAACAAAATCCACAATACCGACGATTAGTCACTGATATCTGGATCGTGATAATGGCATGGTATGATTTCGGTCCCATCGTCCCGTTTGGATGCTTTATAACCTTCGGGGGGAGCCAGATAAGGTGGGCTAATATCGCCAAAAATTTAACCGCCTTCCATTTCCGCCCGAGCTACAGTTGATTGATTGTCGTCTTACGGGCAGGTTAGTGCTGCTATTGGGCGTATCACACAGCAGGTTGGCCAAATTAGCAGTATTGTGTCCGTGTGTGAAAGAGTGGTGACCGGAAGTGAACCATTGTTTACACAGTGAGTAGCATCGGAATATAAGTATATTGATGGTTTAGGTTGTGCCAGCATCTCTGTGTTGCGATTCCTCCGTCCATCCTGACCAACCAGCTGTTATCATCTTCGATATTCCAACTCGGACTAACTTTGCTTTGTTGGCCAACGATAAGGATCGTGACGTTGGCAGACACAGAAGCCACACTAGGGCACAAGTGTCTCTAAACAAAGACTCCTCTCGCACACCCGCTGGCCTTCGTCCCTTACGGAATGGGCCTCCGAAATGCGGGGGAAAATCGATAAACCCTACACGTTACTATTCCTGTCCATCCACACATACACTCTCTCTCCGGTGCCTATTTTCGCGAACCTAGTTAGTGCAAGTGCATACACATTCCAGGGTCACGCTAAACCGTACCTGTAGGGGCAGTACTGTCCAGAGCATGACTAGGAGCACGTGCTGCTGTTCCCCATTCACGCCAAACCGAGGTAACGCGTCAGAGACACGCCGTCCGGTGAATTGATCAAAGCTGTTGGGCTTGCAGCAACACGTGATTCCTACACTGATCCACCGAGCTTGTCGCGAGCATGTGCAGAGACCAAGAGACCTATCCGCCAAGATTTGTCGCTGTTGGCCATTCGTGCAATTTACAATGTCGGACGGCCAGTCCTCGGGCGTACGTCCCACGATGGACTTCCACTACTAGAATAGTATCCAGCTGGTGTGGTAGGGCTTGATTAGATTTTCGCGTTCCATCCGAGGTCTCGCAAACGCGGATAATATTTGCGCTCGTACCGTCATTTGTGCGTGTGTGTGTGTGTGTGCGCGTGAGGTTTCGGCTGTGCTGTGGAGGATATCTTGCGAATCGTTATGGTTGATATTAAATTAACCAATTGAGGCAATGCAAGCGAGGGAGAGAGGATAGCCAGTGTGATTGGGGATGGTCTGATTTTGAGTGAGTGTGCTTCTCGCGCGCAAAAACGTTGTTTCTGTAGTCGGCCAGTTGATCGTACGCCCGGGTAGTCTCGGTCTATCTCGCGGACTACGAACACAAAAAGATGCTGAAAATGTCGATCCTTGCGTACCGGAGATATCTTATACTGATCGTATGTTCTGCTGTCTCTTGGTTTCTTCTCGCATGTGCCAGGTTTTCGAAGGCGGTTAACTTAAAGCCGAACCCAAGACAGTGGTCTACGCGATGGACTATTGTGCAGCGGTCAATCTACGGTACTAGACAGCTTCAGCAGCAGCCAAACTCCTCATCATCCACAAACCATCAGCAGCATCACCAACAGCATCATCAGCACCATCAGCACCATCAGCAGCAGCAGCAACAGTTCCACCATCAGTCGACGACAGGTAAATCCCGTAGCAAAGTTTACAGAAAGTGGAGTTGGAAGGCCGGAGCAGGCTGGACTATATTATCGGTTTTGGATTGGTGGTTACTAGCAGCCGGCGGTTGGCTGACCTGGCGTGGTGTATTTCTTCGTTGGACACCCATCGGTATCTGTATGGTGGTGGCAGCGAAGTGGCACCTTCACAATCGTGAACTCGATAAGAAGGGCCTACCACGAACTGCCGCAAAATGGCAGGTATGGTGTATTGTAATCACTCGTGTAAGTGTGTTTGCTGATCATGCGCGTGCTTCCCCTTTGCAGGCGAAGATGTACTGCTCGCTGCCGCTCCGCCTCATGAGCCGGTGCTGGGGCTGGATGGCCGATCGAAGGGTTCCAAAACCGGTACGTCCCATGCTGTACGGTCTCTACTCGTCCACGTTCGGGGTCAAGATGGAGGAAGCGGCCGCCAATAACTTCAAGTAAGTGTACGATCGCATGCTGGAGTAGGAGGGTTGTCCCTTAGAGTTTCCCATACGATAGACGCCAGGGCGTTCCATTTGAGCGTTGAATCGTTTCGTTTCAAGATATTGTTATTTAGTACAAACTTGCAGATAATGAATTCTATTTAGAAAAGAATGAAGGTAATGTGTTACTCCGTTTGACCTGATCACCACTGTGTTGCTCTCTTTACGCAATTTGATCTAAACAGGCTCAAAAAATAGGCTTTCTCAAATGGTTTTTCGGTTTTGCATGTGTGAACTATCTACGTTTGTGTGACGTTTTTTATGATAATTTGTCTTTTTTGGGTGTTTGTTTTTTCATTGCTTTTCTTCTTTTTTCCTGTTTGTACAACTGTGCTTCATTAATCACTACGTTCTGCCTAAACCTTCCTATCGGCTATTATAAAAACGCTTCCGTCTCCTTCTACTTGTGCAAATGGTGTGTAAAGGGTTCACAATGTTCCTACAATCTGTCCTTAATTCACGCTCGTTTGAATTTCGTTGCCACTTCATTTGTGCTAATCTCGTTCACTTTCCGTTTTCCGTCAACGCAGAGAATACCGAAGTTTAGGGGAGTTTTTCACGCGCCCTCTCAAAGAAGATGCACGACCGATCGATCCGAAGACCAGCTTTGTGTCGCCGTGCGATGGACGAATCCTGCACTTCGGTGCCGCTAACTCTAATCTAATCGAACAGGTACAGTCCTTCGAAATCTAAAAGGGAATCGCAATGCACGTTTGTTAACACTGAGCCTATACTCCAGGTCAAAGGCGTGTCGTACAGTTTAGAGGCCTTCCTGGGACCACCGACCTGGACGAAGAAGGACGACCCGGAGATGGTCGAAAAAGTGAAGCATAATCCTTCGCCCGACAGTGTACTGTATCAGTGCGTCATCTACCTAGCGCCAGGCGATTACCACCGTTTCCATTCGCCAGCGCTGTGGAAGCCGGAACTGCGACGGCATTTCTCCGGTGAGCTGCTGTCAGTCAGTCCGAAGATTGCCGGCTGGATTCCGGGTCTGTTTTGCCTCAACGAACGGGCCGTCTACATCGGCAAGTGGAAACACGGCTTCTTCAGCTACACCGCTGTCGGTAAGGCGAATTTACTGCTTTTCGGTAGTTTCACACCCGGATCTAAATGGCCACAGACCAGCAATTAGCTTCTGCGTTCGCTTATCGCTCAGAGTTCACCCGAAAGCCGGTAAAAGGTGTACGGGCAAGAACGTGATAAGGATGCTGTAATCTTTATCAATTGGCAATTCAGATTCATGTTAAGAGTGGGATCCGGGAGTTTTTTTTTGCTGTACACGAGATCTGCTTCTTCCATACGATCGTACGATCGTATGGAAGACTACCGCCGAAACATGAATGAAAACTGATAAGGTCGCAATCAGGGTGGCGTGAGAATGAAAGATCCGGGTCGTGGGACAGTGGTAAACGCTACCTCTTACTCATTTCCCATATCCCCGTTTTCTTTCCCAGGGGCAACCAATGTCGGTTCGGTGGAGATTTTCATGGACGAGAAACTAAAAACTAACAAATGGGTCGGTTTGGCTTGCGGCAGTCACAAACACAATGAATACGACGAGTTGGAGATGCCCGCCGACAAGTACCTGGAGAAGGGTGAGCTTGTCGGTCAGTTCCGGATGGGTAGCACTATTGTGCTTATCTTCGAAGCACCGAAGGACTTCAAGTAAGTTTAACTTTTTGCCTAATCGTTTGTGACGTAAATTTAAAACACTCGTTTAATGCTCGTTGATAGGTTCAACCTCTTCCCCGGACAGCGCGTGAAAGTTGGCGAGCGGTTAGGAACGTTCGAAAGTACGGAAGAATCGCCCGAAGATCCCGAGGAAGTGAAGCGCGTGATCAAATCCCTGGACGAATTGGAACCGGTCACCGTGTAAAAGTATTTACCGAGCACTGATCCATGTCAGTGTGCGGAAGAAGCATCGAAGCGGGCGGACGGGCGAGCGGGCGCGTTTCGTCTGTGTAGTGTCTCAGGATTAAAATAGTGTTAGTTAACGATAAAACCTTTAAAGTGTATCTAAACCCGTGCCCAAGACTTAGTACAACATTGATTCGACGGCTTGTTGGTTGTTAATCCTTAGACATGGGCTAAGTGAACACGTGTGATGCGCGCGAAGCAATCCATCGATCGACGAAAGATCGGAGGTACATGGACCGAGCCGCATACACTTCCCGACCACTAGGAACATACGTATGCGTGCGTTAGATAGGTAAATACCGTAAGAGTAGTACATATTGTACGCAACTGCGGCAAACGATGCGAAACGATGGGCCAGTAAAGACTTCCGTAGTATTTAAACAACCTGCTTTGCTGCTACAAACAGTGATCTTTAGGATGGACATTTTGCACGATCGCGAATGAGAGGAGTGTGATGTGGAAATACCGTGAGCAATACTGCGACTGATTGCGACACGTGCTATTGCCGTCACACACGCGTATACATGACCTAATAGCGGCCTTTGCAAGGATCCCATTGTTGACCTTCAAGGCGAACCAAGCGTATGTGTAATGTAGGTGATTTACGGATGTAGGATATGCAAACACCTCTTCTTAACCTACCAAATCAATTGTTCCTGAGGCGGTGTTTCATCTGAAAAATATATTTTTATGTTAATATAACTATCAAAAATCTTTGTGTTACCTGTGTTTTTCTTTCCGAAATATGTTTCATTCAACCACTTCTTTCCTTTTTTCATGCTTTCTGTATTCTTCATTCCATCTCACCAACCTATCAAAGCACCGTCACCGACATTGGACACTCAGTAGTGTGCGCTTACCAGAATCCTTTAGCCAAGACTTGTCGCATGTCGTCCATTTCACTTGCCGGAGGAGGCACCACTTCAAACTGTATGTTATACTGCTGATCCAGGCCTATGTAGCCATCCGATACCAGGTACACTGTGTATATACATCGTCCTGTAGCGAAATGATGGGAAGAATGGGATAGTTATAGAACAAGCATATCAGGGAACTTTTGCTCTTCAACTGACCGATTCGTGAAGGAGCATAAAAGCACAGCTGATGAGTGCTGCGATTGCTACGGTATACGCATCGTTTCAGCGCTATCACTTCACCCTCAGCCTGGTGACCTAGCGTCAGGAACCACCCTTCGTCCTTGCCCTTGGGAAACTTGGGACAGCTAATGTTGAGTGATTCAAACGTCCCCAGTCGTATCAGCTGCACGCAAACCACGTACTCCTGATCGGCGTACAGCTCTACCCACTGATCACGGGCCATCGGTTGCTGAACGGGTCGATCCACATCCCCATCCGTGCCGTACGGTCCACGAATCGAAATCTGCACGTTCAGCGATGGCAGATCACATATCACCTTGTAAATCTGCTCAATTTCCGGTTCCTCGAACTCCTGTCGCAACGTGGCGGCCAAGTTTTCATACTTTCGGTTACACTTTTCCTTCAGCGCCGGAAGCGTTAGGAATGGATAGCTAGTGAAGAAAGATGAAATTAAAATATCAAATTAATCCTCGCCACATCGCCCCCCGCCAGCTGAAGGTGAGGGCGAACCACACTAAGTCACTTACTCTGTTTTTATCTGGTTGAAGATAGCCGCATTGTGTTGCTCTACGTTGGGAAGTGTCATGACAACAGGATCGTCAAGCCAGCGCGCCTGAATGACGCACTGCATCAGTTGTTGTATTCGCAGGGTAGTTGCAAGCCAACCCCTTTCCGCACTGATGTCGACCATGGCCTATACCAGCATGAGGACCGGAAGTGGAACAAACAAAAAGAGCCCGATAAATTTAAATTAATCACACCGTTATTCCAGCTTGAACTGGTTCGGTTTATGTATATGTATGTGTTGAAAGGGCAATGATAAACGCCACACATACCTGAAATATTCGTATTGATTGATCGAGCACCGACTTGGTGTCTGTACCGTAATCAGAGTTCGGTAGGGGTAAGCGCGATAAGTGTGCCTGTAAAAGAAGAAACACCTTCGTGTGTGGATTGTCCACTGATAGTGGATCGACCTTCAGGGGACAAAGTTTCGCTAAATCGCTATAAAGAAAAGTATAGGTGGTCACGTACAGATGTCTCCAAAGTGCAACCCATGCTCTTAACTTACGCATTGTACAAATCTTCATTGTGGCGGACAGGATGTTCTTCGAATTCGGCCGCATCTGCCATCGCTCGCAGCAGCTCCTCCATACTCATATCGGGCCGTAGCGTATCGGCAAAGTGACGCATAGTGATATGCGATAGATAGTAGTATGAGGAAATGCGACCCATCGACGTCGCCATAAGCGATCTGTTATCTTCCTCCAGCACTACACACCCGGCTCGAATGAGCTTATCGAGCACGGTTTCAATCAGCTCCGAAAGGAAATAGTTAATGTTTTCCGTTTCCGTCGTTTCCAGCCCGTAGTACGTGGGATTTCGCAACAGTCGGCGATAGAAGTACGTCCATGTAAGGTAGTCGAGGATGCTCTGTTTCGTCCGCAATGTCCCAGCCACTATTTCCGCATTCACGTGATCCGGCAGCACGGCAAGCAGATTCGATTCCACCGGGAATGGGTCGTATAGGAACTTTTTGTAAAAGTTCTTTTTCGTATCCTGCACGTACACGCAGGCGATACCCTCGTTGCCAAACTGTGGTCGCCCGGCACGACCCATCATCTGCAGGACGTCCGTAATGGGCATATCAACGTATCGTTTCAATTTGCCGTCGTAATACTCCGTACCCTTGATGATCACCAGATGAGCCGGCAGGTTAACTCCCCACGCTAGGGTGGCCGTAGCGATCAGGATTTGAATTTTCCTGTTCAAAAACAGCTCCTCAGCCGTCTTTCGATCGCGTTCGTGCAATCCGGCATGATGCATGCCAATACCGAACGCCAGCGTCAGTCGGAGGTTACTGTCGCGCACATTCTGCAGTATCTGTTCCATCTCCTCTTCCGAGGTGTGCAGGAACTGTTTAGAATTGTCTTCGCTTGCCAGGAACGTGATCAGGTCGAGCGCGGTAAGGCGTGTCTGTCGACGAGAGGCAACAAATATGAGGGCCGGCGTGCAGGGCGAATATTGCCGAATGGCCTGAAAGGCTGGCCGATTCATGGTGGCCATTCGCGGACAGTAGTGCTTGCCCGGGAAGCCCTGTATGTGTACCGACAGTGGAACCGGTCGAACGGATGGTTTGAAGTTGTACAGACCCATAGTTTCGATGCCCAACCAATTGGCAAGATCGCGCGCATTTGCCAAAGCCGTCGAAAGACCAACAATCCGTACCGTTCGTTCCGTGTGAGAGGAAATGAAGTTCATGCGCGACACAATCACCTCCAGCACTGGGCCACGATCTTCACCCAGCAGATGAATTTCATCAATCACGATCAGTGCGACATCCCGCACATAGTCACGTGTCTGCCACGAGCGACTGATACCGTCCCATTTTTCCGGCGTGGTGACGATCACTGACGATTCCTTGATCGCTCGTATATCCGGCGTAACATCACCAGTCAGCTCTACCACCTTCTTGCCCAGCTTCTGTTCGATCCGTACCTTCCAGTCGTCCATCCGTTCCTTTACCAGCGCTTTCAACGGGGCAATGTACACCACCTTCCCGGTAGGCAGCAGCCGAAACACGCGGAACATGGCCATTTCGGCGGCGATCGTCTTTCCGGACCCGGTTGGTGCACCGAGCAGCACATTGTTGTCCGTGTGGTACAGACAGTGGAAGATTTGCGTTTGAATTGGGTTGTAGTGCGTGAAGGTGTACAGCGATTCGTACTTCCGATTGTTTAACACCGTCACGGGAAGTGGCTGCAACGGTAGAAGCTCCGTATGTGGCGGATGCACTTCCGGCAGGATGAGATGCTTGAAGGAAAGCGGAACCAGATTGTTGCTACCCAGCCAGGTATCGCTCGCAACGCGTATGTAGTACTGAGGAGGTAGCGGATCCTTCAACGGAATGGTCAGGATGAGTTCTTGCTCCTCCTGGCGCATGGTTTGACGTTTCGTGATCAGGAAATACTCTGAATGGTAGATGTAGTTGCTCTCCGGATCTTCAATCCATATCCAGAATGATTCAGCCGTCTTTCCGTGCACACGATCGTTCCATCGGAACGAAGCCTTTATGTAGACTCGTATCCGCAGAACCGTCCTCGTGATGGGTTGGAGCGTTGCTTCGATTTCCAGCATCGGGAACTCTTCTGCGCACCTTTTCACAACCTTCGCGTACCTATGATTCCGCAGAAAGTCGCCAATCTCCTTCTCCTCCATGTCGCGCAGTGCTAGCACACTTAGCCCTCGCTTCTCTATCTTGTCCACCACATCTAGCGGGAGTATGTTGAACTGGTACATCGGCGTCTGGAACTCCCACATCTGTTTCTCAAACATCTTGCTCACGTTCAACATCCGTCCGGCCAGGATCGGATTGTTGGCTCGCAGCACCATCGTGAACAGTGCCCGCGCAATTCGTACCGCGTTCTGCGTGATGTACGACATATCGGACATCAGTGAGAACGAACGCACCATTCCCTTGGACAGGTACGTCTGCATGAGGATGTTCACCTTGCCGTGAATGTTTTCGCTTCCCCCGCGGACCGGCACTTCGCAGCAAATCTGCGTCAGCTCGTCCAGCTCGTCCATCTCGTCGTCGCGCACCTTCAGTTGCTGGAACTCGTGCGCGTTCGACATCATCTGCAAGATGTCGGCATCAGTCATGATCGGTTTCAGCATCTCGTTGAACACTTCCACCGTGTCGTACTTGATGTAGAAGTGAGATGCCGTTCGACCCAGATCGGTCACGTTCAGATCCCCGGTGCGATCGTTGTATCGTACCATGCGCGCCTTGTCCAATGCCATCGCCGCAGTATGAATCAACTGCCGCCGTTTAAGCTCGAGCGAAGGATCTTCCCGCAGATCGTCGTAATTCAATCCGTAACACTGTGGATTCATCCTCATGCGTACGAACAGATAGGTGTAGCTTAGCCAAACGATCGCCTCATCCACGTTGCTGATCGTGCCCAATGTGACCTCCGCGTTTAGATTGTCCGCCAGACACTGGATAAAGTTCGACTCGATCGGGAACTGGTTGGTCAGCAGCGAAAGGTAGTGGTTCAGCTTGTCGTGCGTTGTGATGATCGTACCAACGCCACTCTTATCGTACTGCGGACGTCCAGCTCGGCCAAATATCTGCAGCACATCCAGTATGCCCAAATCCACGAACGTACCGTGCTTGGAGTCGTAGATCTCTGTCCCCTTGATGATGACGGCGTGCGCTGGCAGGTTCACACCCCAAGCCAGCGTGGCCGTACACACCAGCACCTTGATCATGCCGTCGGCAAAGTATTTCTCCACCAAATTTCTATCCTGTCGCAGCATTCCGGCATGATGCATAGCCAGCCCGTTCTGAAACAGATCGACCAGCTGCTTGTTGCGGCTTTTCGATACCGCCTTTAGGGCGCTTCCGTAGTCCGGACTACTTTCGGGTACGAGCAGATTAATGTGTCCCCGCTGCTGGGCAAGATCCTTGATCAGTGTGGCCGTGCGTACGGTGGCGTTACGTGCATGCACAAACACCATCACCTGATGTCCCTGGCGTACCATATCGATGCAACGTTCGTAGCAAATCGTGTCCATGTCCGACAGTTGCTTCAGTGCATTCAGCGCCTTTACGCCAATAAAGTTCGTGCTGAGCGGAACCGGTCGGAAGCGGGAATCGAAGAAGAACAATCCAATCATGGGGTTTACCCGTAGAAAGCGAGCCACATCGATGTAGTTCGGCAGTGTGGCGGACAAACCCACGATACGGATCATACTTTGGGACGATTCGACCAACCGAAGTGTTCGGGCCACGAGCGCCTCCACCACTGGGCCACGCTCACCGTGCAGCAGATGCACCTCATCGATGATGAGCAATTTCACCAAACTGATGAAGGCAACATCCCCGGCTCCCTTTCGCGTCACAACATCCCACTTTTCCGGAGTAGTAACGATCATTTGCGTCTGCTGCAGCTCGGCCTTTGTTAGCTGCATATCTCCTGTCAGTTCACGCACGGATATGCCCAACGGTTGCAACCGCCGGCCAAAGTTGCTCGTCATTTCCGCGGCCAATGCTTTCATCGGTGCCACATACACGATCTTGAACTGATCGCGGTGGATCACACCCTGGTCGACAAACTGCCGTATCGCATGTACGATCGTCAGCATGGCCACGTTTGTCTTGCCCGCACCAGTCGGTGCACATACGAGCAGATTTTCGTTGCTGTTGTACGCTGCCGGGTACACGACACTCTGTATACGGTTCAGCTCATCGCATCCCTTGAACGCAATCTGGCCGATCTCGTCCAACGAGCTCACTTTGATCCTGTTACTACCGATCGACAAGGGTGGTGGATCGGTGGCGGGAATTCTGACCTCCTCAAACAGTTTGTTATCGTTCCGCTCAACATTCTCCGGCAGAACAATCTTAGTGCCAGAGATAAATCCCACGTGACTGCGCGCCTCGCTGTACGAGTCGTATACGTTTGGGTACTTGACCTGCTTTGCGGGTGGTTTCGAAATCGGTAGCACGCCCGCTCGGGCCTTCATCTTGTCCAGCAGCATTTGTGGCATCTGTGCGGCTAGCATCAAGCTTTTCTGGTAGTTGGCACGCAGCTGCACCGGATCGATCTCGGCACAATCACCCTTCTCGACCGCTGGCTCGTTAAGGAACTTTTTCAGCTTCTTCTGCTCTTTCGTCACCTGCTTACGCATCTGCTTCTGTGACTCGGTCTGTATCGTGACCGGCATCAAGTAGGCCGGGGCGTGCTGCATCGCTTCCAAGTTTTGCTGGATCTTTTTCATCACCTTGATCTGCTTGAGCGCTTTCACCGACTCGATCAGATGCTTGCGATTTTTCAGTATTTCCGGTATCACGTCCAGATACTCCATTCCCAGAAAATCGAACAAATCCATCTGCAGCTCGTCGTTCGTTTTGGCCGACTTTAGGAGCGCCATCAGATTGTCCACCAGATCCGGGGGCACTTGCTGCGCCAGCCAGCTACGCGTATATTTTTCCGTTTGTTGCTTCCCACCGGATGTGCCGGAACTTCCTGCGACGGGTTCCTCCGTCTTGCGGATGGCGTCGTAGTTCATCGTAAACGTTTGTGCCACCTCGCTGTCCAGCGGACTGGCAGGGGAAAGATCCGTCAATTTGCTGTGATCGTGTGGCTTTCGTTCTAGCGACAGCGAGCACTCGATTTCATCGCCCCAACATGCTTCCTCGTGGCCATTCTCGCTAACCTCCTTCTCTTCGAGGTATTCCCTGCATTCAGCATTAAAGTTGCTGCTTATATCGAAGACCAACTGAAAAACAAAGGATTATCAAATAGCATCTTTTGGTGGAACCCTTAGATAATGCCTCTTACCAAACACATTTTGTTGATTAGCGCGTTCGGTACCTGTCCGAACATTTTCTTTAGCTTCGATGAGTGCTTCATCATGACCACCTTCTGGTCGAGGAACAGGCGCAGCACCAGTATTGCCGCCTCGTCCACCAGTTCGGCATTCTCTTCCGAACCGACCATCTCGCGGCTCATCTCCCACAGGTCACGCAGTTGCTTCGAGAGGACGCCGCCTACTTTGTGATCCACATTGCTGTTGATGAACAGTTTCAGCTCCTTCCAGGAAACGCCACTACGAGGGAACAACAGAAGGGATGTAGCTGTACCGTTAGCTGAACAAATGTTACGACCCCAGCACGCGGCTCTTACCTGGTCACCTCTTTCTTGCGAAACAGCTGTATGGCGGCCCGTTCCTTTGGATCGAGCGTAAGATTTCGCTGTGCATCCAGATCAGTGTTGGCCCTCATGGCCCGCGTGAGTCTCGGAAGTTCCGTCATGTTTTCTGTAGAACCGTGACCACCGGTAATGATTTCACCACTTACTATTATCAGCCTACTATGTACTTGCAAGCAGATGTGGCACTTTCGAGGATACAGGCTACCGGATGAAAGCAACTGCAATAGCAACTGAAACGATGTTCCACAAATTCCGACACCTGTTGGATCCCCTTTTGACAACCTTGCTTAGTCACTGGACCCGATATTGTACAATGATTTCCAACTTGGTGAAATACCGTGGATCTTCTTCTGCGATTGCAATCGTTGTCGCTAGAGGAATTTTTGCTTTTCTCGGGCACGAGAACTGTCACCCGGCTTTCAGCCACTCTCCCCTGTGCCCGGGTGGCATACTGCTTGTTTAACATTGCGTGAGCGTGCTCCGGTGAGAGCGGAACAAAAAAGGGTTTTCAAATTACAGGCTGTCCCCAAGATACTCGGTGTCCGATAAACGTGGTTTTGAAAATTTTACTGCATTTTGAATGATTTGCATTGATTCGACACAACGATTGTAAAATGGAAAAATAATTGCTTTTTTGGCAATATTTTCAGTGCAATATAGATAGAACATTACGCTGATATGGCACACAAATACAGTGAAATAATTGATAAAAGCATCTAAACCAAAATCTACAAACAACGCTTCTCATATTAAGGCAGCAGTTTTACTGGAATCTGTAAAATTCGTATTTTACTATTTTTCACAAACGGTATTTGCTGGTCCTTCGAATGTCAAATTACACGAGTTTGTTATTGTTCTGTAGAACATCAACCAGTTGGTCATTGGCCCGTAGCAAACAAACCGAAACATACGTTTGGTCCGCGCAATCTACGCAAATGGAATCGAAAGACGATGATTATTGGAATGATTCGGCTAACAAATCGTTCAATTTCGACGAGGACGATGTAAGTACGATTGCTTCACTTGGTCAGTCCAACAACATCCAACAGGTCACATCCCTCGTTAACAGGTGGCCGTGCTCGAAATTGCGTCCAGCAATAGCAACAAACGAAGCCTGTTCGGTGAGGACACCACGTCGGAAACAAACTACGCCAATACTCAGAGCGAACTCCCGTTGCACACGATCATCTCGAACGAAAATCTCGAACTGATTCTGCAAGAACAGTCGCGCAATGAAATGACCATTCCGAAGGGCATTTCGCTCGAGGAGGAAGTGAAGCTGTTGCGAAAGAAGATACAGGAATTTAACTACGCACCGTCGACGGAATCGGTCGTGCGGAAGCTTATCCTCGGAAAACCATGCTCGCTGGAAATGTTCCGTTCGATGACCGAGAAGGAGCAGCTGCTTGATGAGGCCATCGCTTCCGGCAGTGGCAATGCGATTCTGAAAGTTACCCTCTTCCTCGATCAAACCCTCAAGAAGAAGCTCTTCTACACGCTACTCCAAACGCGACCGGAAGCCGTTTCTCATTATGTGAATTATTTGTCGCTTCGGCTAAAAGTGACCGAATGTACCGATTTGCTGGTGTAAGTGAGACCTCTCAAAACCATTTGAACCTAATCATGTTAAAGCAAATTTCTTCTTTTACAGATTTCTGGGCAGACACCACGAAGCGAGTGTAAGAATAGCTTTACAGAAAGGGGTTTCGGGTGTTTCATCTTTGCTTATCCGTTTCAGTTGCTTCAATTTTCCATATTTGTATGCAGCACCTCGAATCTCGACATAAAGCGACAGAGGCTGAAAAAGATTTACAGTGATTATTTCTCTCAACCGGGCGCAAACACGTTCTACGCGCAACTGGTTGCCAACTACATGAGTCTCTTAGGTGATATCGTCCAGGAACCGGAGATTGCACAGATACTTTTACTCGTTCGTTTCACTTTTAGACTATCAAATGGGCGAGCTGCATGCCTCGGTCGGAACTAGTAAAGCGGTGGCCCTTCAGGACAAATCGGTGCTGGAAACGTTAAACTACGTCTGCGGAAAATACAAGTGGGGCGACACATCCCTACAGACTAACGACAATCCATTCAAGCTGGCCGAGTACCATCAAGTATCGCAAGCCCAGTTCGAATGGATCGCCTTGAACGAACGCGCGAAGCAACAGGCGTGGTTGGACTTTGACCACATATTCGAGCGCAAAGCGTGGTTGAATTTGAAACAAAAATCGTTCAAAATTAACATTCCCATCGATCGTACGATACTGCGATTGCATTCGTTGCATGCACCCGATCCGGTGCTAAACACTTTCCTCGCTAAGGTGGAGGATCCGCAGAGGAGATTGGCACTTGCCAGAAGAGTGCAATCGAAGCACAGCGTCGTAGATGCCCTAGTGCTGTTGAAGGATCGTTCCGAGCTGGAAACGTATCGAAACACACTGGACAGTGGGACGGAGGAACGACTGTACGCAGAAAATGCTCTTAAATCATTGGTAGGCTTGGAAATAGCCGTAACGCTGGAAACTAGTCTTCATTTATCCATTCTCTCTTTCTCCTATCGCTCTTTCGATTTCAGAACAACAAATGGAAAAGTGATGCAATGAAGCTGATAAAATGATGTAATAAAATACACGCACCGCTATTTGGTTATGTTCAAAATATGTAATTCCTTACCATCGTGACCATCGGTACATTGGCCGGATGCTGTCGGACAAAAGTTTAGTGCGAATATGCTAAAACATCTACCACGACTTGTACAACGCTACTGGGACTAATAATGCTCACTATAAAGCTGGCAAATCGCAAACAACTACGTGCATTAAGATATCATGAACTGAGTGTATGTTAATAATTGACCGGGTCGGTCAGAGAGATACGCAATTTTACACGTCGAAATTCTTTCCGTCACCATTTGTGCCGGTGCCATTTTATCGACCCACTGGAAATGCAAACATCGGTTGCCATGGGTAATCACAGCCGAATCCGGGCGTGCCATGGATTGCCAACAAAGTGGAAAGCAACAGGCACCACCTATGCTATTTGAACTTTTTCTCTGCGTCCCGCTGAATCAGATCAGTCACAACGTTGTCCAGCTTGGTGCTGAACGCTTCAAAGGAAAAGCGCTGCTGCACACGCTTCCGCCCCATCGCACCCATCCGTTCGCAGTGCTTATCGTCCTTTACTAGCTTTGCCATTGCGGCTGCAAACTCCTTCGGCACGGGTTCGCACAGGAAGCCAGTCTGTTCGTGGATGATGGTCTCCATCGGTCCACCACTGTTGGCCGCAATGACTGGTTTCGAAAGGTACATACCCTCCAGCGGGACGATTCCGAAATGTTCGAACTCGGGTGTATAAACCAACGCTTGGGCACGATGCAACAGGAACAGTTTCTGACGATCTGTGGGCGATCGTAGTAGGCGCACTTTGGCACGTATCTGCATGTCTTCCGCCAGCTCCTCCAGCTCGTCGTAATGCTCCACATTCTCCATCACTCGGTCGTCGTATCCTCCGGCCATGATGAGACACACCTTGTGCCACTCGTTCGGGGACAGCATGTCTTGCAGGGCTTTGAAAGCGTGTAATGCTAGTGCAAGATTTTTCTTCCGCTCGTATCGATTGATGGAGAGAAAGACGAACGCATCGTTCGGTAGCTTTACCACCTGGTCGGATTCTTCGATGGTTGTGTCGTCAAAAAATCGGGTATTAAGCGAGGGGTACAACACATCCGGATCGGTTGCGATGCGCTTGAAGGTTTCCTTAAACACTCGGCTGGTAAACTTACTGTTCACCAGAATACCGTCGGCCTGGGCTGTCGTCACTTCCTCGAGGTAATTGAGCGGCATACGGTAGCACTGTTTCAGAAGATTGCCCGGCTTCGACAGTAGCTGGTCCGGGTAATGGCAGTAGAACAGAATTTTGGGATTAGGCCGTGCGAGCCGGAAAATGGGTATTCCCAGTGAAATCAAATCGCAAAACACGACATCGACCGGCTCTTTCTTGGACAGGAACAGACTGTAGTAGAAGGCTGCATACAGCATGCGTATATAGGCGCATACAGCGTAAAACTTGCCAAAGATGTCTCTCGGCAGCCAGTCACCGACCGTCATCACCGGCAGTCGTCCATCCTTCGTCTCGTCGAAGCAGTGGTTAGGGTCGTGATGGTTGGTCAGAAAGCTGACCGTGTGGCCCTTGCTCTGCAGAGCCAGTGCAGCATCCACGACTAGCCGTTCGGCCCCACCGATGCCTAGATCCGGATGAACAAACAGTACACGCACCATGCCTGCACGTGGCGATGAGAAGGGGTGTTACTCAACAGGACGTTGGGAAAAGGAAATACGATAAAAACAAAACGACCACATACCTGCGAAAAAATGTCGCTGTCGTCTGCGAAACCGCAAATACGTGTTGTCTGCCAGCAAAACAGCACAAAAAGTGAAGCACGACTGAGAGCTGTCAATGCTGGCTGTCACGCAAAGCAAAACACACTGCGTGGACGTGCTCCACGATCAGCTGTTGGACGCGGACAATACATGTCCGCGGCTATTGGCTTGGGTAGAACAGTGTTGTAAACAAACTGTGCAACGATGAACGATCCCAACCGCAAAATAGAGATAGATAAATCTTCTGTAAGTATTTCACTGCAAAGTATTCGAAAAGTGGAGATTATTAACCAATGTGTGGGCTTTTTCGTGTAGCTCCTCAGTTTGAAAGCGGAACTGCTGCGCAAGCAGGAAGAGGTAGGAAAAGCAAAGGCGTCAACATCGATCGATGACTTTGTGCCGAAGAAAGTACCCAAGGCAGAGAAAAATGCCTCCACGGCACGAAAGGAGCGCCGGGAAAAGAAAGATAACTCCAAACCGATTGTCACAGAGCTTGAAGACTCCTCGCAGCTCGCGCGATCGAAACAAATGTTGAAGGCGAAGGCCAAATACTACGATCGAATGCTTGCTGCCGGTGGGTCTCTAAACAGCGATGAAAACAGTTTGGTAATGTTCAACAAAAAGAAACAGGACACTAAACCAGCGTACTACAGCTCTTCCGAACCTTCGACTGACGAGAGCAGTGCAGATTCTGAATCCTCGGACAGTGAAGGAGTGGAGGACGGGGACAAATGGTAACGAGCCTACGCGCTGTGATGATTAAATATTGCACGGGCTAACAACTTCCTTTTTTCTCTCCTGCAGGGTTGAGTACACCGATTTCTTAGGACGAACGAGAAAGTGTCTCAAAAAGGACTTGAAGGAGTGTCTAACCCGTGACAGGGAGCTGGCTAAATCGATGGTACCACGCGAAGGACAGCGTAGAGAAGATTTACAAGGTCCTGCGAGTATTAATACGCAAATGCCAGCAAGCCAGGTTCCTCCGACCGCGAGCATCGATCATGAAGAGGAAGAAGAAGGAGGGGACGGTGAAATTGTTGGCCCAATGCCTCCTACAATGAACCAGAGCGGGGACATGGAAATCGGTGAACGGTTCCGGGAAATGAAAGAACAGTGGGTTCAACAGGAAGCAGCGAATCAGGAAAAGGATTCCATCCACTATCAGGACGTACTGTTTGATGGTGAGTACCGTGGATTGTTCTTCTTTCTCTTGGCGTAATGACTTCCTAGATCATGCGGGCCAACTATGGTTTTCGAAACTTTTCAACACCTAATAGGGTGTTAATCCCAGTTCTACCTAAGAGGGGGCGTGTGACCGTTTTTACAGCTACAGCTTGGCCGTCACTGCGGAAAATAGGATTTTTTTTATTATTTTACCTATCATTTTACTACGACAGGGGCGTATGGTGTACTAATTGGTAATGATGTAGGCCTATCTAAGGATTAGGCTCGACGATGTATCGAATCCCAAACGAACTACTGCCACCCCCAACACGCAGAAATGACTATCATGCTATGGGTAAACTAAGTCACAGCCTTCCGTTCGCAGGATTCAAAATCTTGCTATGGTGAGGAACCTCAACCGTGGTCCAATCAGTCTTGCGAATTAGCGGGTCAGTTTATGCGGAATATAGTGTACTCAGAGCGGCAAAGCTGTACATTTGGGAACTTTTAAAATATAAATTACCACTACGAAAGTCTGCACAAACAGCTCGATGACCTCGAGATACGCATCCAACTAATAGGCGCAATGCCCATGACTTTAAATCGACCGGATGTAGAGGTTCAGTTTCTTCTCACCACATCGTAGAGCTTTAGCGCAATTGGCCCAATGGAATTTATTAGCCGGTTTGAAAGGGAATCCGACGTGGGTCACACGCTCTCATGGCGGTAGCTTACCGTTTCAATCATAATTCCGATGAAACGACGCATGGTAGGGGAAGTAGTATTAAATCTGGCACGATTGGGAACGGACGGCCCTCTGTTTTTCTGTTTCATGACGAGCGAGTTAAAATGCTCGTCAGTGAGGCTGCAAATACGCACTTCCGAAAGTTGTTATGCAAATTTGCATATTCCCCAAACGCGGTCGCGCCCCTCATTAGTTGTTAGTGATAATTTGCAGATCCACTTTCTGCGCTGCACGCATCATAATGCGTGTGTGTACGTATGGCTGTCGGAAGCAATTCACAGTGGATCCGGCCATACCTGTTTACTCTTCCGACGAGACATCTAATGTGATATTTCACACTACATGACACATGTTTGCGATAGCGTGTGTTTCGGACTGAGCATGGCCGGCTGTTCAAGTATATTTCCACAATATTCCAACCATTTGCGGTAGTTTATTTTCTGTTAATTGTCAGGATCGATTTGTAATTTTGACCGGGATACTTGTAATCGATACAAATCGTGAGGCTAATACTAACATCTAAACAAACACGGTTTGACCGACCGAGGATGCAGCCAGTTCGGTCCTTTTCTTCGCTTTACACACGGAGAATTTTTTTCTACTGTTGCCGGTTTTGTGTGCGCGGGGAAATTCGAACAATCGCTTACATTTTTATGTATTTTTTACCATTCTTTCTAATACTAATCAAGCTATTCTTAACTTAACGTTTTCTGCTTTGCTCTGTGTGGGAAATACTCCTCCTTTTTCTCTTATTGCAATACAGTCCTCATTCGCCCGAACTATCTTACATACTGTGGAAGAAAATGTCTAGTCTTGAAGATTAATAAGAGAACGACATACACAGACACACACATTCACACTGTTCAATCGAAATCTCTACTTGTCGTGTTAATCGTGGGGAAGAATTTCTTCGGGATGCTTGAGCAGGATGGGGTGAGCGAGAACAAAACAAAAACCAACGTGCTCACAGTCGTGGACACACCAAACCAAATTCCTACATCCTACTGCTTTCTTATAACCCAGTACGGCTAGCCTGATTCTTCTCTCCCGTGGTCGCCCGTTTAACGTTCCGTTCCACTATTATTTCCTACATTATTGCGTTTTCCCCTTTAGCAAGGATCTTTATAGGAAAGGGATGGAATGAGAAGAAGTTGTTTACGATAGAATACATGATAGATTAAGTTCGTCATCGACGATGCAGAACGTAGCCATTAGTAGTAGTGTGGTAGGTTTAGTGGCTGCTTTCGCTATTTACAATTATGTACAGATCTATCAGGCCTTTACCGCGAGGGACTAGTGATGGTAGATCGAGCCTTTTATATGGCATTTCCCCCGTGCTGACAGTGTGTGTGTCTGAGAGAAGCATGCTTATTAATCTACTAATCGATCCAAAGGCCCAACCGATGCGACGTGGTCGACAGTGCTCAACAGGGACATTAGACACGTTTGCTACTTACTGTTCTACGCACCGAAAGGAAAATTCGCTACCATTGGGTTGTGATTTTATTTCTTACTTTGTTGCGTTCAATTTCGGATCTTTACGGACCGACGACGACGACGACGACGACGACGACGACGACGACGGCGACAACAACAACGGAAACGCATAATAGCATCATCACAGCTAACGCCAGTCACACCCAAATCACTTTCGCGCACCGGTCGCTTTTGCGCGTCTAAATGCTGGCGGCGGCTTCATTCTTGGAATGCAGTCGGAAGCGATGCAGCGTTTGCAAATACGGTTTCCGCAACGCGAAACTCAACGGTCCACGGTTTAGTATGGGTCAGTGTTGATTTGAACGTGTTTCACCGTGGCAAACAGCAGTATCGAACAGCAACAGACAATGAACGCAGTAACCGCGTGGCTATACACACTCCGAGACGATGCCGAGCTGCTACTGCTGCTTGGAATGACGTTGCTTTCCCTGCTTCTTTCGGAGGCTGCGGTCATGTTGGAGTCGCCGGTGATACCGTTGCTTCGCCGATCGGCCGATGTTGCCACCGGTTTGAGCGTGATGGTGATTTGCGTCGTAACGTCCCGATGGCCGGGAGCAACAATGGCACCGTCGCCATTGTGCAGCATGTCCCGATGGTGCTGCTGGGTGGACGACGAGCGTGACGACGACAATGTGCGATGGTGTGGTGTCTCGCTTCGATCACCATCCATGCCGGACGATTCGGCCATATCCTCGTCGTCACTGTTGTTCGGCGGTGGATGATGATGCATTCCAACGCCATCCAGCCGATTCCGGCGATGCGCCTGCATCAGGGAGGCTTCGATCGATCGGCGAATCTCGGTGCGGGTCAGCTTGTTGCACAGGTCTGTACTGCAGTAACAGTAGTCGATGTTGTTTGCACTCTTGCAATCGTTAATGGCCAGATTTTCACCGCAAGTTCGTATCTCGATTCCACCTGCAGAAGTAAAAGGAGAAACACATTACAAACCAGTTCATATCTTAATTCTTATCGTTTGCAACATGTTGTTTAACGAGCAGCAAGAGCTACTTCCGCATTACTCATCGGTCAAATCAACGCTTCGTTCTAGGCGCCTCAAACACAAATACAAATGTTACAATTAGACGGCAATAAATATCCTCGTGACTGATCGTGACTAACTCCAACAACACCCCAGGAATGCTCAGCAAGAAGGGCGATTGGGTGTGGGCGAGTCTAGCTGCCTTTTTCGCTTTGGGCCATAAAACACAAGGACACCAGTAAATTAACCTTTGCAGCAGGGAGGGGAATTCATATTCGGGCAGTACAAAATTTACATAAGAAATTATAATTGAAGGTCCCCGCACAAGCGGCTCTGGGTTTTTTGCTGCCAGCGGGTATAGCACCGTGGTCACGTGTCTTTATGCGTAAAAAGGGCCATGGATTTGGTTTCGCAAAACAAAAAACGTACGCCGACTTTGAATTGAATTGCTTTATTGCATGATTTCCTTCACGCGAGGGAAAGTATGCAGGTTTATCGCGTAAAACGTGAAAAAGGGAGATTTTTTGCGTTTTTTTACAAATAAATTCTTGGAACAGTTTTGCAGTGTTATGACTAGACTGTAATCGTTTACCTGTGTGTTATAACAGTTTGTAGAAAATTTAAACTTTATCAACATAAAGGGGGTAATTTGATATAATCCCTTCGACGAGTTTGTGAGCACATTTAATTTTTCATTGCTGCCTTAAATCCCATAAAACCGCTAACTGTTTCCGGCAGGCGGAACTGTTGTACGGCATCGAGAGCACACCGTTCGCTTCCGTAACTCCCGCTTTTCCCTCGCTCTTCGGGTGGGGGGTGCGTGTAGAACTAATAAACTTTCAATCTTCATTAAAAATGAATCCTGTCATCGACTACGGCGGGAAGCACACTGAACCGTGTACGCACGACGTTGTGCATAGCAGAGGAACGATTTTAGAGCCACACATACGGGAAAGATCCCGGCCATAAATCCACATCGCAAAAGGAAGGAAAGGACACGCCAGAGGGCAGCCAGGCAGGCAGGCAGGCCGGCAGCCGTGAGAAACCGAGAGACAAGACAAGCGAGGTCCATTAAGATGTCATACCATTTACGCGATTTTCAATGTGTCACATCGAACGCAGGAATCGTCCTTTTCGCTTCCCAAGTGCCCCCCTCGTCACTATTCCCTTCCACCCCCACGTGTTGCTGTTATTATATTCCGCTATCGCCACTCTCTGACTCTCCTGCTGCTGCTTGCGTTTCCAGGATGGAGGGAAGCTTTTTTGAAAGGAATATCATTAAAATTAAATTTGCTTTTCCCAGTCCCTATGCGGTATACGGGTGTTTAGACCGGGCTTTTTACGCTATATTCCTGATGTGTGTGTGTGTGTATGTGTGCCTGATTATTGAGATTGCACACTTTCACTGCTCTCTCCCCGATCTCCGACACATCCTGCAGCTTTTCCCGCCGTCGCGTACCATCAAAGCCCGTGGTAGATAATGATTTGTTTGAAGCATTTAAGGGATATGGCACCAGAGCAGGAGAATGAAAAAGCGAGTTCCAAAACTCCCTTACCCCGATCGCTTCCAACCGAGTGACATCCCCGGTAGCGTATACTTTGTCCCTGTAAGTAATGCTCTTCCTGCGCTGCAACTCGAGCCTTTTTGGGAAAGTTTGGTTCTGGTGCGCTTTTGCTTATTTGTTTCTTCACTTTGCCGTGCCGCGTGAATTGTGCCACGGTTGCGTTAATGAAAGCGGTTTGTCTTGCCGATAAGCGAACCGAAAACGAACTTCAGCAAGAGCGAAACACACACCCCAGGCTGGAGGGAGGCCTATGCTAAAACGAGGGAAAAGTTTCTACCGTGGAGAAAAGTTTTCCTCCCTATAAAGCGCATCATCGTTACTGGAACGTCTACATCATCTTCTTCTCGGCAAGGTGTACGGAAAATGTTTGTTTGTTTGCTCTCTACGTACGACTGACGTGATGCGGGATGGTGCTACTTTTCGATAGCTGCCTCTCGGTTCTGTGCTGATAGTGGATGATAAGGTAAACATGAAAGACACGAACCATGTGCAGCATATTTCGCTGCAAAAATACTCCAAATAATCAATACATGACACAAATGGGAGTGCTTAAGGGGGTGCCCACCAACAGTCAAAAACGGTCGAAACACTGGTGTTTCCCATTTAGTTACAATAATTGGCGATTAAAGGGCGGAAATAAAATTCTGGTTTTGTCTGATGAAATCCAATTTAATCGTGGCTCGGGTTTCTGTGTTTGTGTGTGCTTAACCCGTTATCGCAACATGCTGTGCGGTCGTCGGTCTGTCGATGATGGCAGCAAGTAGAAACAATTTAATGTAATAAATGTGGTCCTAGGGTTGAAACTAATTTTCACTCGCCGAGCGTCCCAATTCCCACCCACCAGCGTTTTGCGTGATGAGTTTGCGGTAAGGATTGCAACTTTCAGCTGGTTCTTGGTCAGGTTTTCTTTTGTGTCTCGGTCCTCTCCCAATTTTGTGGACCAGCACAGTTGGAGCGCGTTCCGCAAATGTGTGTAATCGTTGGTTGCAACAAAGATTTTCCCGCCAAAATGGGGTAGAAGAGGGCTGCTGGACAGCAGCAGCAATTTAATTAAAAACTTGCGCCAAAATCTCTACCGTAGCGAAAAGCGAATCTTTTGCTCAATCGGTTCGTTGGTCTAGCTAGACCAATTCTTGACCGTGGCGCAACAAAAATAATAATTTTTTGTGCATTGTGATAATGGTTGTCGTATAAATATGCTTCAAATTAATATTCATATTTTGTACGAGACAAGCACTACGCAAGGAGCAGCATCAATTTAATGCTAATACATTGCTTCTACTTACTGAAATTGGCTCCAAGAGAGGGAAATATTAATTAAGCTTCATGTGTTTCTTTCTTTCTCCAGAGGCACGATTACACGGCGTCGGGTACTACGCATTTTCCACCGATCAGCAGGAACGCAACCGCCAGCGAGACGAACTGGATTCGATACGCGAGACAACGGTGGAAGCGCAAAAGGAACGGGAAGCACTGCGGAAGGCACGCGACCAACTCATCGCCGACAGGGTAAAGGCTGCCCGTGCCCGTCAACGCGCCCGCCAAGGTTTACCGCCAGAGGAGGAGGAGGACGAGAAGAAGGACAGCGAACAGAACGAATCCTCCGATCAGCTGTACGATCCGGTGGAGGAAAGGCGTAAACGTAAGGCGGAGGAAAAGCTGCGCAAGCGAAAGGAAAAGGAAGAGCGACAGCGGGAACGCGAACGGGCGGAACATGTGCGTCCGTGGGACGAAGGCAAGGAACAGAACGCCGACGATAAGGAGTGGGTTCCGGCCAAGGAAAAGTTCATCCTATCACAGCACGAATGGAACGATCTGAAACGAAGTGAACGGATAGCCGAATTCGCACCGCCACCGTCGGTCGATCGGTCGAGCGCCGCTGGGCCAGGGAAATGGACACAAAAGGCCCCCAGAAGTGAATCGGAATCGTCCGATAGTAGTGAGAACGAAGAAACAGTCGTCGGTCCAATGCCACCGATGAACGATCCTTCCACAATCGAGCCGCTGGAGGACATTCCTCTTCCGGATGAGATGGAGGAACAATCTTCCAGAGGGTCACTCTTCTTCACGACGAAAAAAAACGCACCGAAGAAGGAGCTAAAGCGTAGGAATCTGAATGCGGTCGAAATGGAGACACCTGCGAAGTTGACAACGGTCGTGCCCATAAGAAACGAGCTCAGTGACACGGAAGAGTGTGATGAAGCTGGCCCGGAACCGGCAAGAAGAGGCGTTGAGATAGAGCCCCCAGCGACGTACGATTACTACGGACCATCGGATGTAGCAGGTCGAGCGGGTCGTTCTACGGGTCAGTCGCGCACGGTGGCCCCGGAAAACAGATCCAACCTCGAGGCGTCCATCGAGGCGGGATTGAAGTTTTTGAGAAATCAATTGGACAAGGCAGGTGGCCCGGGAACGAAAAATCGCTGGAGCTCCAATGCGGATTATTAGACAAGATAAAGATGAATGGTATCGAATTGACTAACAGGAGTTCTGTTTCCCGAAGTTTAAGCTAATATCACATCAACCTTTTCAGTTTATCGCTAACTATATCTCATTTAAATGTATAGCGATACATCCGAACTAACCGTTCTGGAGTTCTGGTGAAACATGATATTCTCCAGTTCCAATTGCTGATAGTATCCCGCAATATGGCGTGGCATCGTCGTATCGTTGCTCAAGCGAGCATAATCTAAAGAGGCAAAGTAAACATTTCAACCGTGTACGCGCGCCATCCCGGGCATGTCCAGAGCCGTGCAAGTGCGTTAATATGAGTAGTTGTCTCCCGGCATTAGACGCAGCGAACGGGGATTTTCGGAGGCTGCCGTTGGTTACTTGCTGGAAACTGCCACGAGAGTCGTGTGTTTTAATGAGCAGCTAAAAAAGCCATCCCGACACAAAAAGTCACACGCCATGTGGATGTGGTTGGCGAAACTCAACGAGAAAGAGTGACATACATCGTCCGTACCCGTAGCGACAAAGCCAACACTCGAGTGCACTTGTCATTTGTAGCTTTTCTCGAGTGGCTCCTTCTTTCTCTCTCGCGTCATGCAGGTTAGGAATAATCCCCTACCATCATCATCATCATCATCCCTATCAGTATCATCATCACCATCACGATCATCGTTGTCACAATCATTAGACGACCGATGGTAGTGTCGTCGTGATCATTATCGTTTTTGTCACCATCATAATCGTAACGTAGCATCTTGTCCAACGAGCACTTCGCGTTGGGTTGGGTGTTGGACACTTAAACGCCCCTGCCTGCTGGTCCACGCAGCGAGCGTTTCTCCCAGCTAGCCAGCACATGAACCGATTTAAAAATCTGTTTTACGATTATGGTTGGCGATGATAAAACCAAACTTTTCCTAGCCCAGCATAATGTTAACCTCATTGAGGGGTAATGCTTCAAAAACCTCAGGTCCCAAAAAAAGAAAATAGATTAAATGTATCGCTCGGGTTTAACATATTATTAACATATGCAACTTACCATCTACTTGCGTCAAACAGCTCGTGAACGATGCTGGACAGTCGAAGGCATACTTCTCCTCCGGCCGGAAGTCTTCGCAGGTGCCTTCGACCGTCGGTACGCTGCTCTGGCCGTGATGCGTCGGAAGCGTCCTGAACGGTCCGTCGGCTCCCTCGCCACAGATGTAACATTTCCGAGCGTGCACCAGCCACCCGTTCATGCATACCAGTGCTGTAAATACAGTGAGCAAAGCATAATATGTGTTAAAGAAATTACCGGAAATATTTGCATAAGTGCATTCATTGCACTGCGTTAGCGTTAGCGGAATTTCTCGTGAAACTGTGCGGCATGGATTGAAAAGGATCCGAATATGAATAACTTAAAATGATGAACACACGCTTCTGATGTATTGTGCGTGTCCACAAATAATGCATCCTGACGTTATGTGGAAGCGGAAGCATTAGTTACACTCTATATATAGATAGAAAATCATTATTATGCAGTTGGATTTTAGCAAGTGATCAATTTCCCCAGAAGCAGAAAAATTTATACTTCTTTGTAATTTGGAGTCCCGTTAAAACGCTACTCTTGATGGCGTTCTCAGTAAGAGAACGAAGTCGACAATGCCAGCAGTAGAGGAGATATTTTTATTACGTCTCTCGCACATGGTTTCAGCACAAGGAAATAGGCGGTTCTCTCCTCGCACGACAACGCAGCATCATTTAATTACGGGAAACGAAAATGAAATCCTCTTCTGGGTGTTTCACTTATGTAAAAAACATACTCGCTCACACACACACATCAGTTCCCTCGGTAAAAGGAAATATGATGCGAACGAAAAAGACGAAAGAGCAAAAACAAAGACAAGTAATAATAAAAACCCTCATTCGCGCTGTGAGCTCAGGTTCGAAGAAATGTTTTGATAGCATACATCATACAACATACATATCATAGAATAGCTGACTACGGTGCAGCATAAAGGGGCAGCACATCTCTCCCCCGCTGGTGAGACGTCTCCCATCGGTCTGTAACCATCTGATGGTCTATGTGCTTAGCAGGACTATCGCATGAAAGATACATTAAAGCCAATTTTCCTGCTATAGAGCTTCTTGTAAGTGGGTAACGTTAATAGCCTTTACGAAGGTTTGAAGGCATCCGACTTCTTTGCAAGCGCGCGCGTGTGGTATGGTAAATTTAAATGTAAATCTTCAAAGAATTTCAACAAATCCACATAACACAGCCTTTCTTTCTCCACAAGTGCGATCTATTAGATTCCCATTTCCGGTGTGCAGCCGGTGCTCGTTCAGTTCATCTTTGGGGTTGATTTAAAGAGACTTAAAATTGCACTTTAAACACGACCATGGCCACTGTGGACAAATGTGTGCCACATGGCGTGCTTCTGCCGGTACCGAGTGCTACGAATGAAAACGAACGAATGAATGAATGAATGAATGAAAAATGACGAAATGATTGAGCAATAATCGCGCGTCCGTGTCGTCCTCCGCGGCCAGGCTCGCTGGTGGTTAGTGGTTCCTTCAACGGCCAACAACAAAACCTTCCGAGAGTTGTTACGATCGACTGATTCCCATCTGCGCTGCGGTAATTGGAATGGGTTGTTCCCGGAGAGTGAACGAGAATGGCAAACCACCGCTGCCACGACCGTCGGCCGTAACGTCACCAGGCACCGATGGCAAACGATGAAACGTGAGAAGCTATTTACCGTTGCCCGTGTCGTCGTAATTGAGATTTATTTAAGAGGGTTCTCGTTCGAGATGACGGGCCCTGGTCAGTTCCTGGATCGATCTCGAGAGCAGCAAGCTCAGCAGAAAGCGTTCGCGCGACTCCGTCCCAGCACACTACTGTTGTCACCGCACCGTAAGGTAGCAGCGTATATCCAATTGAAGGCAAAAGGGTTCCACCCCCTCAGCACACCCACACATACGGTTCAGCAAACAGTCGATGGGTTGAACGTTCTCGCCATCTACCGCCGCCGCGTTTACCGTCCATCGGCTGCAGAAGGGTTTACCACGCTTTAGCCTCCCGAAAAAGCTGTACCAGGTGAAAGCAACTTGGCTTGAGAAACTCCACGAACGTGTCGGCATTGTTACATCCCTCTGTGACCGGTGCCATTGTCGGATGCGACCTTTTCTTTAGCGCACGTCGACCTCCGTCGAGCTCAGAAGTCGGCAGTTCCTTGCAAGCTCCGGAGCGCTCGGGAAGAAAGGATGAAAGCTCGGTCTCTTCCTCCGATGGCACTTCTTCAATTGAGCCGGCTTCCGGTTCACTACGACCGCAGGAGTGAGTTGCTTTCGTAGGAATCTCTATTACCGCGCCGCATTTCCCATCCATTTATTTTCATTTGCCGATCGATTGCTACTTGGAGCAACAAACTACTTCATACATTATGGCTGAAGTCCTTTCTTGGAGACCAATCTTCTCATGAGTCTCGCGGTATGTTTCGAGAACAAATGGATACTGTTTCCCTCTTCAAACTAAAGCCAAAATGGGGAAGATTATGTCATGATTGTTGCTTAACATTTTACACACTCCCAAACATCGTTTCAAATAAATTTGAGTTCCTTTTTGATAATGGCACCGTGCCTTTCCATCCCAAGGAACATGGCGGCTTCTTATTCAATCGAACGTTTCCGGCCCATTCCCCACCCTCGATTGTCGGTGCCATCATTCATCCAATTCAGATTCATCCATTGGCCATTCATCTCTGATCTCCGTCGAACACTTTACTTTCATCGCTTCGTTAGTCCGTCTTTCAAGGGCTTTAGGCCTTTTTGTCATTGCT
Source organism: Anopheles epiroticus (assembly GCA_000349105.1). NCBI lineage: Eukaryota > Metazoa > Arthropoda > Insecta > Diptera > Culicidae > Anopheles > Anopheles epiroticus. The sequence continues at coordinate 1,017,168 of KB669725.1, forward strand.
CGTTGCCCCGACATTCGCTTCTTGCACACGTGCCCGACGACTCGTCGTTCTTACCATTATATTATCGTTATTATTATTATTATTAGTAATAACATTACGATTTCTTCCCGTCAATATCCTTCCCGGGCGCTCGACGGCTAGAACACGCTGTCGCTGCCGTTTCTAGCGCACGGAACTGGCACGCCATCTTTGATTTACGTGCGCGCTTTTTATTTGATTACATTTCGTGCCTTGCTCCGCCAGCAACAAGCTTCTCCGGCTGTGCCGGCAGTTCGAGTTTCCGATTTGCCTGCGGACCTTTACTATAGACGACTCTCGATTCGATGTCACGGACAGGATCGGGAAGATGCAGTGCCGCTAAGCTGTGTTTTGTTTTCCCTGTCACCAGGGACGACACACACAAAGCAGGTGGAACTTGGGACCGTATATCGTGGCAAACACAACACAACACAGCACACACGCCGCTACCGGGAAAATGGGATAAATATTCACAATCTTATGAAAGCTTCCGATTTCCGACGCGCTTGGGCGGGTGTGCTTCCTTCAGCGCCATTAGATTTCCTCGCTAGTTGCTCGGGGATTTGCCGCAGCTTCCCAGTCCTGAGGGCGTTTACACAGCTAGCTCACTCGTCAGAGCACGGCCCCTTTGCCTACGATTATGTCTTTTCGCCTTTCGCCTTACGGAGCGGTACTAAGCCGACGTTGACAGTGTACACACCGTCCTCCCCCCCCCCCCTTCCATCCTCCTGGATGGAAGAATTCGCGACACGCCAGTATAGTTCCCTTCACTTCATGTAACTCACAGGGGAAGGGAAGTGCTGGCTCACCGGTAATAGAGTCACTCGCCCGATGGACTATAGAGAATGTGTCACAGAAACTGTCCTAAATCAATTTGTAGCAATTTAGCCCCACTGATGTACCGTACTTTGGCACGCCTAGAACCACTACCGTGGAGGTTCTTTTGTAGCATTTTTTCTGGTCTACACTCCGCCGCGACTAGGGCAAGATGCAACTGGGTCAACCATAGCACGGCCGAACCTCGCCTGTCATCAACCATATTCATCCCTTACATCGTACGACGAGCTCGAGGGCAGGAGAGTCTTTTGATGCAATTAGTCAACGTGTGTCGACGGCTCGGGATGCAACGCTGATGATAACGGCGCTGTTAAGGGTTTAAAGTCTGCTCATGACACTCAAAAGACGCTTGACGCTTGCAGTGGAAAGGGACGGACGTTGAAGGGATCGAAAGTCACCGAAGCAAATAAAGCTTTCTTCTTCGAGCGTTTCCGTTTTTGTCGGGACACGGTGTAAGATTCGGTGATGCTGAAAAGTCCTACCTACATCACACGTTTGTGGTCCTCATTCATCAGAAGCCCCAATTTGCAAGATGGCTGGCGGCAAGGGAGCTACTTTGAGCTGAAATCCTTCAGTTCGACACTGTGTCCAACTAACACTTTCGGTCCGGAACTTTACCGGTACATTGTCGAACATAACACTGGAGGGCGAAAATTCGAGAATGGTAGCTTTCGAGCGCTATCGGTTAGGGATTTTGCCCCCTCCTGGAACCTCTGGCATGTTGTCCCACCGTACGGAGCGAATCATCATGTCAGCGGCAGCAAGTGTCATTAGATTGTATTTTGAACTTCATTTCCTGACCCTCATTCCTGACCTCCCTTCCAAGCAATACGGCCTGGCCGTTTCTACCGATTAAAAAAAATCCTCCCTTCCTTGCCAATCCCAATCGTTGGTGCCGGACTAAGTGGACCTGGTCTTGGAATTCCAACCAACCGAGAAAAGCTCATCCAACCCTTTAAAATCCATCGTCACTGCTCCGGATCCAATCTCGCTCTCATCATGGCAACGCCCGGAACATGTACTACACTACAGCATACGGTGTGTCCTGCCGGGGACGGCAAATAAGACTTTCCCCAATCGCTTTTCGGTCCAGTTCCAAAATCGAAGTTCACTCAGGTGTAAGAAGCACAGCCCGTCGTCGTCGACAGCAAGTGGCGGCCTCAGTGAAACGAAAGGCGGAAGCGAGTTACAGCGGTCTGCCACTTGACAAACAACAAAGCGGAAGTTCTTCATCAAATACACCCAACCTCAACACACACACACACACACACACATCTGGATGGAGCACTTCTACCACTACTCCACACTGGAACTCGGAAACTGTTTCGGGTCGTTGGACTAGCACCCGAATGTCTGAAGTACGGTGCATTTCAGCAACCCGGTCCACTGTTGGCGCGTGTAAAATTAACATACAACATTCATTTAGCACAACGAGCGCAAAGACCAGACGACCCGGGAGCCTCGGTTGGGAACCGGAGACGAAAGATGCGCCACAAGTCGTCCTCTCGAAAAATTAATTTTAAGTGACATTTTGTCTGCACTTCATTCGCCCCCGTGCGTCTGGCTGAGAGGAAGGATGGAGCCTTGCTTTGGCAAGGACGAGGAAAAAGCGAGAAAGCGTTGCTTGTAAAATTCCCGCGGGTAAAATTCACACACAACCTCTACTCCGTTTACGGTATAAAGTGTCTTGAGGGTGTTGCGTTGTGCTGTGGGATAAGGGACAGCTACCCCTTTATTCTTTTCGTGCAGCCCGGGGGCCACGGCCTGCACACGAAACTTAATGTTTGAGGAGAAGTATAAAAACAAACAATCGAACAAGAGAAAGGCTCGTATACAAAAAAGCAAAGGACGATGAAAGAGTGTTTCCGGTTCGATAAAGCAGAACAAGGCCGGTTGCTCCAAAGATCACGACCATCATCATCATCATCATCATCGCCCGCACAGATGCATCACACAATAAGCGAAAAAAGTTATAGAAACAGCATAATAGATAAGAAAGTTTTGTGTATACACTTGGAAATAATGTTGCCCACACATACACACACACACAAGGTGCGCAGCAAATAATGAACTTCCTGAAAACTGGCTTACATTGAATTTCAAATGCAGGATATGGAATTGTATTTACCAACTTTGCACCGCTGAGTCAGCTAACGTTGTTTGGGAAGCTGCAAAATATCATGCACAGCACACACACACACACACACACACACACACACACACACACTCACACTATTAAACCGTGCGGACAAATTATAAAAATCATAAACAACCGACTTTTTAGGAAATGATAGCACACAATTAAACTTTCCACTCGCTCTCTGTCTCTCTCTCTCTCCCTTGCCAACGAAGGACGCATTGTGACCGGAAAAAGCTGAAGTTCCGCTGGCCGTAGCGTAGCATTAGCATGGGCACGATTTTTGGAACCGAAACTTTACCCATCGTTCTCCGTTATCTAACTTTCGCCAGACTGCGCGTCGCAACCGAACCGTGTGCCCGTATCGCATCGCACCGGTGGCAAGCCAGAACCGAAGCGTAACGACAAAAAGCCACCAAACCACCGGGTAACACAGGAACCAGCCAACTAAAAAGCGAAGCCTACTTCGTCTCCCCGTTGTGTGGGAAAAAGGACACACGCTGCACGTCCAACGTCAAAGCAGGCGGGAAAGACGGGTCAACCACTGGAAAATTTTCCCACAATCGCGGTAACCTGTGGTTCGTGCAGAGTTCCCACTCATCCACTCGCTACGTGGTGGAAGTTGCGTGTGCAATGTGCAGTTGGCATTATGCTGCTTGTTGCATTCTCGAATAATGGTGCTCTTGTGTGCCTTCCCACCAAACATGTCTAATGACTTCCAAATGATAGAATTTCCCGTAATCCAGCAACGTTTAGCATGCGACCCTTCGCTGTCAAGGTCGGCACTTGGCAAGTTGGAATTGAATGTGCTGTAAATGATCACCTCGGGCGGTTTTTCGGTCACCCAATGCATCACAGACGGAGAGGCATTAGAATAACACACACACCCACACACACACACACACACACACACACACCAAAGCCGAACCTTTGGCCAGACCAACTTTGATTCTAAACTGACCCAAAACTACACCGAAACAAGCTGCTCTTCGAGGCTCTTCTCGACCATTAGCGAACGGTCCCTCCGGGAGAAGGGCCGCATTATGGTACAAGACTTTTCGTCTCAGACTGTTCGGACACCGGGACAACTATTTGCCATGTCATGGAACCACACCGCGCTCCCTACCCCCACCAGGGAGTCCCGACTGATCCTGAAACCGCGACCGAACACACACCGAAACTTCACACCGTGGCATCCCCGGGAGCAGGAAAGGTTCCGAAGGGAAGATTCGTCCAGAGTTTTAGGGAGGATTTGTCGCGTAATGAAGATATATCTCTACAGTAAAAATGCTTAATGGGCGTTATTTATGGAAGGATGCAAGGGTACAGCACAGACACACGGGCACAGAGGGTCAAAATCTGTGTATCATTTCCGAGCGAGCACTGAATTATGGAGCTCGATTTAGTTACCTTGCTCATTTCATCTCATTTTTGAAGCGAAACTGCCAGCGAAAAACCGCGCACACCGACGGAGAGGTTGATACAGTAGTACAAAATATTACTTTGACGTTCCCCCCATATCCGTGTGATGTCATCGGGACGCATTCGGCAAGCGGGAAACATATCTCGCAATCGCTTTTCCACACCAACGTCCTTCCGACAACTCCATTTGTCTCATCTTCAAACGCTTATCGAAGCGGAAGAGAAGGAAAACCCCCGGGAAAGGGATATTATTATTTCATCCACTGGAATCGGTTACTTCTATTCTGCGGAAAGCTCTTCGGTTTGTTGTCCTTTTTGTGCTTTCCCATCCATACTACGGAGAGGTTTTTTTTTACGAGAAAAACAGACCGACCGGTCGGAAAGTGATACTCCATAAAGCAATATTCTTTTCGCTTTCGCAACATTTTTCTTATGAAATGTGCGATTTGCGCACAAACAGATCGTTCGAATGCAACCCAAAACGGTTTCTCCGGGATTGTAAGCCGTTTGCCTTCCATTTTGTTTCGTCGTGTCGATTTCCGACGACGACCAGGCGGAACGACACAAATAACACAGTGGACCAATATTTTGTACACAGTTTGTCGTTTGTTTTCCTTCCCCAAGACGGAAAAGCGCGTCTAATGATTCTTGGTCTTGCAACGTTCCACGTCATTCTTGGGGCTTTGAAAATGTGAAAATGAAACGTAACGAAGTCAATTACCATCATCGCACAGCACAACACACACACACACACACAGACACACAGCGACCTGGCGAGACTTTGGTTCGAGGATTTCCACCGAGGTTCATTTGAATAATTTGAACATTTTTTTCAACACCTCCCACACACGTACGGGGAGACGAAAAAAAATGTGCCGCACAAAGTCAATAAATCCCATTTTACAACAGCGAGCCTCGAACAAATTCTAAACCCGGCCCTACGACCTGCTCCGAAAGGTGTGATATATTGTTGTGTACGTCCGCTGAAGCGGATAAAACTTTTTTCCTTCTCATAATTGCGTTTCATTTCGATGCAAATTGTGTGCCCTCTCGTTTCCCCGCGGGTGGCGGGCGTTGTGTGGAGTGTCCGCAAAAAAAAAACGTACGCAACAGGACAAGAGCTCAGTACGGCGTGTGTGTGTTATTAGCCTCCTGTTCGCTGTAGTCCCTGTAAAATCGCTCAGTATTTAATGCAAATTACTCTTCGTCGGATAGGTCAGGAGAGCAACAAACCCCCCAAACTGGACATCCGATAAAAAAGGCCCTCAATAAACGGTCGAATTACTACTCAACCGCTTACGGATGACGCCACGCGTACGGTGCATAGCGGCCGCTCGTCAGATGCTTTTTCTGCGTGTGCATGTCCAGGGAGATGTGCACTTTTTATCGGTCAAATCCGAGCCTGCATTGCCGCCCGGATAGTTGCATATTTTCTTCCTTTTGGGCACCTTTCCATCCGTCCGTTCGGTTGTCTGCGCTTGAAGTAGACAAAGTTTAAATATTCATAATCCATACGACAGCGACACCAAATGCGAACAAGTTAATTCCAAACTACGGTGGCCCGAGCCGGCTATGAATATTCCACCACCTGAAGGCAGGGACCGACAGAAAGCGACCGGGACAACACAGGACACACACGTTGCCCTGTCCCATCCATGTCGACAAAGTCGGTCGCACGTCTGGCGACTGGGCTTCTCTCCTTTCTGCTGTCCGCAAGTTGGCAATAGTTGCATGTATTGTACAAGGAAAAACAAGCGAGCGTACTCTGCAGTAGGTTTTTCCGAGGGTGCTTAATGCTTTGTTTCGTTCGTGATTCGAAAAGTGTGATTAATATTCGCTCCCCTTGCTTCACTGTCGGAGGAAAGTTAGAAGTTGAGACTTTTCTGCACAAAACAAACAGCTTCAACAGCTTGAACAGATTGGTCGACTGGCCTACGAGGTCAACTTTATGAGGAAATTATTCAACCACTATTTTATCGCTTTTGATCCCTGGCGTGCCACAACCAAAACCGCAAAAACCGTGTTTCACCAGCTGCGATAAATTAATTGATTTTGTTTCCGGCCAAGCGAAACCCGGAACCGCGGTTGGGACTATTTTGGAACCGCCTTCGCGGACTCTCCCGCGCACCGTCGTTCAAAGGGTGGGAACCACAAGAGGCCTACTGCCTTGGAAAACTCCTTCAAAATCATCGCAATGATTACACAGAGCGCCATTGTAACCATGGCCAAGAGTGCAGCCTATCTTCCACGGGTAATAATCGGATTGAATTAACATTAAAATATCAACTTAGGTAAATGAATTTCCCTCGAACGAGTGATTGAAAGAGTGAAACGAAGAAAAGAACAATAAGCGATACGGTCTGGAACCATTGCAGGGAAAAAATGCCAACAACATCATCCCTTCGGGCCCTTAGATAATGAGGGTTTTTCATCATTTTCCCGAAGAGGTTTTCGCCGAGTAAAAATGCCATTTAGCAAACACAAAGAGTGTCCCAAAGATAACTCAGTTGGTTCGTGCTCGTGCGGTCCTTTTAACGGGTGGGGGTGATAAATCATGGCTGCCCAGGGGATGGTGCTGGTTTGGGTCTTAACGTTCTTAATTCAATTTCGACTAATTAGAAATGAAAACTAATCATGCGCAGGTCCCACACACAGAGGGGTTATTTTTGAAAGACTCATTAAAAAGTAGCAAGCCACGACGAGCCACAATGGGCAAGATTGTGACGGACCCCAAACATTCCAATCATCACAACAGCCCAAAACGATCAATGAACCCAAATTCTCGTCTGTCTGCTCACTGATACGATCGGCATGCGGTTTTGTCTTAATTTATGCGCATAGATTAATTGGAACACTTGAAACGATCGCCTTGGTGGTTAGGTATTTGCATTATCGCTTTTTCTGTGATCTTCTCGGATTTTGATCAGATGGACAGAGTCGTTAGTGTGTTCGGTCTGCATGTTCGTGCCGTATCTATGATTTGGGACGAGGCTAATCAGTTTTGCTGCGACGTAAATACAAGCAAAAAGTACGACAAAACGCGTGCTACATTTCAATTTCATTTCCGCATTGACCCTTTGGAGGACAACAGCCGTTTACATAATTTAAGAATAGCCATTTTAAAGTCGAGATTTTACCTATGATCCCATTCCGTGCAATCAAAATGCGAAATCTGTGCTCTACATGGAGACTTAAATCACAAACACGGCTACATACAGAGCAGTTTGACGGTTTCGTCTCAGCTCTTAATACGCCTCATCACCATCGTCGCCCCGAAATAGCCACGTTGGCCGCCCGTATGAAACCATACCGAGTTGGAGCGAACGACCGGTGAATCTAGAAGTTTAGGCCTAGGCTGCTGGTGTACCCTGGAACACTCTCGCTCCCTCCGGAGAGGCCCGATTTGGACGGCCGGTGAAACGGACGCGAACGTCGGTTGCTGGTGACATCGCACCAAATGTCAAAGTGTTTCCTGTCAGCGCCCGGTCTGTCGTACCACTTTTTTGATCGTCGTTTTTTGACGGGAAGGCGGACCGGTTTTTATTCGCACATTCTTCATTCATTCTCGGCAAGGCATCAGAACGGTTGCACTATTAAACCCATCTCCCTAGCGAAAAAAGGCGCCGAATCACGCAGATAGGTTCTCGCATCTGACATCTAAGCATGTTGATGGATTTCGGAGTGAGCAGACATGTTGAAAAATAAATATTTTCTGCTCGTGCGACGGCACGGCTCGGCCTAGAAGTCAATTCAATTCCACGGCTAATTGGAAGGAACTTCATCGGTAACTGTTGAAAACCAAAATGGAGAGACTATCTACCTAGGGGTGATATGTTTTTTTTTTCTATTTGGTTTTTCTATGCGAGGTGCAGTCAATTTTAATGATGCAAATAATAACACGCACAAGAGTCAGGGGACCCACTGCACGGGAAATATGTGGGTGCTGATACGCAGAATTAGACCGGGAACGGAAAGTCAAACATGTGCGCGCTGGAAAAATGCATCAGAGAAATAGAAGAAGAGAAATATACACCACAAACCTGGCCTTTGAATAAACAAAGTCCTCTGCCAAACGAACACACCGGAATCATTGGCTGACTGTTTTGAAAAATGTTCATCTGGTAGGAGTCTCCCTTGGGGTATGGCCCGCACCTAGAATATTCTAGGGAACTATGCCGTGTTCAGTCGGATCCTCACTCTAGCCATATTCACCGCACCAAATCAATCAACTCGTTCCACATTTTCACCAATTCCAGCTAGTAGCCCACCCAAAAAAAGGTAATCTGCGCATCTGCGGGTGAAAAGTTGCCACCCAGACAACGATTAAGCCGGCGGGGCGGGGTGGATTAGGATGGAACAGGCTTAAACGAAAACTAATCCCGTAATTCGGCGGCTCTCATCATATCAACTTAATCTGGGTAATAGTACGATTCATTAACCCACCGGGGCACGATACACGGCGTCATGCACGGCCTCGGCATCCTCATCATATCGTGCCGCGTGCAAAATGGTGTATCGTAAAAATTGATCTAACCTCCGCCGAGGCGAGAATTACGTCCATTACACACTTGAGCGAAGGTTAAGATCCCGGCCATGACGATGATGATGACGAGGATGCCGACGACGACGACGACGACAACGATGATGAGTTTCATTTTCATTTTCACATTTCCCAAGTGAATTCTCCCCGCCCCGCCCAGTGTCTCTCGCATGATCAACTACCTTGACATTGATTTTCTTTCTCAGGCACACACAACCTCCCTGTTTTCTGCAAAATATGTTTTGGGCGGCCACGGTGAAGGGGGCAAAAGGTGAAGGCACGTTAAATGGCTCCGTGTGTGGGTGGGTGTGTGTCTCATCAGGCGATAAGCGACGGTTGTGTGGAGTGTTTTCTTTAATGGGGACGGGGGAGTTAAAATGGGCTCGTAAAATATAAACGATGTGATAAAAAGGGAAGCACTCTTAGTATCGCATTCGACACTGTCAGGGGAACTTCCGGACGGTCGTGCAGCGTCGTGGCGGGTGTCATTAAAAAATACAAACTCAACCATTGCAGAGACGGGCAGCATCACCTTTGGAAATTGGTGCCGGAAAATTGGGCCGTCGTAAGTGACGCTGATAAACACGTGCGATATGAATGCGGCAACGATCGTTGGTGACCGATCGGAGCATTCGGCGGTGACTCATTTCATTCCACAAGCCCACGGTGCACACAATGGTAAACAATTTGCGTTGAACTAATTTTATACTTTGATCCCAGTGCAGTTTGCGAATGAGTTGCCAAATATAGGGTTTCCCGGCACAGGGCAGAAGAGCCCCAGCCGCCAGCTGATTGGTGTCTAATCATTGGGCGAGATGTGGGTGTTTGTGCATAATTTCCGGGTGTTAAAATCGATGGTTTAATTGGGCCCAGAACGCGCCAACCGTAAACGGGGGCTTTGGTGGGTGCTTTGTTTGCTCACGCACACGGATGTGCGTTCCTCGCAAAGCTGCAGTTGCACCGGCGATACAGGGGCAGATGCTTTACGGGTGCTAATGAATCGCCTCATTAAGCACGGATATTGGTTGAGTAATATTCTGACCCACCTGGCCTGTGCATTCAAGTGTGTTGGCTCTGTCGGCGAGGGTAGCCAAGTGTCGATGCAATAAATTCTACTAAATTATTGCAATATTACCTACCGCACTGACCGACGACCGGCACTGGCCCACTCTTCACAGGGCCACTGATCAAACTCACCGCCAATGTGGAAAATTAATGAAATGCGTAACAATCATGGGTATGGTAATTCTGTAATGATGATTTTAATCAGGTGGTTATTTGCCCTTTCCCTGCGCATGCTGGAGGGTTTCGCGGCATTGGCTTACGGTTTCGGTGGTTTGTTAACCCGCGGAACGGAGCCAATTACATCGCTGTTGCTTAGCAACGGTTCCATCCCCTTTTTGCTGTCTCTGCGCCGAGCATACGTGCCGATGTTTAACGATGTTTAACCTACTTGCCACGGCTGTTTACTTTAAACCATCGTTCACTACTTGTCACTCGTACGCCAAACTACAATCCCAAACTAAACAAATAAAAACTTGCGCTCTCCTATCACGTTTACCCAAGCCGGCAAGCTGGAGGGCGAAATGCACGAAATTTCGCACATTCCATCGCACACAGTATTTGGGTCCGGGGAAATGAGAGTGGAGGGGAGGGGAGGGGTGCATGGAAAGGAACACATTCCGAATTCCCCACGCAAAACGCCCACCGGGAGTGATGTTGGATGCTAAATAAAGCCACTGGCAACTGCACTTCCCATCCCCCTCATTTTCCTCCAGGCGAAGAGGGAACTCAGAGAACTGCATTCCTACGGGCGCTGTGGGTTGGTGAAAACTCATTTTCCGTGCGTTATTGCCAGGGTAGTGTGCGTTACAAAGTACGTTTCCCTGCTGCACGGGGACCATCTATTATTAGGCTAACTTTAAAACGTCTAACACGAAACAGCCATCAAGCATTTTGAGGTTTGGAATGAATGGGCCACAGCGCGGATACATTCTACCCTCCGCACAACCAATCGTTCGATGATTGATGGCCGAAATCCTGAACCACCGACCACCGTGAATGGGCAGGAAGTAGTAATCCATTGGAGAATTGGCATCACTAGAGGTCGAGGGGGAAGGCCGCAAGCCCCACAACAAATGGAAAATGCAAAACTGTGATGGATGGCGCACGAGTCCCGAATCACGCACCAACCTTTTCTGTAGACCTTGACCTGACCTCGTGCACCGATTTGCCAGATTTCAGCAATGTGCGTGACTTACCCCCTCCGTGGGTGGAAGGATATTAAATTGAAAAGCATTGAACGTTGCTTTTGCTCTGGCCTCTTGTATGCGTACATGTTTTCTGTGGTGCTGTGGCCTCGGGTGAGTGTCATAAAGTACAAAGTTTTGCATCGGCTCTATGTTTGATTCAGCTACTTTTGCGTTGCACAGGGCTACAGCAATTCGCTGCCAGGAAGTGGATTCCTCTTACAAGCTTTTAAAGTTATTGGTCTATTTTTTCTCTTCCCTAGGTGCTACCGACAAAATGGTGAGCAATTTTGTTGCTTCATAGAAGAATTATTTACTTTCACCAAAAGCATGGATAAATATTTCCTGTTACACCGCTGCCTTCCTCGACAATGGGCAGGATGAATATGACACGGACGACTACACCGTGATAGCAGCACACATGTGACTTGTGTGGTACTTAATCGCATTTTGTCCTCCAAGCCGGGAGAACAATTTCCTGCAGATGCACCGAGCACAGAACATCGAACCATATTGTTTAAAGCGCTCTGTTTCTCCCCGCACCGTTCGATGATGTATTCATAAGCATAAACTATGTCCAACAACATCATCATCATCGCCACCGTCGTCGTCGTCGACGTTGCGCTGCTGCGCCCTCGAACGGCTGAATGCAGCAACCGAATCGGCCGGACTGTATGGCAGCGTGCAGTTTTTGGTGCATAATGCGCTAGTTCTGCCAGCTGACATCCTGACTGAAGCAGCTGCGTTAACGAGCGCCGTACACCAACGGCCGGGACATCGGTATGGCACGGGACACTTGCCGTCCTTTGCGAGGTGGAAAACGGAGTGCTCTCGTGTGTGCAAATAAATTGTGAACAAATTTCCCCGGCTTGCCACCGTCGTTTGCGGTAGCTACCGTCGTTTTCACCGGTGTGATACGAAAGTCACGAAGACAAGTCACCACCACGGGCACATCTTTGAGCATGTAACGAATTAAGAAGCGATCGCTTCCACTAAACTTCCAAACAATTTGATTTATGTTGCTTCCCTTCCGCGCGCGCCCGTTTGCCAGCTACAGTGCCGCAGTCTACATATGACATGTGTTGGCAGATTTTATGGCCGCTCTGTCGGTCGTTCGACGTACGGGGTGCTGTATTTATACTATCGGCACACTGTTACGTACTCGAGATGCACCGGCCCGAACGAACGAAGGCAACAGCATCGAAGCGTCGGAATATTATTATTCGGTTCGGTTCGGTTCTTCGGCAACCGGCCTGCCTTCGTCACTCCACGGCACTAATTTAATGTGTGTAATCAAAAGTTTATTGTGTCGTGTTTTATGAGCAGCCAGCACATTGCACCAGAAACGATAACGAAGTTTTCCCGCCACCGACCGTTTGCCGCTGTCGGATTTCGTCCGACTGTTTATCGAGCCCGTTTCAAGTGAGTAAAACAGAAAATTACTTATGTTTATCCTTTTTTTACACCCATCCCAGCTACCCCCACGAAACGGTTCCGGTGCTGTAAAACAAGAGCTCAACAGGAGCTTGCACTCTGCATGCTGCATAATTGAATAGAGACTACGTGGCCCTTAAATGCCGCGGCGATCGAGCGGAATTTACATAATCGATGTCAACTCGCGGGCCTGAGCGTGATCTCAATTTGATCGTAAATATGCTTTCCCGATCAAGTACCTAGGCATGTTTCCCGCACCGTCACCACCGCCGCCCCACCAATTACCTCGCAGCATGATGGCAATGCAAAAAGCCTGCAATTAAAATTTCAATATCCACTTAATCGCCTCCGGTCGGTACCATTCACCGCTTCAACTCGCCACTCGAGAGAGTCAAGAGGGGAAAGACACTCAAATTATGTACTCGACACTGGTGGCGCACCGCCACTAGAGAGGTTCGTGTTCGTGTCGATACCGTTTTCATCCCTAATTGACAGCAATTATGATAATATTCCGAACCACGTTCCTGTCCACCGACCCCCCCCCCCCCCCCTCTGCTCCACCCAGAGAGAAACAAGAAAATGACAAAACAAATAATCAGTACTTTCAGATCTCAGGGCGAATTACTTCGGTTCGCATTATTTTCCTACTTTATCTTTTTGTAAAATGAAATGTACTATTGCTAACCGACCGAAGCTAAACTGCTCAAACAAGACGACCTCGATGGCGTCGTTGGTAATTGCTCTTCGATGAAAAGCACGCAAAACTGTTGAGAGAAAACGCTCGCAGCATCTGCCATCCTCAACTTCAGCTCGACTCTGCCCAAGACTGCTGAGGTGAAATTACTATTCTTGGGCGTGTAATTGATAAGGAACCCTTAAGAATCGTTATCACCGTTTGCTCTTCCCGGATCGCTTTTCACCATCAGCTCGATCGATATCGTTATCTCTCTTCCTCTCTCTCCCCCGGTATTGGTTGCTCGGTTGTGCAGACAGACAGATACCAAGAGCAACGCAAGCTTCCGAGTGGTTCAATTTCAAATTAATTTACGCTTCACGCGCTTTTTCGTAGTGAAAAACTTTATTAATTAAATAAAATTTCCACCTCCCCGCCCACACTGGGCGGACATTTTTCAGACACCAGTCAACGTCGGGCGTCGAACGCGTCGAAAAGCAAAAACTACTTCTTGCTCTCACTAATCAATCTTCTCGCATCTTACGAAACGCGTTTACTACCATTGCTCGGTGACATTTTGGGTGTTTGGTGAGTTGGTACGGGTAGCGCCAGGAAGTTCGCACCCGTTCAACTGTCGAAAAAGTACTCCGTCATTGCCTGCTAAGAGACACAACCCTTGTGCCCTTGCGGGATGGAATGAAGGAACGAAGAAACTCCCTTCCTCCCGTTTGCTGAGTGAACTGGAAAATGGAAAATTGGATCAAATAAGACTTTCACGGCCGTGTGCAAAGCATACGCAGTAAATTCGTTCTGTCATCTAAGGATGACCAATAATTTTCACTTCATTTGAAGGAAGAAAAAACCTTACACACACTCTGCGAGAATGAGTTTCAAATGTCGAGTAAATATCGCCACTCATCCACATCCACTCCTGCTCAAAATGTCACTGTGATAAGATTGAGTGTGCTCAGTGAATGGCCCCCACTCCACGGCATGCTCAGTTCGCCAGGGCACGAGAATTTTGGGCAAGCAGCAGCAGGACAACGACGCTACCGAGCAAGCAAGACGTCCTTCATCCAAGTGTCCTTTGGAATGTTGCACATTCCTTGGCAGCTGTCAAGCAGCTACCTCGGTCGTGCCTAGGTGAAGATTAATCGAACGCCGTTCGACGGAGTGCAGATCACATTCGAAACCACACGTTTTGACACATTTCCGATACATCTTTTCTGTCAGCGACGCAAAAGAAGATTAGTACGCAAAGCTCAATGAATGCGCAGAGCATGCCCGGAGGTGTATCTACGAGAAGAATTAACGAAATGGTCCATCGTCGACCGAGCGAGGCGGAACATCATCATCATCATCATCAGGCATTATACAGATTGGCTCCTCCCATGTACGCGTGTGAGTGTAGGCATTGTGCCTTGTGTCGGAAAATCTCTGCATCAAACCAGCGCACGAACCTCTGCAACATTGCACCACTCTTCATGGATAGGAAAATTCAAACCCTTAATGTGAACCTTCCCTCCGACGAACGATGCTAGCTGGCCGCAAAAAGCCGCGACCGAAACTTCTGCGTACGTACGTACAGCAGCCCGTTACGGTAAGCGTTACAGTTCCAGGGTTCACTACCACATAATCTATTGTATTCCATTCAGGTGTGGCACAAGGGGGGGGGGGGGACACGTGATGGCACACCGAGTGCGGCAGCAACCCGGAAAGGGATGCTTCTGCAATCTCGCCCACTGTACACCGGAGCATTTACACCGGTTTTCAATTAAACCCCAAAGTCCTTGTCACGTCTTTCGCTAACGCTCGCTAACAATGAGCGCCATCTCTCGATCATCATCACCAAGTGTACTCCAACCCAACCCCACCGCAGGCTGCTGCACAATTTCGCGGCGCGTTGGTATCGCTGTCGCTTATTGGTATTGCTTTATCTGGGTCACATAGTCACGGTGAAATCTTCAGCACCACAATTGTTAAGCTTCTCACGATTCAAAAGGTGTGCGTGTGTGTGTGTGGCGGGTTGTTGGCCTGGGGTTGGGAGTTTCCTTTAGTAAAGAATTTCTAATTTTCTACCAGGAATTTTCCAACCTCCTCACATATACGTCTCGCTCGTTATATCTTCGCCCTCCCAAAAGATTAAACAATGTCTCAGAGAGGAGCAGCAGCAGCAACAGTGCGACAGCTGGTTAACTGTACAAAAAATGGCAAAGCACAAGAAACCCTTTTTAAACAGCTGGCCTCACTCTCGGCATTCGCGGTGCGTACACCACCGCCTTGATTTCTACTGCACTGTGCACGTTGCGTAAAAGCAATTAAGTAATCTTCACTCCGGCAAGCGGCGGAAGTTAAGCGTAAAGCGTCACTTCGACCGGGGATCATAACAACGCCAGTGACACGATGGACAACAGTGAACCATCCTGCTTGGTCATGGATCTGGTGTGCATGGATGCATGCGTGCTGGGTGGTCCACTGCAAATGCCAACGACGGGTGGCTGAGTGCGTTGAGTAAACACAAGCAAACATTTATGAGACCACAGTTAAATCAGCGCATTACGCAGCGCACACGAATTTTCCGTTGAGATCTATCCGAGGAAGAAACCCTTCCCGACAACCTGCTAGGGACGATTTTTCATCTCCCATTACGCCACCCTAGCTCCAAGGCGGGGTTGTGTCGTACAAGTTGTTGAGACAACGTAACGTGTTGCGGTTCCACTCCCAGCCAGTGCTGTTAATGAGCGTTCCGCTTCCGACGAACCTAGATACACGGCCAGACGGTGTTCTCTAACTACAGGAATGAATCCAAAACTCAAATGGAGTGGTTTTGTCTCGCTCGCCGTGAAGGCAAAGCACCGGTGCCTGCCTGTGGCATCGAAACGTACAAATTTACGAGCACATGGTGCTCGTACGGGAAAGAGAAAATTCCGAAGAAAGGTGATGAAATGTTGATGGCACTGGCAGTAGAACACTCTCCACAGACCGACCAGACAGGGAACGGATTCGGAAGCATGGAAGAGCGTTTAATTTGCATTACAAAAATATGCTCCAGCAAGGAACAGAGTTTGTATAATTTTATCGTACTTTAAATTAATTCATGTTTCTCTGCTTACCTTCACCATCATCGTTGTGCTGGTTGGTGTTACGTCGCATATAAAGTTGCTTTCGAAATGAAATGCACTTTTCCGTGTAGCACTTAACTCTAGCTCGCTGTCGATGCCAGATGCCAGAACAAAGCCACCCGACGGCCAGCAGCGCGTCATGCTTTCACACACAACGCAAGTACAGCGTAAATCAAAATTAGCTCAAACACATAAAAAGGACCTCCCCGCACGCACCACGATCCTGAGACGGGGAGAAACCCGTCGTTAAACCGTCGATAATAATGATACTCAAAGCGCCCGCTCGCTCGCCAGCCGACGGGCTGCATCTATTCGAAAGCATAATTAAATGGCACAGGCCGGCGCGATTGGCGCGGATCCAACGCAAACACATTGCCAAACGGTGTGCGGCGGCAACCAGCACATTGTTGGAGAATCGAAAATAAACTATTCGTCACGAAGGCTCCGAGGAATTGCACCCAGTTTATTACCCACCAGGGGGACACGCATACCATCGCACTCTCCGCAACTGGTCGTTTGAGAACGAACCGTGGAGTAGTGTGCACAAATGACGTGAATTTATGAACATTGAATTTATGGTGTCGACATAAAAAAGGCTGTCCCACACAAAGGGCACCATCCAAACTCCGGGGTCGGTCGACCATTGTGTAGCAGGCTGGATAGTTTGGCCTGCTTGAGATTAAGCTCTTCGGCTTCTATGACAATCCAGAACCCAACCAGAAGTACCAGAACCCAAGACTTAATAAAGTCGAACCGAGAACCGAACCAGACGCCCGGGGCCGTGTTGTTCCTTTTCTCATGCTGCAATTAACATAACATATATAATTAATTCGGTGCGCAGCTCACCGCGGCAAGTCCACAGAACGCAAACAACCGACTCCACAGTAACGGAGAACCTCATTTACCCGACCCCCGGAGCGCGGGATGAATCTATTGAATTCAATCAATGCCGGTACGCCCCTTCCGAAAAGCCTCTGGCGACCGAAGCTCTTATCACTTAACACCTCCCGAACCGCTCAGCACGGTTCCGGTGTCTTCTTCTATGCAGTGCTGCAACTGCAACAGCCGCACGTGCAGCGAGCGTGGAGCGGGACTCGCCTCAATTTCTCCTCCCGGCGACGAAATACGCACAGAGCGCACAGAATAAATACTAATCTTAATTGGAAATCACGATAAGACGTCCATCTTTATCTTTCGCCAGACGTTCTCGGCATCGTCCATTAGGCACCGAACCAACACACATCTCCTAACTCTCATAAGCCACTACAGCAAGCAGTCCGTCCGGGGAACTGTCCGTCGTCGTTTGAGTGGTTCGTGTGGAAATTCAATTAACTGACTGAATTTCGGTCGGAACGGGACGGCCAAATGTCCGCCGGGCGCAGTGGAATTATGTGCCGGAAGCGGGCAGCCAAAATTTAAACAGCCTTTTGTCCGGGCAAAGGGCCATTCCGTGGGATGCACGATGCAGTGGAGCCAGGGTCTACCCGCGGTTTCCGTCCATTTGCACTTTGGGCCAGCAATTGATGACTAACAAACGCACAATGCTTAACGATTGTCCGATGCGTTTGTTATTCTCATTTCTCTGGCCTCTGGCCTCCCTCGAATCGAACCCGATTTTGTGGTGCCGATCCGCATCGGTGCGATGCATCGTTTACCCACGGTAGTTATGCATTTTTATTGCCTCATCCCAATCCATCATCAGTTTGCTCTAATTTAATGTTATTACTCGCTCCCTCGCTCCATCGTCAGCAGAACAGCAGCTGTCTTCGGGGCGGCAAACCCGAAAGATAAAAACATTCACAATTTAAACACGTGCTGACAGATAGAGGCTCTGGCTCCTCTGCCCACTCTGCCCCCCCTACCCTCCCCCCAACTCACCCCCAGCCGGACCGAAAGTGGGGAAAGTGAGATGAGATTAAATCGACCCGAAAAGTGGCACCGCTTTTCTATAGATCGCACGATTTCGACACACACACACACACGTATGCGCCGGCATTCGGATGTCTGATGAGGGCCAAACCAATCAATGGTCGGCCGAATGGCGGATCCAGCGGTGGTGCTGATGATGATGTGCAACAAAACATTTTAATTGGATGCATATATGCTAATGCAGCGCAGTGCAGCGTCAGCAGCAGTCACGACCGTTATTGCTACCTGATAAAAGATGCCGCACTATAAAGATTAAGATGATCACTTACGGATGTTTATAAACAAAACCCATTCGAAATAGAGATCAACAGGCAGAGACGTTGCAAGGGGGGTGCAGGGTGGAATAATTATGTTGAAATTTGCTTTGAAAATTCCATGCGCTCCATGGAACATGAACGGAACGTCCTGCACATCAAATCAACGCTCATCGCAAAGATTGCCGCAACCACATTAATACATCCTTTTCAGGTGCAATTATTTCTTCTGCCTTAAATCCTGCGCCCGCTGCAAGCGCTTTCGAAACAGTTCGTAATAAAATTTATGATAATCGCATATCCCGCACGCTTAGACGGAGCAACTTGCGAGACAGACAGGGAAAGACAGAGAGAGAGAGGTTGAGTGCGAGAGCATGTTAACTTTGCAATTAACTTTGCAGAAAATTACGTAAAAAAGGAATATACAATCTCTACCCCCTCAGAACAGTGAACCGCAGCAGCAGCAGCAGCAGCAGCACCAGCAGCAAAAAAAGCCGTAGCAAACTTTCTGCCTCAGAATTACGGTTGAATAAATCAGCGCAGGCTTACGGAGGAGGGGTTTGCCGATCGCAGCACCACAGCACAAGTAATTGCAAAGCGCCGTTCCCACCACGGGGTGGCGGGGCTTTTCTTAACCTGTGCGAGTCCGGGTTTGGTTTTTCTCTGTCTTTCGAGTGCTTAATTAAAATTATCATAAACTTTGCTCCGGTAACGCACCTTGGTGCCAACGCGAACGAGACGACGGCGTAAGATGCAATCGACAAATACGATGGCGTTGCATGAAGGCGACCTGCTCGTCCGGTCGAAACGGATCGATCGGAATGGAATTTGTCGCAGAACGGGAAGAAAGACGCCATCGGGCCATACAATTTTATCATCCATCCGTCCATCCATCGAACGAGATTACATTTTTCCGACCCGACCGGTGCAAAGGCGAAGAAAAGCGGTGCAGTCCTCCAGCTGCTTCAGGTATATGTGCCTGAAAGAAAAACGGGAAGTAAATATTCAACCTCCCCGGGGGCCTCTTGAGGACATGGGGGAGGCAAGTTTCTGTTCCACCCGTGCGCCAGTGTACGGAGAGTTTGCAGTTTTGTAATAACCGGTACAACTTTCGAGTACGTCTGCCGCGCACTGGGTGCGATAAAGCAAATGGAGCACAAGTGGTGAAGTTTTCCCGGGGCCTGGCGACGCAAAGCGGACGACAACAAACGACCCCCGCAACAAGATAGAACAAGAAACAACTATGATGGAAATAACCGAGAGACAAAACGTACTGACATTCCTGTCATTTTCATCGCCATTTTGGATCCCGCTCGGCGAAGGAGTCCTCTCCGTCGGGCTTGCCGTCGTTACTGTCATCAGGTCGCCCTGGAGTCCTGGAGACGGGCGAGGGGAACCCATGGAAACTGACATCTACGGCCACTGGCTTGATCGCAACAAAAAGTTGACATTGTTGAAGTGGAAACACGCCACCGCCGAACGAAGCTCCCGACGTCCCGGAGAAGAAGAGCCCGGAAAAGAGGGAAACGCACGCGAAAGATTCAGTCCGCACGAGAGCGGTCGGTCCCTGGAGCCGGGCATTCGAAGACATTCCAAGATGGAGGCGGCAAAAGTTCACCGCCTTTGTCACATCCAAGCCCCAGCCACACGGGCTGCACGCGGTTCGCCCGGTGCCTGCCCTTATGGCCTCGCGTATGGTTTGCAGTGAAAAATGCTGCTCCCGCTCGCCCGGCATATTCTCCCACCGCCACCTGCCGGAAAATCCAGCCATCCACCCGTCGAAGCAGGAAAACCCAAGAAGGTCTGACGCCTCCCGTAGAGCGAAGATGGAGGTGAAAAAAGAAAATACACCCCCGGAAAAATCCACTGACTGTGAGCATGGAACTAGTTATTCTTGCGTCATTTTCCACCTCGGCACCTTTCGCGGACAGTTTTGCCGCTGCTCCTTTATTTTCTTTTCCAGTCGGGGTCTCCGCCCCAACTCGCTTTCCACCACTGTGCCATCATTTGTTTTGTTGCCGGTAAACGGGAAAGCGTTCCGAAGGTGCCGACTGCCGGGAGAACTGATCATACGGGGAAGGACACAAAATGTAATTTATTTCCATGGCGTTCACGCCACGGTTGCCCATCACAACGTCGCCGGTTGCTGATCGAGATGAAACTAAAACAAAGGTGAAAAAGAGCGACTCGTGACGAGAGGACGCCTTTTCTTGTTTTTTTTTATTGCTGTTCCACGGTAAAGTTGGAATTCCCCCCAGGGATTACACCGCCTTGTGGGTCACTAAATATTACAAAGATTCACAGCGGACAGTAAGAAAATCATCCATAAATTATGAACCTTGCACGTGTGAACGGTGTCGTCGCGTTGATGTGCATCATTATTTCGTGTCAGTTTCTGTCAAATAATGACACTTGAAGGTGTCATTCCATTGATCGTTACACACAACAAAATAGAATTTGCAAGAGTTTTACATGGAACATTTTCATAACAACAAACAACAGAAACAAGGGACCGGAAAGGCGCCGTATGGACTTTCCAAAACTTTAGCCTTTTATCCGTACTTCAAACGGATACATTGCCGAAATGTTCGTGATTTTTGCCCCACAGCTCCCGTCTCGTCTACACCAACATCCGGCCCCCTAAACGTTATAATCGGATTCATTTTTTGTTCAATTGTTTGCCACACCATCCAACTCCCACCCGGAACCCATGCGCGAACGTGGCAAACAATTTTCGAAACAATTTGCTGTACAAACGGAAAGCCCCCCACAAGTGCCTCTCGAGTAACAACATTTCTGTACAGCAGCACACGCCATACCAAACAGAACCGTTGCCACTGCCTCTACTTCCTGTGGCGTTTCCGCTTCCACTGCGTCAACAACTTGTCGATGATGGATCCGTCGTACGAGGAAGTATTAACCAAAAAAAAAAAGACAAACGGAATCGGATTCAAATTTAAAGCTCTCGTGGAGCGGTGGAAAAGTTATCATCATCAAACTTGTTACAACATTTCGCAACATTCGCAAAAACCCCATTTCTCGGCGAGGGCTTAAAACAGCGAAAACATATTTCATGCTTCCCTGGAACTAACAAATATAATTGAATCGAAATGAAAGTGCACTTTTCTGTGCCAACTTGAAGGTACTGCTGTAGAGCTAACGAAACAATCCCAGCAAAGTATTGGAATGGCAAACACTGTTCTACCTTGAAGCGGAGACGCGCCATTGATCGACCCCTAGGCTCCAGGTATGACAAGGCTATCCCTCCAGAGAGAGACGGCTAGGGCACGGACAATGATCCGACAACTTTTCGCAGACAATTACCACCATTAATTGGGCCTGGCGATGACTGGTGGGGATGGTTGTGGGCCACCGAAAACTGACCATTAATCATCCATCGAATGCTGGGACGCTTTTTGACTTTCTTGGACTCTCCCGATCCATCTCGCCAAAAACGGGATGGGCCGATTTTAATGGGTTTCTCTCTCTCTCCGTCCGCCCAGCGGGTGACTCGTGATATCTTCATTCTGTACAGCAGCAGTACCCTCAACAATCAAACACCATTTGCCGTGTGTTTTCACGTTCGGGTTTGGCTCGATTTGTCATTGTCACGGGATGTGGACGTCGGTTTTTGAGATATTTCCACAAAACACACTCGCGTGTGTGTGTTTGAAATCCGTTTCCGGCCAATGGCCGACACTAACGAGATGACCCGGAATGTCTATGGGGCCGCGCCATACGGCCGGACGAGTTCTGACAAGTTCCACCTGCCTCATCCTCCAAAGAGCTCAAATTTGTTCTTCACAGACGGTGCTCCGTAGAACAACAACGTGGACTTGCGACGACAAGGCTCACCTTCTACGATAGTCACCATATTTAACTTTGTTGGCAAGCGCCAAAACCGGAACACCCAAAAACAATAGACGATAGACCGAGAGCTTGGGCGAGCAAGCGTTGCACAATATATGTATATATGTTTGCATGTGCCTTTGTTTGGGATGGAAAATTGCGTCCTAGCCGTCCTTGCATCTCACACAGTTCCGGCTTTGGCGTCCGTGTTGGGTCGGAAACTTGCATACATGCTCTATTGACATGTGGCCAGCGCCGCCTAGTTGCAAAAGGCCCAACATGAACAGCAGCAGCAGCACTTCAAGTGCAAAAGTTGGTATCTTTTAATTTGATCAACATAGTTTTCCATTATTGCGATATAAAACACCGGTCGGGGCGCATTCAGGCATCGACATTAAATGCAAAAACAAGGAAGAAGGAAGGGCTGAAGTGCACGACCTGCTACGGATTCTTGTACTACGACCAAGTGTATGAGAGAGGGGGAGGGGGTTGGCTTGTTCGAAAACAACGTCATCTTCTCGTCTGCTGCGACTTCCGGTTTTTGTGAGCCTCGCGCCCGACCTACCACAAACGGAGCTACCGTAGAGTAAACGAGCCGCTTTCTTCGGCCAAATTCCAGTCAGGCAAAGGACGAAACGAGTGACGAACAACTTCTGGCATTATGGTCATAATGCAGACGTGCTTTTGGGATGAAGAGGTGGAGAGGGGTACAGAGAATGAGAATAGCCGTGCCGTGTAGGTGGTATATTGTTCTACGCCAAACATGCACATCATGTATGCTTCTGCTGCATGCATCAACGGAGCTACTTCCACCAGACATTCCCTGTCAAACCTTCCGTACACGGTACAGCAAAACCAACTGACCAAAATCTGGCTGGTACCACATTCTAAGGGAGCATTTCGAATGCTTCCTTCCTGTTATTGCGGTCGCTGTGTCCTACAAGTCTAATCGCTCCTCAGCTCCAAGTGTCAAAACACAGGGTGATTCTAGTGTTCAGTTCTTTGGAAGTGCCCCTTACTGGACCGATTATAATTTGCACGATAATATGTTTACCATTCATTACAATCCGATGCTCTCATACACACGTTTTAGGACACCTTCCACTGCCTGACGTCTGGACAATCGAGTGAAGTTTTTGTTAAATAATTTCCTCAAGGTAGCTGTCGCATCGGTAGTACTTTGTCCGTTGTCTTTTTCTGTTAGCCACTTTTGCACAGATCCGACGGAATCCCCTGTGCTTGCTAACTAATCCTGCCCTCTGGCCTGTCATCCTCCCTCTCAAAAGACAACGGACAATGTCCAACGTCCTGAGCCGGAGGATTCAATTCAATTTTCCTATCCCACCGAGATGAAGCATATTCCCCAGGACAACACGGACGAGGCAAGATACTGCCCATTTGCTCACTCCTCCTGCTTCTTTATCTTTCATCCGTGTGTCTTCTTCACAGTTCTCTCCCTCTCCTCGCACTAGCCGAGATACTGCACTTCTGGATTTCTGGTTTCACCTCAACAAAAATGCCATTCAGCGAGACCTCAACGAGAAGAGGAATATTATCGGGTTGATGGCTCTTCAAAGGAAATGAGCTTGCACAATCCTTGCCTGTCTGTCGCTGGCCACAAACCGCCTCTCTCCTCTCCCCACACCACTCCACCTTATTTATTTCTCCAGGAATATCACCCACCATAAACGGGTCGACCGCAAAGGCACCACATGTACACTGTCCCCGTCCCTAGGACGCACCGAAACTAGGACGAAGACGTTTGCTCGGAGCACAAGGATCAACATTCGAAAGTGGACGCAAATAAACGGTTGGGTGGTGCGGCGTGTGCACGAGAGGGCAATAATGCTTAGAACAAATAAGCACAAAATTTAATACCACAGGCACTTGGTCCATCGCACTTTCGCCCCTCGGGGGCTGCTGGGTTGATCCGGTCGCAGCAGGACGAAACGATACGATAAGGCGTCCCACTCTTGGGCGATTCCCAGCGGGCTAACGGGACGGTCCGCCGGTTTGGACAAAGCACTCAGCAGGCTTTACTGTTTTCCTACCACATCACACAGATCGTCGTGTTTCGATTCTCAGAGGAACCCTTTTCGGGCCAAGGGGTACAGCGTGGGGCAGCAGCGCCAAGTCAAAGGATGACATAAACGTGTCCGTAAATTTTTAATAAGCCTTTGTCTGGCTAAACTTTATCGTCCCCGTTGTAAATCCCTGACGATTCACTATCGCTACTGAGAGAGGATGATGTCCAGCAACAGTCTGTCCTGTACACACACACACACACATCTGGCCTGCTCTCTCAATCGTCGGGGAGCATTTTAAATGCAACGCAAGACACGGCCCACCAGCTAATCTTCGATAAACGCTCAACTCTTTCTCTCCTTGGGCCCCATTGGAATGCCTTGGCCGTTATCCGAATCCTAGCGAGAGAGTGGGGTTTTTTAATCACTTCCACAAGTTGGATAAATAAATAAATTACCCGAAACTAATGATGAGCTCACGCTTTACCAGTTTGCTCGAAATTACGTCGATCCAACCAGCCGTTTGTATGTGAGCGAATGTATGTATGCTTGTATGTTAGCAAATAATAAAACTTTTTAATGGAGTTTCCCACCCTCTCCTGCTTTGAGGGATAACTTCTGCTCACGGCAAACGGCTGCCGTAACCGTCCTAATGCCCATAATGATGCTTATGTGTATTTTGTGGAGCCCTCGCCTCCCTACTGCACGAAGGAGTCAATTAAACTAACGAGACAAGCAAAAGATCTTGGTGGGCTTTCTCCGTAAAGCGATCTGCCGCTTGAAGATGGTAACAGCACTGTGGCAAAATGTATTTATTGACGAGGAAGCACCACTTCTTCAGCAGCTTCAGCAGCAGCAGTAGCGGGGCATCAAACTTTGATATCAATTTCGTTAGGAATTTCAACATAATTAATTCATGTATACATTTTATGAAACATGATCTCGCCTGTCCTTACTACTAGCAGAACAGTGAGGTAGGTAGGGAAATGAGTTTACTTCAAAGTGCTACATGTTCATGGTAATTTGTCCTCCGGAGAGTCTATTGATTTGTACCGTACCTGAAACGAGATAGAGAAGGAAAGAAAATGTGAGTGTTTCTATCGCTGATCATATGCAACATATTACACTATACAATGTTTGAATGCAATGAATCAGCCAGCTCAAGCGGCATGATGGATGTTGGTAGAATACACCCCAACACTATATACGATTGCATCGGACCAACCTGACACCGGGAATTCCAAAACATGCACTCTCGGTGTTGTCGTGCATCAACAGGAACACACGTCTTGTGTTTCACTTCCACCACATCGTGGGCAAGGGAAGCACATCTACTAAATTTCCAATGCAGCTATCGATGACCTATCGCTTTCTTTGTCTGTCTCTCTCAGTCTCGCTCTCTTTCCCACAACTATTTATGTGTTGAGTCTTATCTACAGTCAAAACACCCCATTCCTCACAACATGTCGTTAGTAGGTTGACGGTTCTCCAGCAACAGATGATCGTATAACACGGCATGCTGTAAACAAACTGAATTCCGTGTCCTCCACGACGCATGTTCTTGAACATCGGTCTGTTTTGTTGATCGAATACGATGTCTCAATAAGACGCTACCGTCGAGGCTCGATCGATCGATGTTTACCAAGTAGAAAACTAAGTCATAAAAAAGTGATCTATCGTTTGATCAATTTTACTCAAGGAATAAATAAATGCACCGATAACACTGTACAATTGAATCCATCCCACACTCTCCGTCGTCGCCCCCCCCTCACTTCCTAATCCATGCTAATGAATTCTTTTATCCGAATTCCTCTAGACAGAATTAAGAAGATTAATGCTTGTTCCTTCCAGCACCACACTGAGGAAACAGTGTCTCCCACTGGCTTCTTCTACCTGATTGCACGTTAATGTAAACAGCTTAAAGTTCGTTAGCATAACCGTTGCACAATGCTCGCTGCTTCAACCGTCGCTATTATCAGCTTACCCATTTCCTGATCCCATTTCCACAACCCTCCGGAACGTACACTAATGCTATCCCTATGCAAATGGTTTACATCACCATAATAGCGGCGGTACTGCCACGAATGCTAGACAGGGCGAGAAGGGAGAAAATGTTGCATTCGTTTGATGTGTAGCGTTAAGGAAGCAACAACAAAAAACGCACATCCCCCTCCTACAAACCGAACGCGGTGTCGCGAATTCGAATGTCTCAAATGGAGAGAAACGGCGGTCGAAAATCGAACACTCGCGTTCTTTCATCTTGGCATGCCAAAGTGTCAAGTAACAAACACTAAACACCCCAAGGAACGGAACGGGATGGGATGGGATGGGATGGGACTTCTTATCGTGCCTTTCCCAGGACACCACGTTTCCTTTACAGGGACGATACACGGGAAGCGAACGGAACTCGATACTGAAACAATCTGTTTAACAAGCAACAAAATAAATCGATTTTGAATCTTTTCAGCATAATCCAGCGGCCGTCTCCATTCCAACCAAAACCCAACCCACACACCGCATTCAACCATTGATAATTTGAACCGTACGCGCGACGACACCGAAGCACTTTCTCACTCTCTCGATTGAAAGCATCACTCCCCAAACCCTAATCCCTGTGCCAAGGTGGCCACCGTCTGCCTTCACATCCGGAAGATGGACAGGACGTCGGTAACACATCGTTACCGCTTCCGATCGATCCTTTCGGTTTGATTAATGGAATGTAAATCGAACCATCACGCTTCGGCTTAGGCAAAAAAGGGATTCGAGCCCGGCCAGTGACGTGAGATTGAATTCCATTCCGGGAGCAAACCCATCCAGCCATCGTCCAGGTCTGGAAGTAACCTTTCCCGGGCTTCCTTTCCGTCCGAAAAAGAGACGAAATTAAAAACAAACATTCATATGTGTACGTTGTAGCACGAGACAAAAAAACGCCACTCTATACGGGCGTAGTATCGATTCGAAAGGTACTAGCGGTCATGTTGACAGCAGTGTCGATCGAACGAGGAAGGAATGTTCTGTAATGTGACGAGTTCAGAGTCGTTCGAACCCTTTCGAACACATTCCAGTATGTATGTAGGTCCATTCCCTAAGCCTCGATTAAGCTCACTTCAAAGCCAACCTGTCGTTTGTTTCTTGGGATTGTGCTGCCACATCGCACGGCAATATCATAAAGCCCTGCGCCAACCGAGAGAAAGAAAGGTTTGTCATAGACACTTCTAACTAATTGAACTTGACCTCGTTGCAGTGTCAGCGCAGTAACGATCTAAGCATGCGGTCGTGCGCCTCCTCCAACTCAGCCATGTCAAAGCGTATGTTAACCAGATGTAGGTATGCGTCACGTGCGATCCTATCCCACCGTATGACGACGTTCTCTGTATTCGGAGAATTTAATCGCGTTCAGCATTGTGTCATTCGAAGTCGCGACATGCCCCATCCGCGACACAATGGATAACCGCGCATCTCCATCGACTGCAGCACGAAGAGGTCGCACCACAAACAACCGGTCCCAACTGGCAGCCAGAATGCACGGAGGCACGGGCTAAAATTGATTCAATTATGATTAGTTTAAAATAGCGCTCTCGCAAAACTCGTTTGCTACCCGAAAGTCTAATTATTCTTCATTATTCGCGCCTCGCTTGTCTCGCACTCCGGCCGACCAGTCCTCCGTTCAAAGAGACTCCAAAGAGAAATAAGGAGCATGGGATGCGCACTTTACCTCGCAGAGGTCTTGTATTTTCGCGTGTGCAACTTTTCGACCCGTCTCACCGACGCGAAACTTTGTCTTGTTTCTGCTAATTACACGCCGGACGGACGGACGGAGACGCGAATTATATGCACCGGAACATGGTGAGCTTTCACGAACAAAGGAAATGCAACGAGACGGCTCGGGAAAATACCCATCACCAGGGCCAATGGTTGCGGAACGTTCATTTATCGCTCTATCACCATGAATGAATGCACCTGCAGAGCTCGGGAAAATGTACGAGTGTTAGCCTTTCATTATTTGCAAGGCTTTCCCCAGCTAGTTCATAAAGTTGTACTGAGTGATACAACTTGGTGTTTAATCTGATATTGCTATAGCTACATTATGTTTACGATAAAAACTGTTCCAAAGATCGATTAACCATGGCTCACGTCTATTACTTTCGCAATAAACAATGATCCATATCTTTCACAAAGTGGAATGTATCAACTTTTCTGCTTCGGTGACCATTTTTAGAAGCGATAGGAAACCCCTAATTTTATATACGCTCTCACTCTCAGCAACACCCTTCCACTACTGTAAACTATTTTTTTTTTTTATTCAGTAGTAACGACCTGGCCGTATTGCTCTACTGTAAACTAATATCATTGCGTAAAAGTGTTATCAAACAGCGTTTGCTGTCACCATTGATCAACTTTTTCCTTCACTTTAGCAGCATCTCGCAGCAAAAACTACAAAACTTTGATCCTGAAATCTAAAAGCATCGAAAATATAAAGCACACATCCCCAACGACTCTCTGTATTCTCTGCGTTACGCTCCGCGCCACGATTTAAGACTCACAATACGCGGTGAGGTTTTGGCAATTTTTTACACGAACCCGTGTGTACGGTCGCCCCAAACCTAATTCAATAAAGCGTTCGCCCGTGCAGGGAAAAACAAAAGGGGTGATAAATTGGAAAGATTAAAAAAAGGGGTTTTCCCCGACGACCCAAAAGCCAAGCGGACGGACGCCCACCGACACCACGTTTGGGCTCAGCGAACCTTACCAACGCTTTCGGACAGGTAATAATGCTGCAGTAATGGATTTTGGACGGAAAGAAAGCTGATAAAGTCGCTTCCTCATGATCCGAGCTAAACAGTTCCGTTTTGACAGGGATCAGCTAAAAATATGATAGGATTAAGGGCAGATAGAGGAAAGAGGATCCAAGGCGGGATCAACCTAGCAAAGGATGTGTTCCTGTGTCCTGTGCAGTCACCCAAGGCCATTGAGGGGGAAAAAACGGCTGGTGTAAATTGAAATGTAACCGTATACGGCAACAATGTTACGTTGCTAGTTTGTTTATTGGACTTCGAAGTTAAACTAGACGAAACTACGCATCTTCATCAACACTAGGTAGCTTCCAACCAACTGGAACGAACGATCGAACGATCGATATTTATTTAAATTCATGCAAAGACCTTCGTTTGACTAGCTTAACAACGATCCCAATCAACGATCACCATCACAGATAACAAGCTAACCCAATAATCGCTACTCCTACAGTACAACGATTGATATTTCGTGCTTAACGGTTGAATTGAAACGATGACACTTCTTATGTACAACACACCCCGTTCGCTTGAGAAAACAGAATCCGAAAGCCGTCGTAATGGCTGATTGATTTCAAGTAGATGTAAAGCTTGAGCTGCTATCAAGATTTCACGGTTTCTTGCTAACAGCGGGACACCTGGAGATGCATTGCATCACAACCGGTGTGGCCCGTCGCTACGGTTGGACAACGTTTGGAGATTGAAAGCTATGATAAAGCTATCGAAGATGAGATCTCATTAAACAAATGCCATACCAGATAAGCTCGTCGCCGAAATCTGCTCTTCTCTCCACTGAGAACTGGTTTTACGACGGTCTTACATCAATATTTACATAATTTTAATTTCACGTTCCTTCGCTGGCGCTTTTTAAAACAGTCAGTTTGGTCTCAAAATAAATCAGCTTTTATTGCACGTTTTAAAGGATAGAAATGTTAACAGTTCAGTCAGGTAGCAACTCGATTGAATTTTGTAAATCTCAGCAATTTTTATCCAGCGAATCCAAAACCGGCGCCAGCAGTAAGCCTGCTTCCAAAGATTCCTCCAGTGCCGGTAAGACTTCCTCCGACATTCAACCTGGAGCCCACATTCGAGGCAGCCTGAATACCGCTGGCCAAACCTCCGAATAGTCCTCCGGCAACATTGCCCGCCACGTTTGTGGCCGTGCCGAGCACGTTTGTGGCAGCGCCTAAGACACCGCGCACTGCACCGCCAGCCGTATTGATCGCGGTACCGGCCAGGTTCCCAGCTGTATTGATGGCTGTACCGGCCAGATTCCCAGCCGTATTTATCACACCGTTAGCCGTGTTAATCGCAGTACCGGCCAGGTTGCCAGCCGTATTGATCGCCGTACCGAGCAGCGTTCCAATCGGTCGAACGCCCGTGCCTACGTTGAGTCCAGTTTTAGTTACTCCAAGATTGGTACCAATATTAATACCAACTTTGCCACCAAGTCCTCCCAAACCAGCTCCCAAGTGTATTCCTGCGCCAATGCCTCCCAGACCAGCACCAAGGCCGATGCTTCCTCCGATTCCTCCCAGTCCACCAATGTTAATTCCACCTCCGATTCCTATGCCGACACCACACTTACGAGTCGTCGTGGTGGTCGCAAGGGTGGTAGTAGTCGGAGCAGCAGTAGTGGTCGTGGTTGTTGGTGCAGCAGTAGTGGTCGTGGTAGTCGGAGCAACAGTTGTGGTGGTCGGAGCAACAGTTGTGGTGGTCGGTGCAACAGTTGTGGTGGTCGGTGCAACAGTAGTGGTCGTCTGGATGAGGCTAGTCAAAATTTGAGCCAACAAATTCAACAAACCAGAATCAGATGCTACGATGGTGATAGCACCTCCGTTCAGGGTAAGCGTTATAGTAAAACCTGGGGCCGCTGTAGTCGTTGTAGCTGCGACAGTGGTGGTAGTTGTGGTTGCAGCAGTGGTAGCTGCAGTTGTAGCAGCAGTACTAGCCGCTGTCGTGGTTGCAGCTGTAGTGGCGGCTGTTGTAGCAGCTGTAGTTGCGGCGGTAGTGGCAGCTGTAGTTGAAGCTGTAGTTGCGGCGGTAGTGGCAGCTGTAGTTGAAGCTGTAGTTGCGGCGGTAGTAGCAGCTGTAGTGGCAGCGGTAGTCGCAGCCGTAGTCGCAGCTGTAGTAGCAGCGGTAGTCGCAGCTGTAGTAGCAGCTGTAGTTGCAGCTGTTGTAGGAGGTGTAGTTGCTGCGGTAGTAGCAGCTGTAGTTGCGGCGGTAGTAGCAGCTGTTGTGGCGGCTGCGG
>KB669725.1:1063389-1119238 GCA_000349105.1 Anopheles epiroticus
TGTTTATATCCTTCAATCTACGACCCTATGTCACAAGCTGTCAATGGAAATAATGGTTGCCAATTCTTCTGGGACACCGTACCTGTTTTCCATTCACTGCTTCCATCTGCTCGAATGTTTGACAGAAGCAGGCTAGAATTTTGTGATTTTCTAACTTAGGTCATCATAGACCCCATTATTGAAATTGTGCTAAAATCTCACACGCAGTGCTTTTTTGCAACTGCGCTATCCAAACCATAGATTCACGTCCGAGCATTTGTCTGTTGTCCGGGGAGTGTACTGGACAAATCCCATTTTTCCTCTCTCTCTCTCTCCCTGTCTATCTCAAACCGAACACCGGCATCGGCACTTAAAATTGAATTAATCAAACTGACGAATCACAGCTCCTTTTCAAGATTTCGTCATGGTAATTTGCAGCAAAAGGATCTTATGGAGACCAAATGATGAAAGACGACATCGTCCAACGGAAAGCAGTTAGCAAGCAGGGTCGTCGGCGAATAATTGCATCTGCATTTAATTTTCCAGAAACACTTCCGTGCAGTGAGCCTGCAATCAAAAGCCTGTATCACATACGCCTAAAAGTGGTTTTCTTTTGCTTCGGTACAGGTACGGCGGTCGACAGGCAACTTCTATCTATGTATTCTCATCCGTTCTCCGAAATCCTTGCCTATCAAAAGATACCATGCCCACGAACATTGCAAGCTTCCCTTTTCATATTGGACACTTTTAAATGCCCTCACCAACCACTCAACCGTGCCTTATTTCCTAGTTTCCAATTCTCTGGTGTTCTAGCAAGCTAACATAATGCATTTGACTGAGCACACTCGTACGGCACCCCGGCGTGCTTCATTAAACTTTGAAAGTGTACCACATTTTAATGGATATACATATTATACTACTTCATATAAAAGATGTGTCACTGCTGCTATCGAGACATAGGTAGGCTCCACGTTGGCGAGTGCAATACCGGACGTCCGAAACAAGGTCGCCCGGAGCTTCGACCGAAAAGACCGGCGTCCGAACCAACCCGATCACATCCCTTTTCCTTTCACCAACCAGCGCTTCGGTCGTGAAGCGTAAAGGACATTATTAAATCGCCCCCGGGACTGTCCGGTTAAACTTACTTAAAAATCACACATAAATACATAAAACGAATCCGGGCCTCATGTGACACGAAAGAGGTGAACGATTGTGCAAGAAACGGTTGGATGGAGGAGTGAGTGGTTTTTCCTAATTCGTTATGCGCTACGGCAGTCGGTCGGTACGGTATCTTAAAATTTAAGTCAATTTTCCTCGTTATATATTCATGATGATTTCCGTTAGATTTTCCGTTTCGCCTGCTTGGCCACGGGTTTGCCTTTCCCGTTCCGGCAAATGGCACAAAAACAGACCGATCACGCTGCATAGCCTAGACCGGGGGGCTCTGCTTTTCGGGTCATTATACGAAGGAGCTGCTGCTACATTTTGCACAATATGCTTAAATAATGCAAATTGTTATTATTCTACAGGTCGATTAAAAACGAAACCATTAAGATGGCGACGAACGCCACACGCAAAACGGATGTTTCATCATCTTGTCAATTGGGAATTAAAAATTCATCACTCAAAGAAGTCGGTGCCTCCACGCGCATCCCAGAGCCTTCCGCACCCTTCCAGTTCTATGCATCCGGAAACAGACAATCAACTTTTCTTACGTGCCATTCTAACTTTGTCTATCCCGATCCCCTGATTGGCTTCGTGCACAGCGTAATCGAATCACCTCACTGATTAGCATGCCAGCGGAAATAGAAATCCTGTTGAAGGCGTTAATCCACCCCCTGGCTTTTCATTATTCGGCAGATAAAAATTGGCCCGATTATAGTACGTCGTCTCCGGAGGGTAGCGGTTTGTCTCACTCTTCTGCAGCACGAAGCAAATTCCGGGACGCAAGCTTATCGATAACGACATTACCGCCATGGCTAATGCTGCTTCCGATGCCGACTTGCTGCGCCATTGCTGTGATGGGTGATTTATGCACACAAAGGGGCGTACAATCTCACCCTAACGCTCCGACATTCATTTCACCAGGGAAAGGAGAAGCGTTTATTCCGTAAGCAACATCCACTGCTTGAAATTCGTTCCTTAGTCCTCGCTACTATCAATCCTCATAAAAGCGTAATTTCCTGCGTTCGCGAAAGATGAATCGCCGACACATTCAACTGGTGGTCGGTTGCCGTGATCCCCCGAACACATCACACCCCCCATCATCGCCATCTTTACTACACTGAGGCAAAATGTGACGCGCGTGACTTTTTTCATCCGGACCATCCCACTTCCTGTCATTCTGTGTTTCCCCCCATCTTGAGCTCATCTTGCTCGTTCTCCTCTTTGGCACACTAAGCTCACGGTATAATGCATTTCCAATTGCATTTTTTTCATCGCACAAGTTTGTGTGCCGCGCGTGCATAGAAAATACATAAATACCGGGGTAAAATATGTGCTTCAGCACGCGCACAGCTTTTGCAGCACGTCAGCAGAATATGCAACACATTTTCCTTCGATTTGTGTCAGTAGCATGTAGGAGAGCGCTTTTCGACCTTCGTTCTCCTCGTGAGCTCGAGGGGTTGGCGGCTTCATTGCTTTTTAATGCCATTTACCGGCAAACGATAGCGTTTCAAAACGGCTTCTAGCTTATCCTTTATCCGCCCTTCTCTTCGATGATAAGCTACACTGGAACACAGATATTGTCATTTGTTCATTAAATCCGTTGGTAGCAATAGGTGAGTTTTCCAAGCAATTGTTTGTTTTTTGGTCGACCCAAGTTTGAGTTTCAAAATAGTGTATAATGAAGTAGCGCTGATTTTATACTTACTATTCATAGCTCACATACCACCGATCAGATAAAAGCATTTTTTTAGAAACTCCATCCAACCAACACTTGTACGCGTGCGATGCATTCATGACAAAAAAGGAATTAGTCCGTTTCGCTTACCTGTGAAGTGGAAAGGAAAGAAAAGTTACTGAACATGCTTGTTATGTGCATAAATCAGAAGTATATCGAGCTAGAAGTGAACACAGCAAACACAGCAACTAAAACTGAAGCACACAATACACATTCTACTAGCGCTGGGACTGGCCAGGCTCCCCAACAGGTGTCCTAAAATTTCTAAATGGAATTTTAAAATTTCACTAACTGCATGAATTATGCAGCAGAAATCTGCCCTCCAATGCTTTCGCTTACAACAAAGCAGACCGCTTTCCCGCTCTCTCCAGTAACTTTCCCCGTAGTACTGCAAACGACAGGATAAACTGCCAGTATTCCCCAAAGCGGCGAAGTACCAGCACAAGGGAGCAGATTTAAATATTCAAACCCAAAGTCGGTCAACCATCGGGCGGTCGATCGTCAAAATTGCATCACCTATTTCGATGCCGTATTACAAAAATAAAAAAAAACTCAACCTTAGTGCTAACACACACACACACATTAGTAGGGTCGATAGACAAACACTCTTGGAAAAACATTCCTCTATCGATGCGGCGATGGAGCTCTGCGGGACCCTTGCTGGCCGTTTCGGACAGGTTATGGTTTGCGCCTCCGCCGACGAGGCCAAATTAAGGAACGATTGAGAAAGGAAAGCGTTTCGCACACAGACAAAAAAGGTTCACATACCGGGCGCCACGAAAAAATACTGAAAGGATAACAACATCCTCGGAAGCAGGGCCAGATATATTGAGCTCTTCAAAGTGCGACCAACCTCTAGCTAGACGGCGACCAGACGGGAAAGGGCAAGCCGAAAAAGTGCTTTCGCTCCCAAAACCGATCATGCCGGAGTCTTTCCGTTTCATGCCGTGTTCTTGTTTTCCTCCATTCGTTCAAGAAGGATCACTTTAAAGCGTCCAAACTTTTCACTAACCCACACACAGACACTGCATCACTAAAGTCCATACCGGCTGACATTTGGGCCACTCCAAAACATGCTAGAGCCAACAGGAAGGCTGCTACTGTGTTGTTTGTGCCGAATTCTTTCCACTATTCCTTCCTCTCTCTCCTCCCACCGGCTATTGGGAATGCATTTTCTTCTTCCGCTTATTGCACAACTTTCTGGAGGCGGTGGGCGCGCAATATTTTTGGCATCCGATCAGAAAGCTCTCCGCCAACCAACCGACCAACCAAACCACCATGCACCAGCACACGTGAGCGAGCAGTGGAGTTCTTATGCGGAAGGACTGAAAATGCATGCTGCACAAGGATGCTGGTAGAGAGAGAGAGAGAGGGAGAGGGGGGGGGGGGTTGAAGGTAGAAAGGAACCATCTTCAGCACGTTGCAGATTCCACGCGAAATGCCTCCTCATTCCACTCGCCACCCACACACGCACACACACACGTATCCTGCGCTCAGATGTCAGATTAACCTGCCCCATTGCCTGCACATACGGTCGCGGCCGCTTTTATAAGCGAATTCCGGACCTAGCTGCTGCCAGCAAACTCACACCACTCCCGCATTTTCCTTTCCCGATGGTTAGGAAATATTTTCCCCACTAGTTTGGTCTCTTGCTCCGTTCCACTGTCCACCCGCATGCCGTGCCGTGTGAATGGTAACATTTACCACATAGCCTTCATACGATACCGCAGCGTACGGGCTGCTCGTTGTTTCGGTTTAGCTGTCCGGTATGAAATCAGCATTTGAAATGTGGCCAATGGTCACACACACACACATACACACACAAACATTCATACATTCCCGCAAACACTCGCTATAGATCCCAAAAGTGGATTCGGAAAATGGAGAGAACCGAAGTAAAAACTTTCCCGAAACTTACCCACGCCAAATTCGATTCCAGTCGATCCCGATGTGAATTGTTTTAATGCTGAATTCATTGAATGCTGCTGCTGCTGCTCGCGAACGAGTCCTTTTGCAGGCGCTTCCGGCTCTTCGCATGCAGGTAAGGGTAACCGAAAACCTAAGCCGGAAAGGCGTATGAAATCGGTCGGAAAATGGATAAAACTGTACCGCAAGCGCTCGAACCAAACTTCAAGCCGCGTCCCGTCCGCATCCCTGCTTTGCCAAACGAACGCGAGCAGGAAAGAACTACTACTAGTGGCACTGCCTCATTTTCATCATACTTTTTCCTAGTTTTCGCTATTGTCTCCTCATTTATCAGTGCGATGTAGGTACCGTGCGATACTCCGCGTTTAAATCCCTTCCCCGCATGCACGCTCATTCGTCCAGGAATGAGGGATCACGTGGAAGTTGCTGCAGCACCACCATCATCGTCATCATCAGAGCCTTCGGCACGTTACTCGGAAACGGGTAGCTCGATTTCCGGTACACATACAATCAACACCGGAACTGCCGCGAACACCGTCGTCGGCCAATCATCTGCCACCGCTGCAGCGCCATGCATATCAAGCATGGCCGAACCGCAACTGGACCAACTGGACAGAGAGATAAAGAGAGGGAGAGTGAGAGAATGAGAGATCGCCCTCCTTCGTCCACTTTTTTCCCAAACCGAAAGCTGCTGCCCCTGTGGCACCCGAAACTGATCCGCACCTATTTTTCACGTAAAACGCCGCACCAGTGCAAAGTGCATTGCAATGCATTGCCATTTTGCTCTCGTGCCCGTGCCGTGTCTCGAATGTCTCATGCCTGACCGCACCAGGATCTGGAGCAGAACGATACACCGATCCCCAATCAGGATTCGGATGGGAAAGCATATGTATGTTCTTGACGTACACCCTTCCTGGCCCTCTCCGGGCATTCCGGCCGTCATTGCCGTGGATATACATGACCAACCATAACCGTTCGGTACGATGATGAGGATCTCTCATACACCAGCGTCG
The DNA here is from genome assembly GCA_000349105.1 of Anopheles epiroticus. Lineage (NCBI taxonomy): Eukaryota > Metazoa > Arthropoda > Insecta > Diptera > Culicidae > Anopheles > Anopheles epiroticus. The sequence continues at coordinate 1,069,210 of KB669725.1, forward strand.
CTTCCTGTTTTACTGCCAAGCAAAAAACGCAACCTGCTCCACACACAGCAACTGTGCCCACCCAGCAAAACCACGGCGAATGATAATTGCTTAGCCGAAATTCGATGGACGCGGGGCGCTCTCTCTCTCACTCTCTCTCGATCGTTCTGTATTTCGTCCTTGCGGTCAAAACATTCAAAATAACACACAGCGTTCGTTGGAATCACTGCACTTGCTGGATTGCGCTTCCGAATCCGATCAACATGCCATCCGGCCGTGTGGTGGCAAATAACAACCCCCTTAGCGCGGTTCGGGCAAAAATTCATCTCAATTATCCTGCCGAAAACTGATGATGCTACATCGGATTCATACTCGTGCCGGTTCGGTCGGTTCCAATAAATATTATGTTTTATTCATTTTAATTGATCCCTGCTACCCACCGGGCCATATGCACCGACACACGACCAGTGTCCGGGAACTGGATACGGGATCCTACACCGCTGCAAACTCATGGCGTAATGATGGGGAAACGTCGCCGTCTCTCCCACGTCACGGACTCACATGCACTGCACTGAAACTAATGAGGCGCATGCACTCGATAGCTTTCGTTATCATCGATGAATTTTGATCCTTCCCCCTCCCGCCGTGTGTGTGTGTTTTCGACATTCGCCACAAGCACACGCCATCTTAGTCGCTTCATTTTTCACTCTTATCACGGATGAAATATTTGCATAACGAGATTCCACATTCTGCTTTTCCAGCTGCTACGTGTTGTATGAATGTGGACAGACAGACACTCATGAATGCGCCATTTAAAAGAGTATTACAGCGAACCGGTATCACCAACCGGTGGTTGCGATTCTACTTCGATGCTTTGCAAATTGCTTTCCAGCCACGCATAACGAGTACTTTTCCCGGACCAAAGCGGATATATGTAACATGTAATATGGATGCCACCTCACAGCCTGCATACACCGATGGTTGGCAGGAGAGCAGACACATCCTCGTTCAACGTTTTCAAAGAATATTCTAGGCCCGTTAACGAACTCAAGCCTTCACATAATTGTCACACATCAACAGGCTTTGAACGGCGTTTCTCGATAGGATGTATTGATTTAAAACGGTTCCATCTGTCATCTCTCTGTCGCACAGTTCTGCCCTGCCAGCCGATGCCGAGTCAATGTTCACTTCATCGAGACATACCTAGAGCAAACTAAGATTGACAAAGGTCGTCGTCTACCAGAGAGGCTTGACACTTGCCAGTGGGTTTATCTTACTATCCATCTGCGTTTTTCCCTCTCCTAACGAACGATACGATTGGGAAAGACTATCTCACTGCTCACTGCTTATCGCTACGTTCCGACTGGCAGTAAAAGTATTCTGCCTGTGACAAAAACGTGGCCAAATGGACACTCGGACGACAATCTCCTACCCTTCCATCTGTAGGGTGAATACGTACAATTAAGGCTTCAATTCTAGCTCTGTTTAACCCGCCCCATACTGAATAGGGTGTTAAATGAGAGCCGAAATGATACACTTTGCGCTAGATCCAACGCCATTCTTCGCGTTGTTCAGGCCAGTTAAAAATCCTCCAGTCATTCCCCCATCTCGACGACATCTTCCCTCGCCTCTACCTACCCTAGCACGATCTCGCATATTGAATTTTAAATTTAAGCTGTCAAAGTATGAACTGCTGCCGCCCAGAAACGGACAAAAAATATCCATTTGAAAACAGGATTGAAATAACGTCCCACGGGATCCTAGTATTAGACTCAGCAAGTTAACAAGCCATTTTATTCGACCTGCAAACCTTGCAAATGTGCAAAGGCTGCACGAGTGGATCGAAATCTCGTCCGTGATTTAATAGCCATTTCTAAAACATTCCACGCGACACCAAGGCACGTTCACGCTGGCAGGTCTCCAACCGGGACACAAACCATCCACCACCCAAAAAACTGCTGATGTTCGCAAACTTCCCGACGACGGCTGGGCAGGTCGCTACGCTCTGACCTGTCATTAGCATTTATTTCCATCATGGAATTTCAGTTGCAGTGGATTTTTTTTACATTTTCCCATAATATCCCCTCGCACTGGATCGTACACCACCGAATGCCTACGAGATGCACTGTCGTCGCTCAATTAATATTCATAAAAAGCATTTTACGAAAGGCTTCCGAAATGTCGCCCATCGTTTCCCACCTTCCTTCCTCCTCTCTATGTCATGACTTACACATACAGCTGCCGGGGTCAATCATTTTGCGACCCGACTTTCTGACACCTGACCATCGTGACAGGTAGGAGAGCCGTCCGCAAGCGCAGGGACTCCGCCACGTATTGATTTTCATCGGACACATTGCGCCGAAGAGAATGTAATCAATTTACTGACCATCCACGTCGACAAACTGGAATGGACGAATTTTCCCGGCTGCTTTTCGGAAGCACGGGGAGAGAAGAGCCGCAAACATTTGCCATCACAATTGTTCGGTTTACCGATCGGAGGCGCAGTGAGGCAAAGTGGGTGATACGGGATTTCGGGATTCGGCCCGTCAGGCTTCGCCAGATCATACCACCGCAACCTGCCAATAAAATCGAAGCGCCAGGCTTGAAGTGACACACACGAAAAAACCGCACACCAACCCAACCAAACCTGACTGACTGGCAAAAGTGCAACGTGCCCTGTCCTGCATCGTCACACCAGAGGTCTGGTTTGTGCCCCGGAGCAAATCTTGCGGAAGAAAAGTGCGATATCGATTTTTCATTTGCATCTCTCGAGCGGATCTCTCTGTTCAACAACGGGATTGGACCGGTTTTTATGGCCACCGAGGCCACTACGACGACAACGACGATCCGGTTGGCGACGGTGTTCGGTGCCAAAAACCGTCATGTTTTCCAACCACTTCTTCGATCACTCCCCCCACCCATTCCGCTGCGCCTCCTAGTCCAAGCGCTTATGATAATATTCAGTATGCAAAGCCTTCTGAGCGGAATTATTCCCTCCCGGCACAGCAAGGTTGGGCGAGATTTCTTCACACAGTAACAACACATGCAGACGGGTGAGTGGATTTGCATTTTCAAACATGAAGATTGGCTTTAAAATCTGCAAAATGCTTATTCTAAATTATGAAGCCAGCTACAGTCACATTCCACACTACGATCTATCAACCGGAAGCCGTATACAGTCTTACCGGGAAGCTGACTCGTTCGTCGACCCACGAACGTTCGTTCTAAGACGACGACCAGCATCATCAACCGAATCGCTGTCAAACAGGTTCTGCCCAAACGGTCACATTTATTCGCAACCGCGCGCCAGTCCGCTAACAGGTTGTGCGAGACCTGCAAAATATTCCGGTTGAATAGATTAACCAACAAAAAAAGCCATTTTTATGACCTTCATCACGCTGTGTCCCCGCCATTGATGATCGTGACGATTATTTACGAGCATGAGTAGAATCTTCCCATCTCCTCACCACAGCGCTGCGAGGGAGAGCGTGGAAAAAGGGCAAAAGAAACCCCCATTAACGTGCCCCGCCATTCTTTTGGCGAAACATAAAAGTGACCACCCGTTGGGTAAACATCAATGCGATGCCTCAGCCGATCGAATCGACACAATCGCCCACTCAAACACCATCATTAGCTATCGGCAACAAAACGATTAGCGACGCGCTCGGACTCATTGTGAGTGAACGCTGTTGGGAACCATGGCTAGGCATGTCCCTCAAAGGTTCCAAATCATTATGGTTGCGCCATTAATGGACACGCGGTGTTGTTATTTTGCTACGATCACGATTCTCTTCATTCCAAACCGGTGGGATGTGTCCGATGAAACAGATTATGTTACTCTGGTCACACCTTGGGTCGTAAGTTGAGTTGTTTAAGTTAACTTTCCTAGTTCGTTTTTGCACACCCGGTGCCACTCTCTCTCTGCACCCTCCGGCAAACTGCAAATTCTCACCGCAAATCCTTACACGCACACGCACCGTTTGTCCTTCGACACCTTCGGGCACCTTGAAAGGACCGACCGCCGGCGGTGAATCCGTTTATTTTGCCAACGTTGCGAATCCACCCTTGCACCGGGGATAGCTCTTAAACCATGGCTGTAAATCAATATTTACAGACCACTTCAAAATTCTCACCACTGTTACAAAACAACACATTTTGCTACCGACCTTTTGGCTCAGATCCTTTGGGGATGGAACCCATGATGGAAGGTTGATGGAAGTCCAAAGTTTGGAGCTGACGTTTGCCTAACGTACACCTGGGTTCAATGGCACGAGGCGGCCATGAGTGAAAGCAGTGGAGCAACGAAAGTTTGTCAATACAATCTGCTCAAGACGCCAATTTGCTTCTCTAGCGCCGTGTGCCGTGTACCGTGTGAGCCAAAAACAAGTCATAAATTTGTAACCAACCACCCGACCGGGTTCGGTGGCGCACAAGTTCCAAACAACTCGCCCTACGTCTAGACCATGGTTGCAGGTAGCCAAGAATTTCTAGACGACATGGAGCGCTATACCTTCAAATTGATTACTTTCTAATCTATAATGCATTGGCAAACGGTACGGCATGTGTGGCCGTGACTTGTGTGCAGTTGATGCTGTCCGAGCCGTCTTAAACAGCACACCACCATCATAACTTCGGGCCTTGTTATCTATGCATCATCGACCAGTAGTTCGAAGCCCACAGCATCAAACCTCAAAACACGAATCAAAGGATTATTTTAAGTTCCATTGAACACCGCACCGTCACGCGGATGGTGCCTCTATCGTGCTGTTTTCGGAAGCGCCACGACAACAATTTAGCAGCAGTAGCAGCAGCAGCAGCAGCGGGTGGTCTGGGAAAGTGAACTAAATTTATGATCATCGTTATGCTGTCCGGCGTGACACGTCGTCCGCATTCCATACGCAAATACGCACAGGGACACACTGCAACAATGCGACCCAGAGCAAGACGGTGTCAAACGGATGAGGTCACCCATAAACATAAACTACGCAACAAATCAGTTGATTTATCTAGCATGAGTTAATCAGGCCCAAATTCGTGCTCGATTTAATTCGAAAATGTCCACCCCGACACATTCCGATCTATCTTTTCCTTTTTTTTCACCAAATTATCTTACGCACGCAATCGGAAGTTCATTCGCGCGTTTCGAATGACACACACACACACACACACACACACACAAGCGGACAACAATACACCTTCACTTTATTAGCGCATCATGCACACGCCGATGGTGCACAATGTGCGGGTTGATGTGAAATAAATATTTCACCTTGTGTTTAATGCAACCACCCCATACTTCATACATTTCCTCGCGCTTTAAAAAAAATACAAAAAAATGGTTTCTTCTCTTTTCCCGCGATGCATTCCGTTTATTAAAATGCAACACGTGACCCGCACCAAAATCAACCGATCCCACCGGGTCACGTGACTCACGGTATCCTTTGCCAGGGTTCGAAAGTGTTCGAGCCACCAATAAACTTCGTGCCCGGCACGGCATCACACGCATGGCACGTTGACAGTAATTACATTATTGCAATTGCACCCAAGCCTGCACACGGAGTTGCGTTCCGAGTGCGACAGGTTAACCAAATCGACTCGCCCCAGTGTCGAACACTAATGATTCAATTACGTCTCCTAATTAGCTATAATTAATGAACTCACGACGACAACAAACGCCAACTGCCTAATTGACAGGCGACTGTTTCGCAATTGACGAGGGGGGGGAGGAGGGGAGTGGCAGTCAAACTACAGGCAGATTATCCCGCTAAAGGTGATAAGTAGTCCTGTCGATCCGATCAATGCACACTACCACCACCAACACCAACACCATTCCATGACACGATTCCAACATAAAAAAACATCTTTTATTGTAATTTATAGCTCTCTCTCTCACACACACACACTCTCTTCGAGTTGCGTCCAGCACTTTTTACCGAACACAGCTTCAAGCGCTGCAGATATTCCTTGCTAATTAAACCACATTCTTCCTACTCAATGCAGTAGCCTGTTCCTTTGTTTCCCGGCCTTACGGTCAAGCACGATGGCACATCGTCATTTTCCAATTTATAAGGCGCGGAAATAAATCCTTTAACGGTACCCACGAGACGCGAGAACCACGCTTCCAAAACAATCAAACAGTGTGCCGGCAGTAAAGCAAAGGCCAACCGAGTCCTTCGCATCGGTTTTTATGGGCCCTCCCAAACCGAATTGGGCAAAATCAAAATGAGAAGAATCAAACAACGATCGTGTGCAAATAAATAAGAACAATCAAGCGTGCACAAGGACACGTCGAACGCGTTTTGCTTGTCACATCATTTCGGGGCTTTCGTTTCGTGCCACTTCTGCTCGGGGCGACTTTTGTGCCATTTGGCGGCGCCCCGCACTACGGTTGCAAAACTTTTAAATTTAATTTACAATCGAACCACTGCTTGGGCCGAAAAGCGAAAAACTTCCTGCGCTCCCCGAGCCAGGCCAGCCGCCACGGCGCAGTGAAGAAAGCACCCTTAGCTCTTTCTCCTTTTCCGAAACAAAATTAATGAACGGATTCGTTCCACTCGGTGGATGTTGTTTCCGTTTCTGGTCGATTTTCTTGCTTCGCGAAATGCCCGCAAGCGACGAGCAGAAACGAGTTCGGTATTGTTTTACGATACTCCTTCAGCCTACCCGTGTGCAAGGGAGATCGATTGTCCTTGCTGGCGGGAGTTTTTATTATTTATTTTGCCGCTGCCGCCGCTGCGGCTCGGATCTCATCACCGTGCGAACAGCCCGATCCGACGGCCCCGGAGGCTCTACGTTTCGTTTACTTTTGCGGTTTCGATTTGTCGTGATTGATTTTAATTTGATTTACCCAACTGCGCTCCCCGTACCGAAAATGTTCCAGTGTCCTGCCACTAGTAGCGAAACACCGGAAGCTGTTACCGAAACCGGAATCGGAAGGTAGCCGATGTGATTGATTTTTGCCTCAAGACATTAGCTTACCTACCAGTTCGCTCGCCCACCTAATCAACTACCGTTTTTTTAATCATGCGGATTCCTTTGGCTCTGTTCTTTTGCCAGTTCGAAAGGTAAATCATCTGCCAGAAAATGACTCGTTCATTAAAATCATGTTAATGTAACGTCACGGTGAAATGGAATGGAGTGTACCATCCGACCAACCAACCGCACAACCAGCCGATGAGCTTTTACCCGAGCATTCGCAACGACAGGAGGAAGAATTAGGTGAAGAATTTTCAATTTACCTCAGTCAGCATGACTCACCATCCGCCACACCACAGGTGGCATAATTGAACCGCGGCGACCCATCAGCGTCCCATCGTTGATGCATGAGTCCTTCGGTGGTTTTGACATATTTTATGTATGGTAAAAGAGCTTATCGTGGAAACGGGGAAACCTCAAAACGCGTGGAAACCGTCCCGTGGAAAGATCGTCCCGTGCACGCACAGAGACAGGCTCAATGGAGGATTAAATTGAGCGATCAAATCAGTGAGCGCGAACGGTGGCATCGCGGAAAAACGAGACGATTTTTCCTAACCACCTACACAGACACAAATACACCATGTTTTCGCTAAGCTTGTCAAAAAGCGTTCAACGACACAGATCGCTACATGATACGCGCAACCCCACCCCGCATCGCGATCAGCCCGAGACACGCCCGGACGCAATATTTAATTTTAAATAGGCTCATAAATCGAATCGGTACTGAATTATTATTATTGTTTTGAGCCCAACTCGGAATGCCGAACCGGCTGCTCCCGGATGGTGGAATGATGGCTATTTATTTCCTGACGAGCGCGCGCGCGCACACACACACACACACACACACATGCGAGCTGATGGCGAAAATCTGGCCAATAATTTTCGACCTGCCCAAGCTCACTTAATCCTGTTGCGCTGCATTTCGCGCCAGAGAAGACCCAGTCAGAGGTACCATTAAAAATCGCAAGCCTGTGCAAACAACAATTGAACTGGATGTGGGTGCGATGGGAGGTGAAAAGGAGCCGGAGGGTTTACTTTGAGCAAACACGGTGGAGTTTGGTGAGTGGGTACGGCCACAGATGCAGTGCCCAAGATAACAGCAACATACAATAACGATTTCCCCCGGACTTTGAAGGCAAAAAAAACATAACAAACAAAATGCCATACGGACATCGCGCGCACACTCACCAATCCATCGAACGCAATAAATTTGAGCCCGAATGGCAGAAGTCGCAAAAAGCTGGCACGATATTTACCCATTGTTCAAATCAATAAATCGCTCGTGGCGGTTGTAATTGTGTGTGGTCGCGACTCGGTGGAAAATGCATGGCCAATCACGTCGCTGCACACAGAGTGGAAATTTAATTCTTATTTTGCTCTATAAAATTATGAGTTTTTAAATTTCATTCGAACGAACGATTCCACCGATTCCACCGGAACATCTAACGGGAGAAACGGCTAGTCACCAGACCCTCTCGCAGTAGTATCAAAGCGGATACATTTTAATCACTCCAATCAACATACACAGTTCTATCGAGCACCACACACTTTATCATTTTCCCATTTTCATTCGCTTTTTTTTCCTTTTTGGATTCAAACTATTTATGTTTCTCCTTTCCGTACCGCGAGATAAGTGCCTATTGAGGTCAATGTTCGTGTGTTCGACTGTTTTCACACACACGGCCAGTGGCAACTACAGCAAAAAAAAAAGGCAAAAACGAATCGAAAAACGAATGAAAACATTTAAAAACAAACGGCTATCGCACAAACGTAAAAGTGCACACAACTTCTGACCGCGGGAACAATTTCGTTTTAATGTCGACCACCCGTTCCGTCCGTTTGAGCAGATGTTGTCACACACCGCCGCTTCCCCTGCCCAACCTGACTTTTCGGGGCATGACATCCACGGCTCGGAGCCGTAAACATAAAACCAGACAAACAACGGATGGCTCCTTCCGCCTCGGTACACTCTTTCCATCTCTCTCGCTTTCTCTCGCTCTCTTCCCCCTGTTGCTCATTGCATTGGTAGCCATAATCCTGAAAGTCGGGATCAAGCCGGCATGAGAAAGGGCTTTAAACAGATTTATTGTGGAAGGGAATTAGTTTTATTACCCTTACTACGCCGGTATACACATGGCGCCTGACCGCGCGCCCTAAACGCAGCAGGGGAGGGGAAGGAAAAGGATGTTTGAATTGTTCCACACACTCGAATCCGAACTGAATGTAAGCTCCCAGTCCAAGCCATACCCCCGCTCCTGGTAGACCGAAAACCCACTGGAAACTGGACACAACCGATTACCGATCCAAACAAAGGAAAGCGAAAAATTCTACAGTAATATCCCCTACCAGAAGGGACGGAAGGGCATTTTATCTGTTGATCTGTTTGACGAGTTTATTGCGCGAGAGATTTAACGTCCCCACCCATTCCCAATGTGTCACCAACTTCCCGAGTTCAATCGAAACATCCGCGGATTACCGTACATGAACGCCGGAAACGTTCCAACCCGAGGCCACTGTGGTTAAAGAGTCCCGTGGACAGTTTGCGGAGTTTGCGGAGCAACATAAACTCACAAAACCACCGAGAGCTGGACCTTCTGGAGTCCCTTCCTCCCGCTCGTGCGTTTTTGACAAGTAACAGCGATACACATTTAAGGTCCCGCACACGACAACGATCTAACGAGCCCGCCACACGTGAGGGAAGAAGCATAAAAGAAACCTTGAACATAGTCGAGATTGCTATCTATAGCCGCAGCGCTCCGTGGTATCATATCAAGATCAATAGAAACCAGTCCCACCCCTTGGCGGGGGGTTGATTGACGGTGTTTTTCATTATTTAACTCAAAGTGACCGCACGCACTCGCGCTGCTATCGATCGATCATCATTCAACGTCAAAAACGGACACACTGATTATCGATCAACGACGCCATTAATAGTCAACAGTCAAGCCTGTTTCTGCTCACCAGGCAGCAATGATAAACAAACGGCAACGATTTGGCCGCTGGTACAAGCGTTGGTACGTACACAAATATCCGCAACCATTTGCCAACTAAGAAAGCGAAAGTGTCACACGAGTCGGCACACGAGGCGCAACCGACCAACTTCCTGCGGTACACATGTTGCCTCTTCATTGAGTTGAATACAAGTTGAAACAAGCAAAGCGGCGGCAAGAAGCATGCTTTTTTGTTTGTTTATTCTTAAGATAATATCCCATCTTCTCAAGCTACAAGAAACTACAGGAGAAAACTTTCAGCCGAGCTCTGCCCCCGACCAAGAACTCGGCCAGCGTGGAGCGACAAGTTTTACGTCGAAAAGTTTAAATACTTCAAAGCACGGTCCCTTGCCTGCCCGTTGCCGAACAACTTGCAATCAAACACCAACACCGATAGCTACCTTCGATAAGAACCGAACAAACACAGCAACGGCACAGCATCACGCTGTCCAAATTAAACCAACCGATACTTGGTTGCTTTTGTAGGCGAGCATATCGGAAGCTATTGGACTAGTGCCACCCCACTGCATACTGCAGCCGGGAGCCTAGGAGAGGGACCGAGCGGAAACCCTAATTAAAGATCATCTCCATTGATTATCTCATTATCACGCCAAAACCCCCAAACAAAGCATGTGCCTTGTGCACCACCACTACTACTACTACGGATAACCTTGAGATGCGATGCTCCGACACACGAAACATTCCCAAGCCATCCCGGGCAAGTGGATATACACCCGGGCCGACTCGATTTCCTCCCCTTCATTGCCCAGCAAGGGACGGCGACGGTACCGCTGCAGTCATTCTAGAAACCATTAATTTGGGTTCACTTTGTTTTTCTTTGACCAACTCCAACCGGGTGAGTTTCGGATAAAACCCGCCCTTTCTTTCATGCAGCTTTCGCTCGCACAACTCGTCTGTCTTCTTCCACTAGCGCCATCCAAGCCAAGAAAGGTTTGCATTCCAATCCTGCCAGCCAAGCGCTTAAAGTCCTGCTGCGCACGGTGATGCCTTACCCAAAAACCCGAACCCCTTGCCCACACAGCAAGATACCATCAACGGCACTGGGTACTGGGTAAAAGCCGACTACAGCTTTAGGGACTACATCAAGACACGGCAAGCAGCGGTGTCTGCAAGTCTTCCCGGTAGCATCGCATCCTTTCCCTAATCCCTGCTCCGTAGGTCATTTTTATTTCCGGTCCCAAAGATAAACACACCTCCTTTCGACTTTTTGGAACATGCTGACCGATCGGAATTGATTTTTTTTGTTCGATTTCTTGCTGAAGTTAAGTGGTGTGCAAGAATACAAAAACATAACGTGGCGCGTGCAGCTAGTTATTAGTCCACTCAAATCCCTTCCAGCCACGGGGTCCGAACAACCGTTTCGTGAGAATCGTGAATCGCGTCGCCCTTTGATTATGACATTTCGATAGAATGAGACGCCGGATGCCCTATCGTAGGAGAAGTGAGATATTAATGGCACCTCATCAATCGTACTAATTTGATGATTGAGATGATAATCGACGCATGTTAATCAATCCCGTCCACCACCACACGCCACCACACGCCACCAGGAATCGCTCAGTCATCAATAGTACAAGGGGTCGCTGGCTAGCACGGCACGGTGCGTCTCCCTTTATCCGTTTTCGGTGGGAAACATGTTCCCTTCCATGTGTTGCCTTGTGACGTGTTCTTTGTCGCCTAGAGTTTGATGGGATGGAATAACAACGGCACAACAGCAACAAAAAAACAGCTCCAGCATGACCGAAAACACATCTGAAGGAAATATATCTTGCAGAGCCGTTGGAGAAAGGAGACATACGGCGGTAGGAAAGCTCGTAAAAAAAACACTGGGAAAAATAACAACGCCATCCGTACGGAAAACAAAAACTTTACGCCACCATGCTTTATGGTTCTCTCGAGAGGTTGATCTGCTCACGAGCGTTGAAAGTACGCAAGCAGGCAGGCGTACGACTACGACCACGAGCGCCAAGATACATAAGTACCAAGATATCAAACGAACGAAGGCACGCACTTGACCAACGCAAGAACCCGTCACCTCAGCCATCTGATGAACAAGAACGAAACTCATGGCGCTTGATGTTTGGAGTGTTCGCAACGCCGTAGGAACTTGTTTTTGCCATTTCCTGTTTGCTCGGTTCAATGCAAGGCGCGACGAAAGGAACACGGCCCAAACGAAAAAACATGGCAGACAGGTAAGGCGAAAAACGTTCGAAAAAAAAGGCAAACGCTTATCGCAAAATTACCTTCTAATACACGCCGGTGTACGGCATTGGAGAGAAGGTACCGGTCGCACGCTTTGCAAGCTGTAGAATCACGGACACTGTTGACACAAGACGCCTTCTCCTTCTCCTCCCCTCTCCGCCCCCCCCCCCCTCACAAAGACAGATGGGCTATTTAGGGTGCCGCGGCGGCCCATACCCATTGCCTGACAAAACAAATAGCCATTCAAAGCCATAAACCAAACCGAAACCTGCGAAATGTAAACAAGCCGTGTCTGACGCCCCGGACCCAGGTACTGGCTCACCCCGCCCAGAACCGATAATTTGATGTAAATGGTTGACTTTGGGTAGGCTTTTTTCACGCCACGAAACCATATTTTGGACCTTATCGCCGGAAGTATCGGGTGGCCTCTGCTTTCGGCCGATAGCAGGAAGCGCCTCTCTTAAGCATTCGATTGATTGAGCCCATAAGTCAATGCAAATGATGGGTGCGTCGCTGTCGTTTGGACGTTTCCTTTGCGTGCAGCGATTCGATCCACAGAAGTGCGTTAGACACACATCGGAAATGACTTCTTAATGCTCTGTGAGGGGACCATTTTTCATATGGTTTTTGGATGTTCTGAATAGGAAATGGTCTTAGCAAGCGCTTAAACTATCGGACCATTTGTTTCCTTGGGTCAAGGTTGTTTCTCGTCGCCTTCAAATATGGGACACTTTAGGAAAGCATCCTACAGGCGGATGATTCCGTTTCCCTAAGCACTTATTTGCAGTAATCCGTCATTATCGTTACGAATAATTTAACGTCCAAACGTCCAAGACTCGATGACTCGGTCAAACGTTCGATAAACAAAAGTAACAGCGTTATTCGGCTCGAGTTCCCCGCTACCCTAGAAGTAGCCTCAGACGTCGGGGCAACACATTGAACCGTCTCAATTTGCGTGCTGTCATCTATAATTAATCAATCGAACAGAGCATCTCCCGGAACAGTGTATTGACTTACCAGTTAGTATCGCAAACGCGCTGATGTAGTTCATGTTGAGTCGCTGCGTCGTCACCGGGCTCAAATTTTCAATAAGACTGCCGTTAAGCCTCTCTGTCTGCTATCAGAGCAATAGTTCGGAGGAAACGGAAGCACGGATTGTGTACTGGTTCCTTCCGTCAGTGAAAAATGCACTTCTAAACCAATCCTCCTCTAAGGACAGCAGCAATCACATATGGAACGGGGAATGGACACTTTTCAGTAGGGACACTTTTTACTGATGGAGCTAAAACGAATCACAAACCAACGAGCCTCACCTGCACAATATTATTTTTCACTACTAGCACGCATTCCAATACCTTCAGCCACACTTGCACTCACGCACGGTCGAATCGCTTTTTCTTTGCTTCCCGCTGTACACTTGGGATTAGCAATTCCCCACCGTAACAAGGTTGCATGAGAAACTTTGAATAATTAATCGTCACAACCTACTGCGCGGGAAAAGTCCTGCGATACGGTTCTTCGTTCAGGAGCTTTCCGTTTTCTCTGCACAAACACAATCACACGGGCAAACTCATGGCCTGCTTGGTCTAACTGATTCAGAGCAATTGAGTTGCGAACGTTTTCCACGACTCTTTTCACTAGCCCCAGTGCTCTCTATGCCAAGCAGATCCACACACCTTGGCCAAACTTCTGCAAAAAAAAACCGAACACCGAACACCGATTTGGATAAGCAATCAAATATTCCGCATCACTTTACCACCGCTACCATGCGGCCGAGAAAACTTACGCCTTGAAGGTAAACAAATTGTAACAGGGAGATTGTGCGTGTGTTGGGGATGCTGTTTGCCCACCGCTTTCCTCGAGACAGTTCGCCGTTACCACTTGGTGGTGCTGCTGTTTGTTTTGACCGTCACGCGTCACGCGCTTGAGATAGGCCGGCGTGCGGCGCACAGAAGGCGTATTGCGCGCAGATTCTTGAAATGTAACACTCACTTTTCCTTCTCGCTTCTCCACCAACCAAAGGCGGGAACTTTAGGTCAGGTTTTGACACATCAAACGCTCGACTCGCTTTCGTTTCTACGTTGGAGGGTTTTTTATTCACCCTCGTTTTATAGAACTCGAACGTGGGCCGGAATGTTTGCCTAGTGCACGGCAGTCACGGACAGGAGGAAACCCTTTTGTAAACGAGATCACACTGATCTGTGATCTAAATAGCGACAATGCTGCAGGGCGAGTGCGGGGAAAATGCAACCACACACGCGAGAAGGGTTCGTAATTACCTGACGTAGAATGTCGATGCTGTCCGGTTGGCGATCGCGAAGCGCTTTAATTATTCATTCAATTTACCCTCCACCCGATCGACCGGCTTTGCTCGATAGCCAATTAACTGCAAAATAAACTCGACCGTTCCGTGTGCTGTTTCTGATTGCGAATTTTTCCCTTTTTTCCAACGGCGAGTGAAACACGTGCGAATAGCTCGCCCAAGAGGATGGACAACAGTATTCTTCAAATCACAATTGATGTTCCACAAAACGTGTACGTACGTTGATGACTCTCGACGAACTCTGCTGAACGGCAGCACCTAGCACGACCACTTCGGTACAAGTCTCGTAACGGAAAACGCATCGAATAATTCGCGACTGGCGTATGCAGCATAGCCCGCACGTACTCTCGCGTTCATCGTGGCTCGTAGGGTTCACGCTCTCGATTCATCCATTCTGTTTGAACTGTGTAATAGAAAAGCCTTTAGTCCAAAACATAGTGTGTTTGTAAAGGATTTTAAAGTGCTTTTGTTTTCATCTTATAACTAAACAGTGCTTTGTTGGTCTGAGCACTGTTTCTGTATTTTATGAATAACGAAAAATGTAATATTCTTACAATATTCATACAACTGCTAGTGAAGAGCAGTTTCCAAGAGAGAGAGAGAGAGAGAGAGAGAGTTCATGTGTTCATTCGCCCTTCCGATTTCTCTCGCCCCTGTACTTCTGTTTCGTTAAGCGAAGTTTGGCATCATAGCATGTGTTTCGACAAGTTTTCATCAAAATACGTTACCTGCATTAAGAGAAGGCTTTTCCAATGTTAGATCACACGAATATCTGCTATATTAACGCAACAAAGAGACGCGAGACATGAAACCGTTTTACAAACGGTTCTGTTCTGCTCCAGAAGAGTCTGCAATCGCACGCGGTCTCGTATCGCCGGATGGTAATCCTTTACCGCGGCGTTAATGGCGTACGCTTCCACGTCGTCTCCTCACATCAGGTTCCTCTAAATCTACCTCCTCTGTCGGTGTAAACGGTTTGCGTTGGGGTCTTCATACAAATAATCAGGTCAGCCATATACATCGTCATACAGTTTGGAATAATAGCGATTACTTAATGTCCTTTATCACTTAAGGAGTCAAAAATCGTTCTGGACGTCCTGCTGTCTGTTGTAATGGTTGGAATCATCGTCAGATTTCACCAGAATTCATGACTCAGAAACGTACTGGATCAGTACTGGAACTATAAAAAGCATATTAATATTCAATTACACAGGTACCAGGGTCGGCCGTTGAGACAGCTGCTTTGAAGAAGAATTGTTTGTCCAGACTGTACCATGACAAGTTTTGAGTTAATCGAGCCCCCAATAAACAAGACTCCCAATTACCGATGATAGATAGCTAAACCTAGAAATGGTGGTTCAACTTGTTTTAAAACATGTTGAAGCTCAACTCGCGGTCCATGCTCTTGAATGAGCAGCACAACCGAGAAACGAACGTATCTCTCTCGCGCGGTAAGTGAATACGTTTGAAATGCTTCAACGCTTTAAATAACACGTGTGTAAGGGACCACTAGTTAACATGCGTTAACATAATTTATTTAAAATTGTGTGTTGCATCTAAGCTTTTATTCAGCCCATCTTATACCATACAAGAATAATTACAATTAACGCCAATTGAATCAGTAGAAGCTATCAAAGGAAATACTTATCACACATACTCACATAGCAGAATATAAAACTAACAAAATCTATAGATATCAAAAGTGTTGATATGAATCCTTTAATACTTCTGGTTAAATTTTGTATTCATTAGAGAGTTCATTTCATCTTAGTTTTCTCTTTCTCCGCTCTCGGATGCTTTCGTCACACTCTCTCAAATGTGGATATGTTATTTCAACCAGAACAGCTGTTCTTCGTTTGTTTTCCTTTTCACTACACGTGCATTTATCGCATAACCACCCGCAAAGTTCTGACTCAATGCTCGTGAAGGGCTCTACCGTGAATCTTTCAACTCGGCTGTAGAAGAACAAATTTATCAAAGGATGGGATGTAAAAACAGCTTTTGCCATAACTGGCGCTAGGTATGCGGTTAACTCAACTTAAACAAATACCCGAGTTTGTTCAGTCATAGTTCGATAATCATGATCATGGCTCCAATTGGATCTGTTATTTCAAGGTTAAACTTTCAAGACCATTGACTCGCTGCTGTTCTTACATAGTATAGTTTCACGAGGGTGAAGTTTACTTCCCTTGCCGAATGTGAACTTTTTTCATACAATTTTCCCAATAAAAACGTAAAAAGGGAGTCTATTTACTCAAGAACTGGGAAGAAGGATTTTATAATCATTTAAAAGCTGCACAGTGAAGTTACATACACATTTCCACAAGTCTTCTTTATATCTATGTTAAAGTGTCTTAGAAAATCGGTTACAATATATTTGATACAACATTTTAGGTAGGTGTTAAACCCTTATTATATTCAAATTACTTCAAATCTTCAAACTGGTGACTCAAAATTAATCAATTGCATATTTGTTCCGCTTAATTATTAAATCAAAACGGCTATTGCAACATGACCCACGACCCAAGGGACCAATTGATACGCAAAGTATTCACAAACGCTTTCACAATTCTTAATGGTTAAGTAATTGCCTCGTTCTTTCCCTTTTTTCCACTTCCTATTTAACGACAAGTGCTTTTTTACACATGCAGCAACTACTTTTGTCATCCTTCAGCGGTTGCAATCCTTCATCCATCCTATTCGACCAAGTGTATTGCCGTCCTTTGAGAGTGCGACCCACTCTGAATAACTGTTTCCGATCACATCCCAAAATTCCATGCATCGTTGAGTCGTTCAAGTGGGAATTCTTTATCGTTTCATATTTTCTCAACCGAATGAGAGAAAAAGGCGTTCAGACGTACACCTTCCGTTTTCGTTAATGCTTGATGCTTCTTTTATTCTACTTCTTTTCTCCTCGACGCCTGATCGACGCGTAAGGGGAATATTTTCCTGTGATTGACTTCCAACCAAACCCGAAGGACGAGAAACGAATCTGTCCTGCAGCTAGTCATGATAGTCGTATTTCCTCTTTCGCCGTATGCACCAACGTTTGGGGAGCACCCGTCGCAAGAACTACGGATTGTACGTAGTACATCATCTAAATTGCATACCACGCAGACGAAAATGCGCGCACGTGAGATGCCTCATGAACTTGCCTTCTTGGGCAGGTGCAGGAAGACCTAGCACGTTAAAACGTACGCTCCCCCACTGCCACGGAAACGAAAGGATGTCCAGCGTGTACTCTGACTGACGATAGGCAGCAGAACCCTTTTTATTGCTTCCGGCCATTTTCCCCATCAAGTGGCATGCCTAACCCGCATTTAACATCATCGTCGTTCGTCCTGTTCTACACCGTTGTGGTGTTAGCTGCCTAGTTAGCAGCACTTTAAATCTTCCAACCGAAGAACGAACTCACCCGCTCACCAGCATTTTTCTATTGCCCTACCTCAGATAATAACGTTGCCGATGATGCATTATTTATTGCACATGTTTACCGACACAGTTTTCCAACGAACGGTAAAGAATTCGATACATCGGATGCTGCTACTTCCCATCAAAGATCAAGCCCTACTAGCATGTTTCAACCATCGTATCTGTTGGTGCTCTTTGTCTTGTGTTTCGCTACTCCATCGACTATTTCGTTTTAATGTTTCATCAAATAAAACCCTTTTTGCCGACCGTCGAAGACCGCCAGCACAGTGAGGAAAGGATCATGAAAATTCATGGCTAATTATATGAGCCCGGCCAAAGAAAGGATACAAATTTACTCTCAATGTTTGGCAAGCCAAATAACCTCAGGTGAATTTTTACTCGGACTTTTTCCGATCCATCCTCTTATCCGTTGTGAAGAAAGGGATCACAAGCTATTTAGAATTTGCTCTGAATCAGCAACTATTTCTGAAATCCTCTACTTTCAGGAAAATAAACATGTTAGACGTAAAATATGTACAGTGATGGAAAACACTGGAACGTTTAACACCACTTTCAAAATACTTAAAATACTTTCCAAAGGGAAAAAGCCAAAACAAAACAAAATATTACAAAAACATAAAAAATGCCATACAACCATATGCTGAGCTCGTCCCTCAAATCATAGTATTATACAGACACCTGTATCAATATGCATGTCTGTATAAATTATAGTCACTATTTGATGTCGCTGAACCAAAACAACACTAGAACTAGAACTAGAACTGGTGGATAGTACACTATCTCAAAAAGACTATCTATAGTTGCTTTTTCAATGAAAAGTCTGTTTCATGCACTGTGTGACGCTTTTACTTACCAAATAGACTCGCTCACAGCAGCACATATGTGCCTACCTTTCCGCTTTCCAGTGTCTGTCTTCCTCGCAGACAGACGAGATCGATCTGCTTCGTATTGGCAATTGGTATTGACTGACAAAGGTGGTGAATGATTCGACCGGCGAGTTCCATTCTTGTGCGGTATTCGGCACAGTGAGCATGCTCATGCATTCGTGACCTATGGAAAATCAACTATGTTCTTTCGTCAAGCGCAGTTTTCAAATATAATCAGCTCTCGGTGTATTAATTCTTATATTCTACGTCTAATGTGTATCGTTCACACATATGGTTGTTCATTTCAACGTGTCTTCTATCAGCTAACTCACCGAAAACAATGCGTTTTGCCGTATTTAAGCATACGCCTGTCCGTTATCTTAACTGTTAGTGTTATTCGCACCTTTCTTTCTCCCGTTCTCGCTCCCTGCGGATACGACGTTTTACAGAACTGATTTACCAATTATCTTTCCTTCTACCATCCATGACGTGGAGAGAAGTGTTGTCGCACAAAATGTGACAGCGATCTTAATTGTATCTGTTGTGTATCTTTGCTAAATTGTGCTATAGCAATCGTTAATTTCCGTACTGTCTCAAAAGTCCCTACTGTTTTCCCCTCCATTTTCCAGACTTTTCAAACGCAGAGCTCCTCCCGTCACAATTCTGCACAGCCTCGAACGATAAAGAGAGTAGAGACATGCGCTACCCTATTTGCTATGGCTTACATTGCTTTTCAACGTTTGCTTTGGGCATATCACACTATCTTTTCGAAAACTGGCTAATTGTAGGATAAAATGGAAACAGAACAACAGTCGCGGTGGAACTGGCTATTCCTTCAATTTTCTTCAAAAATAGCAGATCCTTAAACTGCTTCTTTGACACTACTTTCATACAAGGGCAACAGGTTTGCCGTTCTTAATGCTACCATCCGATAGAGTTCCTGTAAACTATAATTCGTTAATAAATTAAATCAATTCACTCGTTAAAGCGTTTCTAATGCACAAAAGGATGCTCTCCAGGTAGAAAGATGCCCTCGATAAGTAGAATAATACAGCAGTTTGTGAGTCACTCTGCGAAAACCATACACAGCAAACGAGAGGGGTAAAAGAAATACGTTTAAAACATTCATACAATCATACAGAACAATCAAATTTACGACTGTTTTTTGGAAATTATTAGTAGACAATCGGAACTCTCTCATATGTCCCTGTGAATGAATGCCTGTGCTTATGCAGATCTAAATATTGACCCTAGTCGTATGATGTGACTGCATTCCCTCTAGATCGAAAGGCCAAACACCGACACGATGCAGTACATCGTCTTGTTCTCCCAGCGCACTGTGCAAGAACCGTCTGTTTCATTGTTCCAGTAGCAAGAGCTTGCCGTATGCAGTCCAGCACCATTCTTCTGCATTATCATGCACGTTACTAGAGAGAAGAGAGAGCAGTTAATATGGAAAGAAAAAGAAGAGGTACAATAGAATCTTGAATTTGAGCTGTGAAATCTACGCAATGGCACTTAATCTAATATACTAAAATGAAAGTGACACACTCTCGTTACGATGATTTGGATTCTAACACACAACATTCAAGGCCCAGGGAGCAGACCTAAAAGCTCTAATACCCGTGCGTGCGGCACGCAAAGCTCTAGTGTTGTGTGGCCTCGCAATAAAATATCTAATATATTGCTCGTTTGGTGCCTCACGCTCAGCCGACGCCACAACCATTTGTGAGGCGCTAAAAACATACTCACAGTATGATGTACTATAAATTTACGCCTCCCGTTGAAATGAAACTCGTCTCAGACAAATTCGCTATCAATAATTTGCCAATACAAAATTCCTTACCACACCTCCAAGCGTCGATAGATACAGAATGTTTGTATTTGACTGTCTTCCGATTCGAATGAAATAGCTGTTTCTCCCAAGTATTTCTAAGGTCAGATCAAATCCAAACATAAGGTGGAAACAATCGTTAGTACTATTTCAAAACCTGCTCGTGTGCCAATTGACGCACTTTCTCCTCAAGTACAATAGCGTCCTTTAAGAGCATTTTTGGCGTGCTTTCCAATAATTACAACTGTTGAGAACAACTCAATTGATTGAACCTTTTTGCCATCTGAAGACCATGCTGCAAGAGTATATAAAACCAAAGGATCTTCGATCAGACTATAATCATTGCTTATCTTCAGCAACCCATTTCAACGGACATTCGACGAAATGAAGCAGCACATTCTTACTACCGCTCTACTCGCCGTGTGCTTTCTCACCGGCCCAACGCTTGCCCAGGGCGGAATCGGGGTCGGAGTTGGAGGAATTGGTGTAACGGTCCTTGGAACATCTTCGCTGGTAGGTGTCACTGTAGCCACAACGGTAGCTGCAGGAGCAACCACAACCACTGCCGCACCAACGACCACGACGGCGGCTCCTGCCACAACTACGGTTGCCGGTGCCACAACTACGGTTGCCGGTGCCACAACTACGGTTGCCGGTGCCACAACTACGGTTGCCGGTGCCACAACCACTGCTGCTACCGGAAATACCGTCGTCTTTAACATCAATGGAAGTACGTACAAAAAAAATCTTTTATCACGATCACTCTGAGTGCTAAATTTATCTTTTTTTCCTACTTAGGCATCGTAACTGTCGCCTCGTCCGATCAGGCAACGATCGCTGCTATTGTGGCAGCCCTTTCGGCCACTACTACTACTGCTGCCGGTACAACCACCACTGCTGCTGCAACGACCACCACTGCTGCCGCTGCGACCACAGCTGCCACTACGACGGCTGCTACAACTGCTACCACGACCACCGCTGCCTCTACCACTGCAGCCACTACCGCAGCCACTACAGCAGCCACTACTGCAGCAACAACTGCAGCCACTACTGCAGCAACAACTGCAGCCACTACTGCAGCAACAACTGCTAGCACTACTACCGCCGCTGCTACCACCACAACGGCCGCAACGACTATCACAATTACGATTAACATTGATGGACAGACGGTTACGGTGAGCGCAAGCGACTCTAGCCTGCTCTCGATTCTAACCCAAATTCTCAACAGTCAGACCACTACAACAACAGCCGCCACCACCACTACCAATGCCGCTACCACCACCACCACTGCCGCAGCTACAACCACCACTGCCGCTAGCCGAGGTGGCTGTGGAGGCCGCGGAGGAGTCGGTAGATTAGGAATCGGCTTTGGCGCAGGAATCGGTTTCCGTGGCGGTTTCCGTGGCGGTTTCCGTGGCGGTGCCGGTGGCGGAATCGGTTTCGGTATCAGAGGTGGGGTACGTGGACCCGGCATCATTCGTCCCATCGTCGGAGCTGCAGCCAACGCCGCTGGCAACGTGGTAGGTGCGGCCGTAAATGCCGCTGGCAACATTGTGGGATCTGGACTCAATCTAGCCTCAGGTGTGATTGGTGGTGCGGCCAATGCGGCTTCTGGCATTCTTGGAGGAATTGGCAGTGCAATCGGTGGAATCGGAACAGGGCTGCAGGCAGCTGCAGGTGGCGCACTCAACGGAGGCTTACGCGCCGGAGCGAACTCCCAGGTTGGCCCTACTGGAGGTCGTGGTGGATTCGGAGCCGGATTTGGCACCGGTTTCAGTGGTGGCGTAGGGTCGCGTGGACTTTTCGGTGGCGGATTGCAGGCCGGTGTTGGTTTCCGTGCTGGTCTTATCGGATAAGCAATAACTACTCGCCATTCCTCCCACACAATACACCGTGATAGAGATGTTTGTGTATAAAAGATAGTCACTACGCCAAATGGCTACAGCATACAGCAATAAACGAAAGAATCCATGGCGAAACGCATTGCGTTCTTATTACACTATAAATCCGACTTACCAATATATTTGTAGGGCTTTTGCAGTTTCGTTAGCACGCTAAGGCAGCCTTCCACCACAGACCCGGTCCAGTTGTTGACTTTATCGTGCTGGTACGCATTCCCACCGATCGTCGTCTCGATAGCTTCTTTGATAATTTTACTCACATCGTCCACGACGAACTGGTGCTGGTGTAGAATTAACATTGTGCATTAGTGTTTAGATCATTTTTACACAGCGAGCGAAGACATGCAGTGCAGAGCGGCCCACTAACCGGGGACAACTGAATCGCCGATAAAGAAGTAACGGAACTTTCAGCCGTTAAAAAGTTTCATCACAAGGAAAATTGTGTTTACTTCCCCATGTCCCCTCAGACATGGGCCTGTTTCTGAGGATTGCTTCCGGGAGTGTGGAAACTAATCCTCACAGCATAGATAGCGTCAAACATGAGTTACTTCGCGCCAAAGTTTGATCAATGCGCGCCTGGTTGCGTGTTCCGAACGAGGTCACAACAAACGGAACGTTCGCAATTTCCCACTTTTTTCTCCCACACGTTTAAGGGTTTTTTTAGGGTTTCACATTTCTGGTAGCTTACCGCTAGATAAATTACCACTCAGTGATCCAACTTCCGCACATGTAGCACTGCTAGGTAAATAAGCCATCACCACCGCATTGTACCAAGTCGCCGTAGTGGCATTGCATGACCAGGTGTGATCAATTGCGAAGAATGGCATCATCGCACTCTTGGACAGGGTGTCGGTGACACATTCTTTACGCAAACTTTCATCTTTGCCCTTATGGGACGCCATTTGTACGGGGTCCATACTTAATCAAGACGCTTTCTTCTATCTGTACCGAATATTCGCGCTATCGAACAAGGACAATCAACATTATATTCTTTCCCAAGCCGTCAATGCTTTGTTGAAGTATTACTTTCGGTGAATGATTCCAAAATTAAGCTAATGCCAAGAGAACATAGCAGAAGAGCATCATACAAAGTCATTATTCCAACAAAATAATATATGCCCTTTATCCACCCCCTCCTAACGGAAAATAAACTATCGACCACCGTAAAAAGCAGCAATGACGGAATTCTTCAACGTCAGCTGGCCATCATCACGGTAGTAACCTATCTCACTGCACTGCACCCGAACAGTTCGCAACGGATCACGGAAATGAAACCGTAACACTTACTTCTTCTTTGCCGTCTTCCATGGTGATTTGGTAATGGGATGGTTTGGAAATTTGTACGATTTCACAGGCTTTTTTAAATATGCCGATGCCGCTGCTAAACGCTGCTAACCATCAACTCCTAGAATGTTCCGCACAGTTTCTTTTTGCTTTTTTGCCAACGATTTTGACACCGCGCTGTATTGTTTCTCTTCGCCAGAGCGCTCTTTGATTCCTTTCGTTTACAATGCGCACGTCCAGTACTTATTGCTGTTTGCGCGGGAGAAACCATCTCCTATTGATTTTAATCTACGTGATGCATGATGTTGTTCAGGGTTCACTGCATTAAGTTAAATGAATTTTTACTCTTGTTTTAATAAACTATCAAACATAATAAATACATGTTCAACACATTAACAACTCCACCGCAAATTAGGCCTAGAACTCGAACTAAGAGGCTACACACGTTGAAACACAACGCGCAAGAACTGTCATTTTTGTATCGGCCCAAGAGAGCGGCTCGTAAACAAGCTCCTGAACGAGAAACAGCCGACACAAGCGGTGACCGTGTGTAATCATCGTTTTCTTTCAGAAATTTGGTGCAGTCTACGGAACTTTGTGAACCCAACAATGGCAGGATTCAATCCAGTCGACATGGTTGAGGAAGATGCGGCGGATCTTCAATTTCCCAAAGGTACTTCACGCTCTCCCATGAAGATAGAACGAATTGTTGAACGCGTTTGTTTACAGAATTCGAAAGCGCCGAAACCCTGTTAATTAGTGAGGTCCATATGCTTTTGGAGCATCGCAAAAACCAGAACGAGTCGTCGGAGGAAGAGCAGGAGTTTTCGGAAGTATTTCACAAAACGTACACCTATACGAACGAGTTTCGGAAATTCCGTAACAAGGAGACGATTGCTAGTGTGAGAAGGTGGGCCATCTCGACAAGTACGACTTTCTTATTCATGAATTTCGAAGATTATGACGTTCTCGTTCCCTACTTCCATCCATTCAGTTTGCTGATGCAGAAAAAGCTTCACAAATTCGAGCTAGCTGCATTGGGAAACCTCTGCCCGGCCTCGCCGGAAGAAGCAAAAGCTCTAATACCTTCGCTTGAGGGTCGCTTCGAGGATGACGAACTGCAACAAATACTGGACGATATCGGCACGAAACGCAGCTTGCAATACTAACCTTCCCTTCGACCAGAATCCTTAGTACGGCACATTGTAGCTAAATGCATCAGCGAGTCCCGTAACTGTAAGATACACATGGCAAAGATACATTCAATAACAACACAAACGTTCGAGACCAAATACTTACGATGTAGCTTGTGCTTTCCGTACGCTTCTCTACTTAGCAATTTCGCCAGTTGTTGATGACATTTACAGTAGGTTCGCTCCAGTTCGCCCACCTGGGAGTTTGTGATGAAATCACACATCGTGCTATTGTCCGGTATATCTCCTCGCGCATCCATTTCCGTGTACAGCACCGTGTTGTTCCACTCATCGCGCAAAATGTGCACCAAATTGAGCAGCCGTATTATGCCTTCCATAACCAGTTTACTATCTTCCTGCTGGAAGCAATGGTCGAAGATCGTCCCAATGTACGACTGGTGGACCGTTATCATTTCACTCAAGTTATCGGCCACATCCAACTTTTCGTCGAGCTGTTCGCCAAAAGATTGCAACACGTGCGTCATCAGATGGGAATGAATGCACTGGACCGAGAATATCATCCAAAACCTAAGCATGGCCAATCGCTTCAGTATCAGATCGAGCATACTGAAGCTTGCATAAGGCGGACGCTTCTTCAACAGCTCCGGAAAGTGCAACATTTCCAATGTGCCAAGGGCCCATTTCACTTTCAATAGGAAGCGGAAAACACTGTTATAGTTGGCCATGGTGTCGTCGTTGATCATGTTGCTTAAATCGTGGTTGGGATTGTAGAGTACGCGTATTTCGTCGATCGCTAGCAGTACTGTGGTTGTGTCTAGTTTGTACCCCGCTGCATGACTAACTTCGATGGTGAACAGCGACGTCATGTCGTTAAACCGCGACGCCAGAATGTCGTTCAACTGAATCGTAAGTAGATACGGATTGGCCCAGTTTTCACCTGCCTCGATCCGGCGAAACAAATCGCTGTAAAAATAATCCATCAAATCGCTCGCCTCAAGTAACAGCACTTTGCGAATGTTTTTCAAATGATCCATCACATGAAACTCGTCCTTATAGATGTACGTAACGTAGTGGTTTGCAGCCTGTCGCTTGGTTTCCATGAGATTTTTAATCGCATTAAAAAGAACGTGCTCGAGTGGAAGCTGCAAGGTGGATATCGAATTCAGTAGAGTATAGAGTGTGTACGCGTTTGAGAGCTTTCGTTCCAATTGCGAGGTGAAAGACGATGGTTCATCTGTTCTAGTCAGACGATGAGACCCATCAACCATGTTCAGCGTACTGTGAAACGCCAACAGCAATAGATCGTCGTCACAAACTTCTATCATTTGTTTCCGAAGACTATCTATTATAGAACTTTCACCTTTCTGCAAATGAAAAGCACACCTTTTGAATAAAACAAAATCAAATTATCAAAACCGCCTCTGCTTACATACCGTTTTAACCGCAGCTAATTGTTGATCTGGTACGTGATCATTTTCCTTAGCTTCTTTTTCTGTACGGAACTTTTCGAGCTCTTCTACGATCGTTTCCAGGAAGCTGGTGTAGATCAAGTTTTCGTCCATTTCTTGCTCCTTGCGCATATCGCTTATCCTGTCCAGCCCGTTCAAAATGTTCAACGTGTAACCGGCCTCCAGAGAGTGTCGCAACAACAGTTTAATTATAGGATCGTTTTCAATTACCTCCGAAATTGCAGAACTCACGTAAAAGGAGCGTATTTTGCACTTGGAAAACAATCTGGCCTGATAGCCAGTTTGCAGCCCGGCAGGTGAACACTCTCCGTAAGTTTTTTCCACCAAAAATTCTTCTCGCCAATCGTCGAGCCGACCTTCCGTCCACCAGGTGTCGATCATGTTCATGTAACATTTCAATGCCGCCAGAAGCAAAGCGAAGGCAAGATTTCCCTTCTCTAGATTGGCGCTCAGCTTAACGCTTCGGAACAGTCCCGACAGCAAATGGGCCACTGCAATGTGGGCTGGAAATTTGGTCCAATCCAGCACGGAAAATTTGTGAATGTCGTACAGCTTCTTTAACACAAACAGTTCCGGTTCCAGCTCGTGGAACAGCTTGATAATTGTGTATGTTTTGCCCGGTTCCTGCTTAATAAGCTCCTTCTCGTGCTGTATCATCACCGATTCCATGTGGTCGAGAAAACTTTTCACTCCGGCCGCATAGCATTCGAACGAGTGTGGCGCTGGAAGGCTTCGCGGCTGGTGTTCCAAAATGCTGCGACAAAAGTTCCGCAACCGATACGCTATGGTCATGTACTCGGTAAAGTTGAGCAGGAACGTCTGTATGCCGTGTTCGGTTGTGCTAGAGAGCGACACGTTCGTGTTGATCCAAATCTGATCGTCATCGATGCGGAACAGCTTGCAATCGACAGGGTTCGTAAACATCCACAGTATTTCTCGTAAAATGCAATACTCCGATACGGTGGAGACGGGGTCGCTTTTCAGGAAACCATGCGATACCTTTACGATACGCTCTGTCCAGAAATCACAAAACGATGCCCCTCTGTGGTCACTATTCACCTTCACCTTGTACTGCAGATCGTCCCACCAGCCTGGTTGGGTGTGTTCCTGCAGCCAATCAACGGCAAATTCTTCACTAAACGTTACATAACTGTCCTCTTGCCTTGGTGGCTCAATCTTGTTAAACACGATCATTTCAGTGCAGCTGGCGGACATACCATCCAGCTCCAGCTTGTTGCCAACTTCAATGGATTCTACTTCCACCTCTCTCTGCTCAATACTGTTGTAGTATCCCGAAGCACTTTCCTCTAAATCGCTCCAATCACTCAGCTCCGAACCTTCTTTGTCATCGAGCAGATCGAGTTGAATATTATCTTCGAGCAACTCCGCAATTAGATCTTCCCGTTCCTTATCCTGCAACCTTGCTATTGTAGGCTGAGGCACGAAAAGCTCGATCGTTTCACCGGTCCGCAGGCGTTCCTTTAACGCACCGACGGGGTTGTATGCCACAGTCAGCAAGAATAGCAGTACCGACCAATGTATATCGTGCACGTAATGATCCAAACATGTATCATCAACGATCAGCTCCTCGTAGCATCGGCGCAATTGTCCGGCCTCCGTGGTAAAGTTGGTGATCTCCATGTTTTCTATTATTGCTTCTATCTTTCTCCGTATTTCGTGACTGTTTACCGACATGTACCGGTCGCTTCTTATTGTTCCAAGTGTGAAATTGTAGCAAATCCCAAAGTTTTCTTCCGATTCCTGCAAATAAACGTTACAATGCTTTTGCTTTAGCTGGCCAGCCTCTAACGATGGAAAACTACTCACACTAAACCCGGTTAAGGATTTTATCAATTCAGGAACATACTGAAGCACTAAGGCTTCCACTTCCGCCAGCATCGTAGACATGGTGACCTTCGTTTTCACAGATCGCAATGCAAAACACTACAGATTCAAAGTAATTCCTCGCCAAACGAGCTCCTGGTTCGCTATCAGGAAGTTTGTTATGATTCTATTGCTTCGCGTGCTTTCATCGAACAGCCCTAGGCAGTAAAACAGTCATGCCTACTCCTTCTGGCATATTGCATTTTTTATAAGCAGGAGCGAGATAGCACGTTGATTTTGTCTGCCAGGGGTGTCCTCGGCAACAGCTGTCAAACTCAACCGCCCGTTTTATTTCCAGATCTTCTAGACTCAGTTAAAATAACTGCGCGAACAATAACAGCCAAAATAATACATTATTGGAAATGCACTTTCAGTTCAAATACGCATGTTCGTGTACAACTGCAAGGACAGTAACAGTTAACGATATTCACAACACAGACTATCAGCAGCGAATTAAGGAACGCATGAATGAGATCGTCGATCGATCGTGGGACGAAACAGACCCCAGCATCCTTTCGCAGCTGGTAAGAATCATGTGAAAAGGTTTTCATTTTGTCTATTTTCACTCATTGTAATACTATTTCAGACAATATTCTCGCAGTGCAATGCGATTACTAGCAGAGGACAGGACAACATACCGAAGTACATGATACCCGATAGCGAAAAAGGATTAACAATCATGAAAAGCATTAGCAAGCGAACGGCTTCAGGCAGTGTCTGCGCCTGTGTAGCTGTAGCCAACACGTTATCATCTGTCCTGGACGCAGGTTTGGCGGAAGTTAGCATCGAACCTATACAGGAACAATCTTTGCTTGAAAAGGTGCAGCTCTTAAAGCCGTTTGTGTCAGCCTTTGAGGACGATATTTCCTTAAGCAATTTCTTCGTACGAGCATGGAAACAGGCTGTTCGATTCTATTGCCCAAGGCTTGTGGGAGAATTGGCACAAGTCTACCCCCGTTTCCTCGAGCCACTGTTAGACGAGCTATTGAAGGTTCGGGACACAGATTATGGAACACTTCAGTTGTTGAAAGAGTTTCAGTTTCTGTCGCGTTGCCTTACGATCGGTGAATCATTTTATACCACATTGGCTTATCTTGCAAATCAAGACCGTGTCCTTGCACAGCCACTGATTAGCGCTTGTATACGTTCTGCAAAGGATCAGCTTTCTATCAAAGAATACTATGCCCTTTTCCCGCAGCGAATAAGACCCTACGCTATCGTAATGAATGAGATTATCGATCCACACGATGCTGACATGGAAATGCTAATCGTCCAGTTTAAAAAAGAACAACCACAGGACTATAAAATTCTTATCATGGTTTCACCAGTTTTTTGGTTCCTAGAAAAAGAATGAAAATTGTGTAAGTTAATAATAAAACATTTCAAAAACCAAATCCAACGTATTTTACTGTCTTCGGTTGCACGAACTGCTGCAGGTTTGTTTTTATGTGTGTTTTCACTTTCTTCCCTCTCTTCATAAACTGGTTCAAGTCACCTTCGACTTCACATCTGCCCGTCTCGTCGCACGTCCGCATTTGACAGCAACTGCCAAGGGACGAAATTCACAACATTACTGTCCTGGCGAGGGTGAATTATTGTCTGTGACTCTGGAGCCTCTTCGAGCTAGTGTAATTTGCCAAAGATGGATCAGACACTGAACTGAATGTACTTAATCGCATTACCGTGTAGTGAAAACTTACTATTTGCGTATTCTCCCTCAAAGTGGCCAACAACAGATCGTTTCGCCGCGAAGGTTCGCCATTCGTTGTTGGTGTGATTGATATTTACGTAGCTCTACGAAACCGATTTCCGATATCCGCAGAAAAGGGTAGCATTTCAATCGACAGCACAGGTAAGTGTTGTTGCCTGTAAAATCCAACACAAAAAGGAGGCAAAAACGCGAGAATTGCGTTTGTGGCTCAGTGCTACTGTGACCATGGACCCATATTTCATCATGCTGTGAGTGTTTTTCTATCGCTGACGTAGCGAGATTGAAAGCCCGATAGAGGGAAGAGAGCAGCTGTTATTTGCATTGATCCAGTTTCATCTTATGTTCCCGGGTACGGGCACCGTGACCGTGGATCCACCAAAGACAACGTCAAAGCGGACAGTGCGATTGCCAGTGTTTGTTCCTACTATCTTCAACGATTACACTGCACCATCCCACACGCCCATTCGCGCATCCACTCACGGGTTGCGGGTGTTTGCTGCGGAAGCTTTATCGGTCAATGTAAACAAAAAGTCCAGTTATGATTGCATCCCCACTATTGTTTCATCTCGTGTATCTATCTAAAGCTCACAACACACGCCGCTTAACGCTGTTACTGATTTCACGCATGCAACGCGTCGCCTACTTTTCCTCTTTCGCAGGTAGCAGGCACAGGCATGGGGAATGACGACTGAACCCTGACGCGTGAGCAGGCGGTGCTATTTCCGTGAGGAAACAAGGCCTATCTTTGGCCGATAAGCGGGATTCGTAGTGGAAGCGTGTAATGCTGAAATGCCTCAGTCGACGACCAATCAGCATAGTGCGGGTGTAAACGTGGGCAGTTCTCACCAGCAGCTGCTCCTGTTCGATACGGCAACCAGTGGGACTGGAATGGCTAGTGATTCGAGACAGACGGTGGTTGCGCCAGTCAGTTTTGGGCACGGAACTAGTGTTGCTCCGAGATCCAGACCAAAACCAGCGCAACACGCATCGAGCACACCCGCAATTGGACTGACGCTTGCGGCGATACCACTGAATCCCTCGCCAAAGAACGCCATATCGCCCATTCCGGCCGCCGTTGTGGAATGCGATAAGTTTGTGGCCAATTTTGACGATAAATTTCTTGGCGCTTCAATACCGCTCAGACACAGCCCAGCTGACGGAGATTCCAACAGCTACAAGTAAGAAAAAATACCTCGAAAAGAGTCTTGCAAGCGCTAAACCGCTTCTCCGTTTTGTTACAGATTTGTAGTTCCTTCGGCAGCTGTTTCACCTGCCGCGCTGCTGTCCCCTTTCGAGCAGGACCCAATGTCCACCTCCACCACGGTGTCCATTCGACCGAGGCCAACAGTGCTGTCACATTCGCAGCAGCACATCCTGAGCAACTCGAACAGTGAAAAATCGCTAGTCTCCCCCTTGTCCGGGACGTCGACATGGAACCCGTTCGGAGATCCGTCACCATTCAGTCCCATCTCCACGCTGACGGAAGATCAACTGTTTGGCGCAGAGTTTGACAAACTGCGACTCGAAGGCAGCCAAACATCAATCGTGACCTCACCGGAAGAAATGAAATCGGATCGCTGTGTGTCGTACTGGGGCTCCCAGCGGGGATCCCTTTCGCAGGCCCTGTCTACGGGTATGATCGCAACGAACGGCGGTGGCCTGACTGGGAAGGATTTACTAACGCTCGAGGAAGATCCCTTTGGGTCTGCCCCGTTTACGCTGCCAAAAAGGTTCAAGCAAAAAAGCAGTTCTTCAAAATTGGCCTCCAAAATAAGCGATCGTTGGCGATATGCTGTGGGCAGCGGGCAGGGAAACGCAGGGAAGGAAAGCTTGATCGAAAATACCCCAACGGAACCGTGCAGCAATGGTATCGATGGGACCATGGGAAACTCACACAAAGACACAGACAAGTCTGTGCTCGGACCAAAGAACCTAAAGCTGGACGATCTCATCAGTAGTGGAGAGAAGGGTTCACCCAGCTTCATCAAACTCCCCCTGGACGATCGTAACAAATACGAGAAGCTCAACTCCAACGACATCACATCGGACGACAGTGACTCGGAGTATTACTCCGAATCGATAGGATCGCTGGCCGTTGGGTCCGGTTGTAGCGTTGGAGTTGGAGCTGTCGGTGGTTACGCAGGGATGCACAATACCGGTGCCGGCACTGGTGGAGGAAGTGCCAAGAAACACAGCTTCAAACAGTTTGTGGAGAGCAACATTCCAGAAAAATTGCAGGCCGTGTACCACAAGGTCGATAAGAGTCAAATGAAAAACGTGCAGCTAGTAAAGAAGCTGCGTAGTAAGGTGGCTCATGCTGGCAAGGAATCGTCGGCGACAATTGCGGCAGCGTCATCGAGGGCGAGCGAGCGACGGTCAGCGAAAAAGAATGGCATTCGAGAGGAGACGAATGCTCCAGAGAAGAATGGTAACGCTTCGGATGATGATTCCATTGGGTCAGCATCGGATCTGCGAGCAAATGATGATTTTCCGGAAGGCGATGAGACAAACGCCAAGGTTCCTTCCTATGAACCGACACGCAGGAACCGACCGTTCGGCCGTGGAACGTTCGGTGCCGAAGGGAGTGTGGATGATTGTATCAGTGAGAGCATCAAAACGTGCGGTTCAAGTGCCTATCACGCGGAATGCGAAAGTGTGACCACGAATGAGGACAACACAAGCCGAATAGTGACCAGGGTGCGCGTTAAAAAGCGCGAACATTTGGACTCGAAGCACAGCGTCATCGATGAGGATGACTCGGCGGAAGAGGACATGATTCAGGGCGAGAAGCCGCTGCTGCTGGACGACGAGCTGGACTATGAATCTGCCGCCGAGAACAATACAAGCGGAGAAGAGGTACTGATAGATCCGTTTACACCGGAGGACGAAATGGCCGCTAAAAAGCGTGACTGCAGCCACGACGACGATGAAGCTGAAGCGGAACTGGATCCGTTCGCGATGGCCCCTTTCCGTAAACCATTCGTGCCAAAGCGGAACAGTGTCATCAAGTTCCTACCAGAAGTACAACCCATCCCAGAGCACTGTCCGACTGTCGGTGGAAGTGTCGAGTTGCTGCCCAGTGAGTTTATCACTTCCACACCGATAAAACCGGCGGCAGCAACAGTAAGCTTCGAACCAGCACCTGGCACCTGTAACGATTTTTTCGATTTGAACGAAGACCCTGTAGTAGTACCACAGCGTGAAAAATGCTCCCCGAAAGCTCGACGCGATCTGTTTGGACTGGAACCATTTACAGCCACTCAGATAATTCCCATCGTATCATCTGCGGTGTCACCTGGACTAGGTGGTGCGCCGGTGTCGGTGACATCGCCACCTACTGTATGCCCCGCTGTTAAGCATCCAACGAAAGCTCCAACCACAACTGCACCTCAGGAACCATTAATCTCACGTGTTACCCTCGAGTCCGGTGGCGTAACTTTAACGCACATTATTCCTCATACCGGTACTAGTACATTACCAACTATTTCGATACTACCTACACCGCCATCAGCTGGTAATGTGACACCGACAGCTACTACATCTTCCTCATGTCTATCCACGAAAGGTTCGGGCCCGGATCAGCCGTTGCCCATTCACAGCCATTCCGCATCTTTTAGCAGTAACCTTCAGCATGCAGCCACCGGACAGCAATACCTGACTGCAAGGCGCAACTACGTTAATTTCAGCCAAATTCCCTCGCACAGCGTGACCTCCATTTCGCCGGATAACAATTACGTCAACTTTTGTCCAGACGGCGAGGACGACGATGATGTGCGAAATCTCAAGTCGGACGATTATGAGGACAATAGCAGTGATACGGTTGTGAAAGTTTCGTCCAAAGGATTTCTAACCAAAAAGCAGAAGGTCAAGTATAACCACCTACAAGAGAAGAGTAGTGCGGGAGCCAGTCATGGACGCAACGATGAGTCAGCTTCCTCGCTCGGCCAGAAGGTAAAGGCAAACGTGAGTGGCTACCGTAAGGCTGTGTTGGAAAGCAGTGTAGCCAGTATTGGAAAGATCAGAAAAGACGACCAAGCGTCGCGACTTCCGAAAGGCAGCTCAAAATCTAGCTCCAAAGTAATGGGATTTAGCAACATGAGTTTTGAAGACTTCCCGTCCGATGAGCTACCGGATGAGTCGGTTGGGGCGGCGGATGGTACCCGTTTGACCACGGGTATTGCCGGCGGCAAGCTGCTCAAGATGGCCCCGTTTGAGGTGATTCGCAACGAAAAGATGCTACTGGAGGCGGAGAAAAAGTTCGGCTCACTGAAACGCCGTAGCAATCCATTCTCCTGATTGTACGCCGAAGGGTATAAGAAACGAAAGTGAATCGCCGCTTCATGGCATTGGCACCTGTCCACAACGGTATGGGCCAATAATACTGCTCCAGAGTGTGCGCGGGTATGGATGGCAGACCTTGCGGCTCTTTGGTAAGGTAAATTGATCAAAAAAGTTCGTTAGAAGTAAACGCATGTGTACAATTCTTTAGAAGAACTGGCGCACATGCACTGAACCAAGAGACTGGAACGCTTCGTAATGATGAGTGAAAATGAGTACTTTCAAGATATACACTGATACACTGATGCATGCACACACCATGGTAGCAGAGCCTTGGGTCTCGAAACGAAACCAGCACTAGCACGAGCAACGCTTGAAAGTGAGAACGACCGCAGCAGCACCACCGTCATCGCTCCACTAAGTTAGCAGAGGATATTTTATTTAAACGATATATTACCCAAATGTACGTATTATAGTATTGTACAGGTGTCAGCCGGGAAACAATATGTTTTGTGAACACGTTTTCACATCTTTGTATTATTTCGACTTAATTTAAGCTATTTATTTTCATTTAAAACACGTCTTGAATCATTGTGTAGGTAGTGTGTAGGGTCGTGTGTTTACAGTAGGATTGCAATGCAATAGTGGCACGGAATAGAGGAAGCTATGTAGCTATGTGTATATTTTCAGTATTATCAGGCAGCAAGGTAATACGTAAGCAATGTGCATTTCTCTTCACCTCATCTCTAATTCAACATCCCGAATAAGATGGTTCCGTGGGGTGCAATGTGGTTTTGTTATATTTCCACAAATTCCACGGAGTGTGTCGCGGAGCCGAGGGCAAAAATAAAATCTAGAACCTTAATCTTGCCTCAAATGCTAATCCACCTCTAACCACGTTTATACAGACTGCAAACTCTGAGAATATTCGATAAATGCAACTATCTCCTGTACGTATATAGGATATTAATATATATATATATTTTTATGAAGTACATGAAATGTGTTTATTACTACACACACACCGTTTGAAGTAGATTTGTTTTATTTAAAACTATTAGCATCGATTCACATTTCCTACAGCAGCAAGCTTTGACGCAGCTTGCGCACGGTCATGTACACCGTCTGATAGAGCTGCTCATCCTGGTCGCATTCCACTTCGTGCGTATGCAGGTTGATCACGATGCGCTTGCCCCGCACAGTCACCGTCAACCGATCCGAGTCTATAAACTTTTCCATCGACTGCTCGCCAAACAGTTCCTGCAGCGTTTCGATCAGACAATCCTGGTAGTGCTTTTCGTCCACCTTCGACATCCGCGTGCCGATGACACTGCTGCCCGCTATGTCGCACTGCAGCAGACAGGCCATCACCATGTCCGCGTACATGTCGTTCACGGGCGTCGCCTGCCATTCGAGTGTAACGATCTTACCATCTGCGGTCAGATCGATACAATCGCACACCCGTAGCCGAGCGGTTGCCGTACTTCCTTCCACCGCGGGTTTTTCCACGACGGATCCCGGTCCACCAGCACGCTCGAGGAGCAGCTTGAGCACAACGGGCGATCCAGGCCAGTGAATGCTTTGCTTTTGCGTCACGATCGACATGCTCATGTCGGTGTATTTGGAGAGATCCGTTGGGGCAAGCAGGTGGTACTTGAACTCACGCTTCACCAAAACGCCGCTCAGTCGCTGACAGTCGGCCGGTTCGCCGACGGCCAACGTGCCCATGACTTTGGCCGTTTTTTCTCCCCGAAAGTATAGCTCCACCGGTTGCGTGTTGCGTGGATTGTGAAACGTTATTTGCACCTTCGGGTTGGCTTCATACTCCCGCATCAATGCCGATTTCAGACGACCCATCTCATTCTGTTCACCGTGAACGAGCACCACGTGGGTGGGTTGAAGTAGTCGAATAAATTCGCTCGTCTGCTGATAGTCCGTGTGAGCTGAGAAGGAAATGTAGTCCACGGACATGTTGAGGGGTAGCTTCTGCCCGTTCATGC
This sequence comes from Anopheles epiroticus, assembly GCA_000349105.1. Lineage (NCBI taxonomy): Eukaryota > Metazoa > Arthropoda > Insecta > Diptera > Culicidae > Anopheles > Anopheles epiroticus. Next base: position 1,105,513 of record KB669725.1, read on the forward strand.
TGGTAATTTCTTCCGGTTCGAACAGAATCGTCTTGGCCAGCGTACCCTCGACGCAGTAACCAGCAATGATAACACCATTCTTTGGATCCGTACACCACGACTCAAACAGCTCGCGGGAAAGCCCGCTCTGCATCATTCCCGGCGATGCCATAACGACACACGGTCCGACATCGTCAAAGTGATCGATTCCCTTCAGGTTCGAGATGAACCGAAATACGAACGGATTGTTGATGGCAATCTGGCGGCGGATCTTATCATTCATCGCATTGATGTACGTCTGATATACGGCCATACACTTTTTGGCCAGTGACGATGCATAATAGATGGGAATTTCCTGAAGATCCGGATTTTGGCTCCAATACTCGTCCAATATGAGCAGCAGTTCCTGCGCTCTGCCTAGTGCAAACACCGGTATCAGACACCGCCCACCCTGGGTAACGATTTTCTGCACGAGGGAAGTGAACCGGTTCTCGCGATCCTCTCGCTTCTCGTGAATGTGTGTGCCGTACGTGGACTCGGTAATCAGTACGTCCGGTCGCATGGCCGGAATTTCTGCCGCCATCAAATGCCGATCTTCCTGTCGCGAAAAGTCGCCCGTGTACAGCACTCGAATGCCGGCGATTTCGATCATAAACATAGCTGCGCCAAGCACGTGCCCTGCGTTGTACGCCCAGAACCGGACGCCCAGAATGTCACGTTCCTCGTGAAAGTTGATCGTTTCAATCTTTTCCATGCTGGCCTCCAGATCCGCTTCCGTGTAGAGCATTTGGTCGGTGGAAATGTTGCTCACCTTGATGTAATCGGACAGCATCCACCGGTAGATGGCTTTTGTGGCGTGTGTCATGAAACACCTTCCCTTGAATGAGGTTTTCTGCAGAAACCAAGGCAGAGCCCCGCAATGGTCCAGATGGAAGTGGGAGATGAAGAGCAGATCGATTTGGTCTGCATCGATGAGATCCACGAACGGAAGCGCATCCATGCCGGAAAGGCCAGGATGGATGCCACAATCGAGCATGATCTTTTTACCCTTAAACTCCAGCATTATGCAAGATCGGCCCACTTCCTGGCCCGCGCCAAGAGGGCGTATCACCATCAAGTCGCTTTCCTCCTTCAGCAACCGTGCTCCGTTCGAGGCTCGTTTTTGTGCCATTTCTGTTAAACTTGTTTTATGACCGTTTTAGAGGACTATTATACTTTGTACTCCGTTTCTGGCTACTGAGGCTGGTAAAGCGTGGTAAACAAAGTTTTCACCGCTAACTTTGTTTTGGCGGAGGTAGCTGATCCTTCACCGGCTTGCAAACTGTCAAATGAAGCAACTGCTGACGCTGTCAAACGATGCGGTTCAAGTGAACAGACGTGCACGTGCGGTGGGCCTAGTGTTTTGAATTGTTGCAGGAAATTGTGTCCTTTTTTCATTTTCCCCAGCACTGTAAGAGAGTTCCACATGTGAATATGCCACGACCGAGTGCGAAATGGACCGACTTGTCCACCCCACTAAGTGCGCCAGTGCTTGAGGTGATAGAAGGGCTGGGTTTCGAGAAGATGACACCGGTACAGGTAAACTATTCGTCGAACGCCCAGCTACAAGCTGTTTCGATTAACAAAGTTGTTGATTTTACAGGCGGCCACCATCCCGCTACTTATGTCGTATAAAGACGTCGCAGCAGAAGCAGTGACAGGATCGGGCAAAACGCTTGCGTTCCTCGTTCCCTTACTAGAGTTGCTGCTTAAACGGCAGCGAAGTGAGACGTGGAAGAAGCACGAAATCGGAGCGGTTATTGTTTCGCCTACTCGTGAACTGGCTACCCAAATTCACGATGTGCTGGAGGAATTTCTGAGCCATGAAAAGTTGAGCTGCTTCCGGCAGAAAATGCTAATCGGAGGAAATTCGGTAGAGGAAGATGTTGTAGCGATTCTGAAACAAGGCGCCAACATACTCGTGGCCACCCCAGGCCGTTTGCAGGATCTGTTCGAACGAAAGGGAGACCTAAACTTGGCCGCAAAGGTCAAGAGTCTGGAGTTGCTCGTACTGGACGAGGCGGATCGCTTGCTGGACATGGGATTTGAAGCAACGATCAATACGATCTTAGCCTATCTTCCACGACAACGTCGTACAGGTCTATTTTCGGCCACGCAAACCAAGGAAGTGAAAGATTTGATGCGTGCCGGTCTGCGCAATCCAGTGCTGGTGAGCGTGCGCGAAAAGGCCACCACTAGCACGCCTAAACTATTGCAAAACTACTATCTGATTGTTGAGCCAGAGCAGAAACTGGTCGCATTGCTGGAGTTTATTCGCACGCAGAAGATCCGGAAAGCGATGCTGTTTTTCCCTACTTGCGCTTGCGTTGAGTATTGGTCCCTTGGTATGGCGGCTCTAGTGCCCTCGATGCTGGTACTGGCGCTGCACGGGAAGATGAAATCACAGCGCTTCCGAATTCTGAAAGCGTTTCGGGAAGCCGATAGTGCCTTACTGCTCTGCACGGATGTGCTAGCCCGTGGCGTCGATATTCCCGAGGTGGACTGGGTGCTTCAATGGGACCCACCGTCAAGTGCAGCCGCCTTTGTGCATCGGGTGGGCCGCACTGCGCGTCAAGGATCGGAAGGAAACGCACTTATCATGCTGCTACCGACGGAGGACGCTTACGTGGACTTTCTAACACGCAATCAAAAGGTTTCCCTCAAGGAGGTGGAACTACCAATTCCCGAGCAAAGGCTGGACGAAATATTGCGCACGTTGCACGAGCTGCAGAAGAAGGATCGCGCCACATTTGATAAAGCTAACCGGGCGTTTGTATCGCACGTCCAAGCGTACAGTAAGCATGAGTGCAATTTAATCTTGCGATTGAAGGATCTCGACCTGGGCAAGGTGGCGACAAGCTACGGTCTGTTGCAACTGCCCCGCATGCCAGAGATGAAGTCACAGTTTAAGGAATCGTTCCAGGGACCAGACCAGACGGTTGACGTATTCAAGCTGGTGTACAAGGATAAGCAAAAGCAAGCGTCATTCCAGGGCAAGCTGAAAACATACGCCGAGACAGGCGAGTGGAAGGGAAAAAAGAAATTTATCAAGAAGAAATCCATACCCTGGGAGCAGGCCAAGCAGGCTCGCGAGGAACGTAAGGAAATACGAAAGGTTCGCCGGGAAAAGAAACAAACCAGAAAGGCTGCGATCGAGGCGGGTGAAGCAGTGCCGGCTAAAAAGAGGCGGATGAAATACTCAGAAGAAGATCTCGAGGAACTGGCCAACGATATTCGATTGTTGAAAAAGGTGAAAAGAAAAAAAATCACCGAAGAGGAATACGAAGATAAGATGGGCATTAAAGATGTGGATGATTTGGAAGACTCTGAATAAAGCAAAGTTTGAGCAGGGTTTCTGTTTAAAGCTAAGGTTTCTCTATTCAACGAATTCGATCTGCAGTCGATTTCACTCTATAATTATAACAAACGTCTTAAATCTAGCTTTAAGAGGAGGCGGCTTGTAAATCCAACACGCGTCCCTCGAGCACGTGCAACCGATTGTTGGTAGCATTGGTGAAGCCATCGCGAGTGCTGAACACGATGAACCCATAGCCGCGACTGATGCCGGTCGACTTGTCATAGATAACGTTGCTGGAATGGATGTGACCATACTTGGAGAAGTACGACTTAAGCTCCTTAGTGCTCACCGTCCACGGTAAGTTGCCCACGAACAGCTTTTGCACTCCTCGGGCGATCGTGCTGGCGGCAGCCGTGGTGGAAGACATGGCAGTATCTATCGGTTTTGGACCGTTCGGCTTCTACACGATAGGTTTGCGTACAATTTCCAGTAAGTGAACGGTATGATTGCCCATCAACTCTTGCGGATCGACACCAAGATCCTCGCTGAGATTGTCTAAGCTTATGACCGAGCACACCAGGTCCCACTTTTTGAGCAGATTCTCGATACACCAGTCGGCGCTTCGTTCCTGATAGGTGCAGATAAATTTTGCCCCTGGATTGGCCTCGAGAATGAATGATACCGTTACAAGGATGTCCTCAAACACCGACGGATCGTAAAACACGTCCGAGCCGAGGATCAGATCTAGCGGTCCTAGCTGTAACACCTGGTCCAGAAACAATCCCCACGTGAGCCCGATAACCTCGATGTCCTTGCCCGGTCCGGGCACTAGATTGTTCAATCTGCAGCAACGTTGGATGTGTTCCAAGGTTTTTGGCAGTGTACTGCAATCACTGAGTGTTACGTGAGCTCCGCACTTGGCTGCTAATAGACCCGGCAATGCGGTTCCGGCACCTATCTCGAGTATCCGCTTGTTGATGAGGGAGTGTCGCCTTTCCCACAGAAACCACGCTAAAACCGGTGCAGAGGGCCAGGTGTAGAACGAGTATCCGGGTAGTGGAAGCTGCAATGCAACAAATCGAATGTAATCTTTATCCGCGTGCGGTGCGTGCCTCGTGCGTGCGTGAGTGAGGAATCGCGCTTTTTGACACTTGATCAGAACGCAAGCGTCAGCTCAGCATCAAATAAAATCAAACAAATATCACACATAGTCACTTTTTCTTGAGCCATCAGTGCGTAGCTTACCTCCGGTATTAGTATTTCTAGCTTTTCACCCACATATGAGGCGCCGTTTTGAGATTTGCTACCAAAAACAAACCTTTTTATCTGCTCGCCATCGTTTTCCATTTGTTGGAATTTGGTCATTTTCGTCCAAACTGCGACCCTTGTTTGGACGACTGTACACTTTACACATTGGTCGACCTTGAGGACAATGCAGAAAGAATTTATCTAGGCAAAAATCAATTGAAAAAGAAATTTAGCACTAGCCATTCGTGTAAATATTTTTGTGCTTCAATAAATAGGTGAAATTATGCTTTTTATTCTCCAACAATCAAGGTAATACAGGAACGAACAAAGAAACACAAATCAGTTTACGATGACCAGTCTGGCATCACTGGCACGCCTTAACACAACCGTTTATATCGCTATAGTTAGAGTCGGTTCGAAAACCAATCAAAACAAACCCCGTATAATTAACACGTTTCAAGCCAGCTTCAAATGCGTTCGAGGAATTACATGCAAAACCTTTCGGATTCAATCGCACTCGAACCGGAAGCATAGAAAAGATGCGAACAAAAGCACATCAAATAAACAATAATAAAAAAAAATATTAAACACCTTCGCCTGGCTGAAGCTGTCACAATCGCGAGGCTTTTGTAGGGATAAAGTATCCTAAATTAGAGTGATTTCTTGAAAAATGTTCCGTAACAAGTAAAAACAATCGCAACAGCTAATGAATAATGGAAGTGAAACGCACAGTGAACCCGAAACGGTAAGCGGTGTACGAATTGGATTGTCTAAAGATTGTAACTGGATCGAAAAAGCTTGGCAATACCGTGGCCACCAGGAACTAATTGCAATTAAATGTTAATTAATGTGATGCCTCACCTGAAATCAATCAAAATCCGTATGCAAAATGAGAATGAAAGGCATAGCACTGTCAGCTATACTGGAGCAAGGAGCGACAAGGCGCCGTAAATCGCCTCCCAAAGAAGAATGTTCGAAAAAGCAAAAACGTGACTCCTGGCGGAAGGTAAACAACTGATTTGAACTGTGGCATGAAGCGAACCGCTGGCTTGACAATCATCCATTTCTTTACCGTTGATTTTGCAGATTGCAGCAGTATTAAACAAATGCGAGAGTAAACGAACCCATGAAGAGGTACGGCTACTGGAGAGCCAACCTGATGTGGTAAAACAAATCCTCGAGCGTCGCAAACGTAACGTAGAGTACAAGGAGCGTGTACTGGAGACAGAAGATGAGCCAGAAGTGATTGAGAAAAAGGCACTCAAACTAGCCCAGGCTATTGCCAAAGCAAACCATCTGATCGTGTATACTGGGGCTGGCATTAGCACTTCTGCCAAAATACCAGACTATCGCGGCAGCCAAGGAATATGGACACTGCTAGAACAAGGCAAAGACATTGGTGAGTACGATTTGTCGTTGGCCGACCCCACCTTCACACACATGGCACTGTTTGAACTGCACCGAAGAGGCATTCTCAAACATGTGCTATCGCAAAACTGTGACGGGCTGCATCTACGTTCCGGTTTGCCTCGGTTTTCCCTCTCCGAAGTGCATGGTAACATGTACGTGGAGGTATGCAAGCAATGTAAACCAAACACGGAATATTGGAGGTTGTTTGATACAACGCAGTTTACCGCCCGGCACTACCACAAGACGAATCGACGATGCAGGCGTTGCGGTGGTCCCCTGATCGATACGATCGTTCATTTTGGCGAGCGAGGTCAGCTTAAGTGGCCCCTGAATTGGGCCGGCGTTACGCCTCACACAGAGAAGACTGATTTAATCCTGTGCATCGGATCGAGCCTGAAGGTGCTTCGTAAATATACGTGGCTGTGGGCCACGGATCGACCCATTAAAAAGCGACCAAAGATCTTTATCATCAATCTACAGTGGACGCCGAAAGATAAGGTATCGACGCTGAAAATAAACGGTAAATGCGATCAGGTTATGAAGCTGGTTATGAAGCATCTCAACATTGATGTGCCAGTGTACAACCATCTTAAGGATCCGATATTTGCTCACGCAACATTGCTGCTGGCTGACGAGCAGCACACCGCTTCACAACCAATGTTGAAGAGAACTACTGCCACCACCAAAGACGAACCGTCGGAAGAATCATTGAGCGATGAGCGCGAAAAGGAAATCAAACCGGAACCGAACATTGTTGCAAGCACAAGCACATCTTCACATCAATTATATGTGAACAACTTAATCCTTGCCCAACAGCAGAAGATAAACGCCAATTATAACATAGTAGTAAGTACACCAGAACGTTCGGATGCCCGAGGATCTTTGGTACCCTGCAATCTACCGCCACTCGTACCCTGTGGGACAACATCTGCCGGTGTAGATCAAGCGAAAGAGGAACCGCACGCTTCTAATCCTGCAACAAACAGTGAGGTAAAACCTCCGTCTTCTCCGGCGAACGTTATTAAAATTGACGCTGCATCGAATCTGTTTGGCAACCTACGACAAGTTCTCACAACCATGAATCCTGCTAGGAATGCCAGCAGCAATGATAGTAAATCCAAGCCCAGCGAAATTTCCCATAAAGGTACGAAAAAGCTTTGCAAGTAAAAATTAATTTGTACTCGGCTTCCCAAAATTAACATATTGTTTTACTATTTTTAGTTCCAATGTCACTGCTGCTTCAGCCTGGAGTAGCTTTAGTTCAGCAACCATTTCTCGTAAGAAACACTGCGGAGAATATTGGTTCGGATTCGGACGTCCCGAAAAAGCTGTCATTGTGTAATAAAATACAACTCATTGTGAAGCCCGTAGTTGTGACCACTCCACCGGGGTTGGTGCCACTGAACCAACACCGTCCTGAAGATGCAATCCCATCGTCGAGTGAGGTTGCATCGCTTGCTGCTTCAAACAAAGATATAGATTCAAAATTGAATAGTGTACCAAAAGTGGACCCCTTTATTGAGCTGAATTCTCAAGCGATAAAGAGTGAAAATGTGTCGGAAGAAGCACAAGATGTCGTCAATGCTCAGATCGTGATGAAAAATGTAACAGCAGCGGTGAAAGACGAAGAAAGCAAAAATGATGAAACAATTTCACCCTTGCTGGAGTCTGACCATGTCAAACAGGAACACTCCCAGCAAAATGGCAAGGAAGAAGCACTCACATCAAAGCCTGAACATATGGACAAGGAAACGTCTATTAAAGATGAATGTGTTGTGGTTATATCCCCCCCACCAGCACTAACCAAGCACGAGAAGCAAAATTTGGTTGAATCCCTTAGCTTTGAAAAGAAAGAGCACATCAACGAAATAGAATCACAGCCAAAATTGAACAGAAACCCCGACATTTCCGAAGATATGAACCCTGTATTGAGTGTAAGTTTGGAGGAAACAACACCTCATGTATCAGATACGAAACAAAAAGAAAAAATCGACCTTCATCCAGATTTTATAGAGTGCATTACGATAGATTCATCATCCTCTGAAAGTAATTTTAGAGAAGAGGTAGATTTCGAAACAAATATTTCATCGTTTACCGTAGGCATTTTTAATCGTTCTTGTGGTACGGACACCATACAAGCATCGGGAAAAGAGTCTTGCACCGTCCCTGATGTGCAAACATGTACACTTTTAAATTCTGTGGAAAGAGATGATAACATCGTGGAAGTTGAGAGTACCTCGCCAATGTCCGGAAAGACGTCGAAACATAATGCTTCATGTGAATTACATATCCAACAGGATGATGATCAAACCAACATTAATCTTCCATTGGCGCTAGCCACAGAAAATTATAAAGAAAAAAGTAATTTTCAGATAGATATCTCTAATCAACGGAGGAATGAACACAGCATTGAACGACCGATTGAGTCAGCTGAGGATTCTTCAGACAAGCATCATGACCAGTTTAAACAAGCGACCCTGTCGGAAAATTGCTCAGACGAAAAAATAGAAGCACTTGAGGAGGATACTGTTAGTAGCGAAGTCCATGATAGCAACATGCCATTGAATGTCGATTGCAAAACTTATAATGTATCAAAAAGCGTCGAAGAATTAGCTAACGATGAAGTACAGACCCAACAGATACCAACTCAAAACGCAGCAGAGGTGGAGTCATCTGAAAACAACCTCACTTTCAGAAATCAAGACGAAAATCATCTCAATAGAAGAAACAGCTCAGAGGAACTCAAATTGCCCTCGCCCAAGAAAGTATCAAACGTACTTCCCAACAATCTGTTGGAAGATGCTCGACCAAATTCGACAGATGGCACAACAAAAAATTCTACTGAACAAGGAGTATTGATAAAGTCTTTCAACTGGGAAAAGATAGCGATCGATTTGGGCAGCGAAGAGTCTTGGCGTAGATATGGCGCGCTTGAAGACGTTGAAATGATTTGTACAAGTATGTGTGTAGCAACTGTACAAGAATCGAAAATTGTTAACAAAAATATCAGTGCAGAAAGTTCCCAAGAGCTTAAAACTGTTGATAAAGCAGTTCATTTTAATGATAATGGTGAGATAGATAATCATAATGTAGCTACGGAAAGCGATGTACACAATATAGCGGAGACTGGGATGAACAGGGAGGTCGCCCAGCTAAATGCAGAGCTACAGTCAAAAGATGTTATAACATTTAAACATAATGACTTTATAGAAGAAAAGAGTGACCTTCTTGATGAAGTCTGTCACTCAAGTTACACACAACATGAGATGAGAAGCGGTTCAATAGACTTTCAACACCTATCTCAATATTCAAGGCTAACAGAGGAAGAAGTACAGAATAATGTTGAATGTCGTAGCGACATGCTACAGATACCCGGACATGATGATTTGCTGAAATCTATAGAAGATAACTATGTACAAACGGTTGAGTCTAGTGCAGGTTTTCGTAATGAAATGCATACCGCCAGCATGGATGACCTTGCGGACAGAGATTCAAAAATGAAGGATAATAATCATAACCAAACAAATGAAGCAATTAGAGTTGTGGCACAATATATAGACAGAAATATCGAAAAGGAAGAACCATCAGAACTCGCCATCATCTGCAACGACGTGGAACCAATGGATCAAGAAGAACGATCACCCAGTTCAAACCACCAGTTATCGGATGGAGTTGAACTAAACGATAAAGAACACTTAGAAAAGGCAAACCAAATTAATGGAAAGGTGGATTTCATGGCAAATAACTCTGTCACCTTTCCTCACACCGAAAGTGAGTTCACTGACCACACTCGTTATGTTTTTATATATTAAATATGTTCTTTTCTCCACAGCCTGTATAGTAAATAAGCAAGAATCGTTGTCTTGCCTGGAGAATAACATAAAATGCGAAAAAGAAGATTCGATGGCTGTTGACTCGCAAACTTTCGCTCAATCACCTACAGAAAGTGAGTAATTTATCCACAAAATATTTCATGTTGAATAATTGGTTACGCTTTCTTTCTCAGAATGTCCTCAACATAGAATAGAAAACCAGGAACACCTAGAAATGGACAAAAATTGTCGGCCACAGAAAGCACCACTGCTCAAGCCCACACAGCAGCAAAACAACATGGTAAAGGTTGTGCTTAGCAATAGTGCACTTCTTGAGCTGTACGAAGCGGCCCCAAAATTCACCGACAATCATCCGCCTGCGTTGAAGCTGTTAGCGCCAATAAAATATCAGTTGTCGTCACAAGTGGCAACCAAAGTGGCCAAACCAGTCGGTGAACCGCAGGTAGAGAAAGTCACCTTAAACGATAAGACTGATGCGGTAAACCAAGAAGCACATGATGCAACGCAAGTCACAACAAGAACTCCAATGCAAATACCATCCGCCTTGCTGCTCACTCCTCCGATGCGCTGTATGAATAATGCACTTAAAGTGCCATTAGCACCAAACGGTGGTAGTACTAGTGTATTGCCTCCGAGGTCAAACACCAACACGGAAGTCACTACTTCCTTCATACCCTTTCAAGGGACTCTTACATCGAATGCAGCGAGTGTGGCCGCTTACATGCTAAAGCACAATAGCTTCATCAGTACGCAGACAAGATTCCCAAATCTTTTGAGTTTCCCTACCGGATTGAGTACCAATTTGGTGCTTCTAACCAGTCCTCCCAAAAGTCATATTACACCCGTTACGCGTCAAGCGTCAGCAGAGTCTCCTCCATTAACGGGCGCCACTCCAACAACACCAGCAAAATCCTTTCGCCCAGAATCAGACGTACAGACGGACGATGATGACGAAAGTCGAGTCAAGAAACGACGTTCGAAACGACTCGAGTCGGCCCGTTTACATAAGCAGCTCGTAACGCCCGAAAAGACCGACTCTGATACGGATACCACGCTCGATCAGTCGCCTCAGGAACGGCGGCGAAGCAATCGTTCTAGCCGGTCACTGGATGGAGCAAATGAGAGTGACGAGCTGGGTGAAAGTAGCTGTGGAGGAGGACGATCTCGAAGCTTCCGAATACGACGGAAGCCAGAGTTTTTAAACATTAAACATCCGGAAAAGAAAAAGAAGCGCTCTAATCACGAAGCACCGGAGACGGCCAGGTGCTCCAAGCCCTCGACAAGCGATGATCACGTGACCACAACAACGACAGCAACTACCGTCACGGCTAGTAGTAGATTGTTTCAGATAGCTGCTCCAGCTGGCTATTTCCAGGCTCCATTCGTTTCTACCATTGGCACGAGCTCCAACGCTGCAAGTAAGTAATGTTGAAATATTATATCGATTTTTACCTGAAACATGATGAGAAAGACTGACTCGGAACATTTTTTTATAACTTAAGCGAAAGTACGTGCCTATTTGACCAAGCAGAAGCAAAAATAGTTGAGAATGATATTTGGACAGAAGACACGAATTAAAAACGATTACAAACGAAAAAAAATATATAAACAAAAAAGACGATGGACAAAACTTACATGCTTTATATCTCTTTGTCTCTTTGCTGTACAGTAATTTCGCAACAGGAAAAGTACAAACGCATTCTAACGTATTACAAGACCGCGCTTCAGCAGCACCAACAGCAGCAACAACAGTCCAGCGCCACCAATGCCCTCCCGCAATGGTACGATGTAAACTACGCCTACTCTGGTCTGCACAGCATAATTCATCCACCACCGCCGGACGTTAATCTGTGGGGTGGTTCCACGATAATGCTCGAACCACAGCAACCACTGGAAATCGAATGCAATTTTTGCTTCGAAAACTATTCCCAGTACAGCTGTCAGTTTTATCCCCAGCAGCCAGCAGATTTCGCGGTCAAATCGTTTCGCAGGGGTAGGGTGGTTGTTTGCGAGTGTTGCGATTACTCGGACGGGGAGAATGAAACGTGTCAACCGGAACTGTCGGAAATGGCATCTTTTGCATCAACATCGAAATCGACCGGTGTGGACAGTGAGGTCAATACCTCAACCTCTGTCGAGGCTACCGAACTGCAGGAGCAGAAACGGCGTCCGTTGGCAGCGGAACAATCAAAGGAGGCAGAAGCTAGAGTGTCGAAGCGACCAAAGTGTGAGACGGATATTTCAGCCGACAGCTCAGCACCGCCCACCGTTAGCAAAAATGGGACAAATGGTACCCCACATAGGCCGAAGGTCAAACCGGGATGGTATGGAAAAGGCTACCGTAAGCACCTACGACGCAAGAAGCGTACCAGTCAAGGGTGAGACAGGGTGGGCACGAAGAAGTAAATATTTTCAATTTGTACACGTCCCTGTGCCCTCAAGCTCAAGGACAGTTTGTTTGTAACTATATTTCCTCAAATTCAGCGTGCTCAAATCTATTAAACGAGCGATAGACATAGGAAGGTGCCTTGAGATAGGTGATAATGGCCACTTCAAACCCCTTTCATTGGTTTAACTGTAAGCTCAATTTGTCCCAAACTTGTGTGAAAGTTTTTTGTAATCTATTTCTTTCAATGTTCCTTCACTAAACGTAAGAATTATCGGCGAAACTGCTTAGTGTACATACTTTTTTGTAAGTCACGATACTCAAACCCCGTTTCTGCTGTGGGTGCCCTCCTTCATCGATTCCTTTGTGGATACATTACAGTAATTCAAGGACAGAGTTAGATTTGTAGTCAGAGCACCGAACCGAGCAGTGGAACTTGTTTAATCAGTGGGTTGAACGCTCACTCGTTCGTGTGTTCGATTTTACCTCCAAGCGTGTAAAGCGATCTCAATTTTGTTGCTCTGTATAAAAGCTTTCCTTATCATGCGTACTGTATTCCATATTCCATTTCCGATTCCTTCTCCAGACGAGTCCTGGCCACGAGTTGCTATTGTGATGATGTACAGAAATAGATAAATTAAAGTAAAAGCGTTTTGGAATCAAGAACAGAAATCATTACTATTTATTTATGTGCATTTATGGCAATGCTTGGGCCACACTTAAAAGGTATTTGGTAAATTCAACATAGAATTAATTTGAAACGGTGGGTGATATCACCCGAGTGAGTGAGTACTCGTGGTAATGTGAATAAAAAACAAAGCCATTTAAAGAGCATCTGCGTGTTGAAAGATGCCGTTCCGACCGAGCTACAGCAAATATGGCCCGTAGAAGTTTTCTTAATATCACTATCCAAGGTAATTTGGTGGGCTGAAAAAAACTGGTCGCGCTTTACGCGATGGACTAGTGTGGGCATGGCAAATATGGCAAGTAGATACAGTCATACGGGGTGAGACGATTCAACGTGGGTCGCTCGAAACAAGTTTGTAATGAAATTCGCCTACGAGTGGTGTTATGGTTGCGTAGGCGATTCTTCTCTGTCAATGATCAAGGCCTGGTCCGATCTTAAATGGTTACGGCTCCGTGTTTCACATGGGGAAGAGGTCGCACGAGTTAACGAAAACAATCACCTTTTTTGGAATCATTCTTGTTGCATCGAATGTCATGCGCTCTGCCTACTACCATAAGGGAACGCAATCAGATCACGTGTTAGTTAAGCGACAAACCCGTGATGATCTCATCTCCGTCTGGCACCAACGAAAAAATATACCCTTTTTAAGAAACATTCCATAATACGAGTGTAGTGTCATCATCGTTATGAAAGAGAAATAATGCCCATCGAGTTCTTGTACGGAAATAATATATTCAATCATTTCCTCTTTTTTGAGGGAAGAAGCAGAAAAACCATCCGAAGACAATCATCCAAACTTCTTCCTATGTTGTTGCTGTTGTTGCTGTTGCTGCTGCTGCTGCGGC